>CM066031.1:1814799250-1815239607 GCA_033557465.1 Ichthyophis bannanicus | reverse complement strand
CCGTCTCCACATGCAGTTGTGGGGGCGCCCATGTGAGTAGGCATCTGTGGCCCCTGGGTGCCCCTGTGCTGGTGCCCATGTTGCAGTGGTGTTCCCAACACTATGGTCACATGCATGCTGCCGTGATGTGTAGCTGCATATCTGATGCACCATGCTCGTGGGGCAATAGGGGAAAAGGCTAGCAGCAGGTATGTTGCAGGAAGGGTAAGAGGGAACTGCTGCACCCAGGAGCTGCCCAGGGGGATAGCTGGTGCGGGTGAGACAGGGCGATGCAGGTCCCGAGGATGAGCGGTGGGGCACTACAAGTGCTCTGGGAAGAGTGAATAGCGGACTGTAGTGAGCTACTGTTTGTCTGCCTGTGCCGCATGCAAGCCTATGTGGGTCACAGGCACGTAGTCCCTGGTGTGGGCCGGGAGGATAGTCATACATGGTGTATAATAATGTAAAGCATATGGGGGTGGGAGAGGGTTACAGATCCTTTACAAAAGACATGCACCACCGCCAGTGAACATCTTGCTGGGCAACGTGTGAGTATGGGTATACCCCCACGCATATGTAGGAGGGTTACCACCTGGCACAATCCAGGGTACACAGGGCATGGTATAACCTAGGTTGCATTGATTGGTGGCAGTGCAGACACCCCACCCCTGAGGGATATGGGTAGGCACGGTGGGCAGGGTGACAACCATGGGGTGGCAGGTAACTCAGGGGATCACCGTGCCACACACTTGAAATAAACACATAGGTAGTAAGAGATTGTGGATGTCTTTATTTACAATTGTCACATCCGCCATGGCCAGCCACGGCGACCACGGCCAAAGCCACCCCGCTGCTCCCATGACTGCTGGTGCCGCCTCTGGTGCCGGTGCTGGCTGCTGTTTATGGGCCAGCCATGGCCTCCTGGGCATCCGCAATACGGAGTAGCGCCCCTGCCATTGTGTCCCTTCTGTGGGCACTCAGCCTTTGGATCTCCTGGTTAATGGCCAACAGCGCCTTGCGAGTGCCTGTGGGTGGGCCACCATGTGATGTGTGAGACACCTGTTACCACCCCCACTGTAAAACACCTGCACATGTTAGGGCATATCCCACCAGACTAGTCTGCAGAAAAAATCATGCACGCGACCGATTAGCAAGCTCATGACCATGTTTACATCCTGTGTCCAATGAGCCCTTCTAATGCCGTGAAAGGGGTCCTTATGAGGGGTCGTGTGAATCACAGATCGCTACACATGTTGCAGTGTCGGCATTTCAATTTGTCAATGCTTGATCTTGCGCACTGGATCGTATGAGATAAGCCAGCTGACATGGGGAGTCATGGCACACACATACATATATCCTTGGGGCCCATGTTTTTCTATAATGCTGGTGCACAGTACAGATTTACGCTGACCGCTATGCTATTACCAATACCCATGGTGAGGGGTCAGTCAAGTAAGCTGTCGAGGTGAACCTTGGATAGGTGTTTACCCGCTGTGTGCTTCCTTGTGGTATATGGCCGTGGACCAGTGTGCATATGTCTGAGCTCCTCAACAATTCTGACACTTGACAAGCCATGCTACAAAGGGGGGAACGCATCATGTCACAGACCAACTTCACCCCCCCAACATAAGAAACGATCTGCTATGTTGACAACATATTGTTATGTACATGCAATCTCATTGTGGATGTTCCGTCAACCCCCCTGGGGATTGATGTGTATGCTAGTTACCCACCTTCAGCATCGGGCCTTGCTGAGGCACTGTGGGCCCGCAGCGCGTTTTCGTTCAGGATCATAGCCATGCTGGTGGGAGGGGTGGCTGATGCCCGGGGTGCCTGCATGGTATGGTGACTCCCCTCCATCTCCATACCCTCTACAAGCCTGGTGAGTTGCTGCTATTGGCCCCCACTGTAGCGTTGAAATCCAGCGTGTGTGAGTCCTCTGCCTCCGGCAAGCACATTGTTTCCTGTTGTGCCCGTGCTCCCTGCGCATTGCTGGCGGTGTCCCTGTCCATTGCTGCCTCTGGCCCCTCAGCATACCTTCGGCCTGCCACAATCTTCCTCCTCATGTGCCTCCATGGTCCTGGATGTCACCTGGGGGTGGAAAAGGGTACACAGCACAGATGAGTTTGCACAGCGCACCTATGTACACCTGTGTAGTACATCCCCAGCGCAATATCAATGTGTTGTCCGCCTGTGCCCTGATGTTGGTGAAACGCCGCTACAATGTGGAACAGCACATGCGCCTACAGTGTCTCGGTGCCTGGCCGTGTGGTGGGGGGGGGGAAGAAGCCCTCATTCCCTGGTGTAGCTGTGCCACTTGGAAATGCGGTGTATGGGGGAGTGTGTGGTGCTGAGTGCCACGCCCCCTATCCGCAGCATCAGTTATGGAACTGGCCACCTGACCTTGGTTGTGGCTCAGCAATACATGTGGCCATGGTGCATGTGGGAGCCCTGAGGGGGATTGTGTGGCATCATTGTGTGTGTGAGCGATGTGCTTGCATTGCCCTGAGTGGTATGCACGTTAGGTGTTGCAGGATGTGTCCGTGTCAGCCAGATGTGTGGGGGGGGCCCTCCATTTGCAAGACACTGTGCGGTGTGGGTGGACAACTATCCCATACTCCATGGTTGTGGTGGGGTGTCCTCAGGGGATGGGTGGAGCACTGCTGGGCATAGGATTGCACGGTGTGTGGGGGTATGGGAATGTGTCTGTGGCACTGTGGGACGTGTATAAGGGCTGATCCCAGGTGGTGTGGGGTTTGTGCTATGTGCAGTTGGTACGGGTGTGGCAACATGCACATCAATGTCTGTGAGGGTGGGTGGGGATCCCCACTGTATGTGGGCCCCTACAGAGTGTGACGTGTGTGACATGTGTGTGATGTGTTTGCTGGCATTTGTTTGCATTTACGTCATCATCCCTGTGTGTTGGGCCCTTCCCTGTTAGTGGTATGGGATATGCCCCTGGATAGTAAGAGCATAGAGACGTCATAGCTGTTTGGTGGTGTGTGTGGTACCCCCAGGCCAATGTGTTCTGGGCTAGTTGTATGTCCCTCTTGTAACGTTCCCCCTGTCACATGTGCTGTGTGACTGGCTGCAGATGTATGATGAATGGTTGTGACCTATATGCCAGGTACTATTTTAACATGTAGACCTCAGGGGGACAGAGAAATCAAGCTGACAATAATGAACACACCCCAAAAAGAGTAGGCACAAATGCACAAATCAATATAAACCCTCATAAGCCATATGTGAGGAAGGAACGCTAGACCAATCTGGGTAGGATAACTCCAGTAGTAGAGGAAAGAGACCTCAGTTAGTCTCCCAACCACAAATCCTTAGGAGGAGAGTCCTAAGACCTGTAATTGCATGAACTCTGCATACATCAGTGGCCACACTCACCTATATGAAAAGGCCAGATGGTCCAGTAGCACAGCATCATTCACAGCACTAGAGAACACCAATGTAATAGTAATACATGGAGGTAATCTGACTAGTGGCAAATGATATCCCAAATGCGGCTCTTTAACTGTTACATTGCTGCTCATGTATGCTGTGATCCTCTTTGATTACGGTGGGATATCATTTCCCACTCCTCAGATAGGTCTTTTAGATTACTATTACATTGCTGATCTGTAGTGCTGTGAATTGTTGCTGTGCAGCTTAACCCTTCTGGGCTTTGCATGGTGGCTTTCTGGACCATTGATTTTGCAGTGTTCAATCAAATATGGGCCTTGTCCACCACGCCCCTTCTTTCACCACAGCTTTGCCGTCCTTGACTCCATTCAGGACTGTGCCTATCATGCACACAGGCCCAGGTACCTGGCACATACACCCTGTACCTACCCTGCCACGTGCTGCTGTTTCATCACCCCACAGTTACCTGTGATAGGGCACGCATGCTCTCAGGACATGGGCCCGCACCAATCCCCTACATGGGCTGCATGTGCTTGGGCATGCCCTGTACGTATGCTGCATATCTACTACTACTACTACTACTAAGCATTTATAAAGCACTACCCGGCGCACACAGCGCTGTCAAAAGTGAAAACACAAAAAACAGTCCCCGCTCAAAGGAGCTTACAATCTAAAACACAAAGCAAGAAAAGGTGAAGAAAAAAGTTAGGACACAAGGCAAAGAGACAAGAAGCAGGAGAGACAGGACAAAGGAAAGAGGTAGGAACAAGTGTGAAAGGAAGACAGAAAGGTGAAATAAAAGAGAAGGAAGGAGAACAGCAAACTCATGAGACAAAGGCAGAGGCGAAAAGATGAGCTGTTAACTTGAGTTTGAAGAGGGGCAAAGAAGATGCCTGAACGTGTAGACAAAGGACGTTTATTCCAAGCATAAGGAGCAGCAGGGTGAAAGTGCCGACCTTCCTGCCTGTGGATTGGCGATGTCCAGCGCTTCTGGCAGTCCACGCAGGTATATGGGGCCAAGACGGTCTGCGAGCTCCTGCTCCTGGGGTGTGAGGGTTGGGGCAAAGGGGGCACCCCCACCAGTGCCCATGGCATGTTGCCTCTCTGCCACCATGTGTGCTCGGACACCACGCTTAATGTCATTGAATCTCTTTCTCAGACTGTCCAGGTCCCTGGTTGGTCCCCTTGCCTGGGCTATGGCCTCCTGCACCTCCTCCCACACGTGTATACGTGAGGCCACAGTGGTGCTGTTGCTCAGCTGGCCATAGAGCACCTCATACCGCTCCAACACACTGGCCAGCAGGATGTGGTTTTCTTGCTGACTGAATCTCACTGCCCTCTTCCATTCCTCAGCTGGCACCGGTATACGCCTCCGTTTGGCACTGGGTGGCCCCTGGGTGGGCTGCGACACACCCGATGGGCCTGCAACCACCACCCCAGGCCCAACACTCCCTGCCGGCTCTGGGTCCTGCTGAACAGGTGCCCCCCTCCTCCCCTCCTGCGATGTCCTATCACTCCATCTTCCTGCCCTCTGTGCTCTCTCCCTCCCTGTCAAACATTCCTGCCCCTCGGCTCCTCTGCTCCACCTCCGGCTTGCTCCCTCACCTCCCCTGCTCTCCCGGCTGCTTGCTCCTCAACTCAGCTCCTGTCTCTCTCTCCTTCTCCTCGCCTCCCCTACTCTCTCTCTCGCCTGCTTTGCAACGCACCTCTCCACACCAAGCCTGCCTCTGACACTCTCCACCACCACTCACCAAGCCAGCCACTCTCCATACGAAACCTGCCTCTGACACTCTCTTTGCTTCACCAACAACCAACAGCGCACGCCTTGTCTCCCTCGCCTACACAAACCCCTCAATGGGTACCAGGTGTGCATGTGTATTTATGGTTTTTTTTACACTGCGCGCGTTGCGCATAGCGCATGGCATTAGCACGTCGGCTGCAAGCATTGCCCTGCCCCATGGAGACGCGGATGGTGCGTGTTTGGGACATAAAATTGCAATTGTGCTGTGCGTGAGACATGCGCATGTGCTGCGTGCAATTACATTCATGCGCCAAGCCTCACGCTCACGCACAGCGCTTTTATAACATGTTGTCCTGCACACGCACCTTCCGCATCTCTGCGGCACATACGCAATGCACGCAGCCGATGTGCTCGAGCCACTGCGCATGCACAACGTGTGCAGTGTAAAAACCCACATAAATACACATGCACACCTGGTACACGCTGAGGGGTTTGTGTAGGCGAGGGAGACAAGGGGTGCGCTGTTGGTTGTTGGTGAAGCAAGGAGAGTGTCAAAAGCAGGTTTCGTGTGGAGAGTGGCTGGGTTGGTGAGTGGTGGGGGTTGTGTGGCTGGGTTGGTGTGTGGTGGGGGAGGTGACTGGCAGGGTTGGTGAGTGGTGGGGGGTTGTGTGGCTAGGTTGTGAGGTGAGTGTCTGAGTTTGAGTGGTTAGAGGAGTTGAGGGTGGTGGAGTTTATGGCGGGCTTTGTGGTTGCTGCATGTTCAGTGGGAGGTGAGCAGGGGCTGAGGTTGCCTGATGGGGGAGATGGTGTCCATGGGGCTGAGGCACAGGGTATGGGTTTAGTCCCGCTGCAACACAGACCTGCAGCTGTGGGGCAGGCCAGGCAGGGCTGTGCCGGCACAGCGCAGAAGGTGTGCGTAGTTGCAGATTCACCAGCCTCACCTCTACAGGCCCATGCCCAGCTCCAGGGCATGCGTGAGGACCAGGTCATCTCCCTCTACCTCCTGAGCATGGGGTCTAGTAGGGATCTCTATGAGGATCTACGACCTTACCTCGAGCCCCTGACTGGTCGGTCACATGCCATAACCGTATTTGGTCAAGCTCCTTGGTGCCCTACATTTCTTTGCCTCTGGCTGTTTTCCAGTCATCTTTGGACAACAGTGGGTGACATGAGCCATCCCACCTTCTCACGCTGTCTCCACAGGTACTGCATGCCATGATCCTCCGGGTGGGGAATTACATTGCCATTCCCAACACTAGGCACCAGTGGGGGGACCCTGAACCAGTCTTTGAGGCGTTTTGCCGTGATACCACACGTGATGGGAGCTATTGATTGCATACATGTTGCCCTGGTCCCGCCCAGAGACAGGGAGGTAGTGTTTCCGCAACTGCAAACACTACCATTCTCTGAATGTTCAGGTTGTATGTGATGCAAATATGCATATTCTGAATGTGGTCCCTAGGTTTGCAGGGTCCACCCATGACTCCTATATCCTGCATCACTCGGCACTATTCAGACAATTTGAGGCAGGCCAGTATGAGGACTGTATACTGCTGGATGTGTATTTCTCATCTCTGACATACACATGGTGATCCTCTGACTAACCGTATATGCACATGTCTGTCTTTGAGGTGTATCCCTAGTTGTGTGTGTGTGTCTCATCTGTCTGTGTGTGATCTAACGTTGGGGGGGGGGAGTGCCCTCCAGCTCTACCTTGCTACGGTGCTGTGTGATGATGGTAGAATGGACGCTAGCATTTGTGTCGTAGTTACACATTATGTTGATTGCAATCCTTACACCTACCTCTTGTTTTGTGGGTCATAACTTCACACGCTGATGTGTAGTTGTGGTGTCCCATCATGTGATGTCATATGTTTGTGTCAGGATGTTTTGTGTGTTTGGTTTGCACGTACATACTTGTTTCCATTTGGGTGGACATGAGCTCCTGCTTTAACGTTCCACATTTCTTTCTGCAGGTGATTCAGGATATGGGTGTCGCCCCTGGTTGCTGACCCCTGTGTGTCAACCATGGACACGTGCAGAGAGGAGTTACAATGAGACCCATGCCTCCAGCCGCTCCGTCATAGAGTGCACCTTTGGCATTTAAAAGAGTCGCTTCAGGTGTCTGGATAGGATGGGTAGGCCTTACAATACAAAGCACAGACTGTGGCAGAGATCATTATAGCCTGTTGCATCCTGCACAACATGGCTCTCGGGCATCATATCCCTGTCCAAATTAATGAGGATCTGGAGGATGATCCTATGTGCCCTCCTGTACGTGGCTGTGGTGACACACATGAGGGCACAGCAGTCAGGCGGCAGGTGATTGAGGAGGTCTTCTCATGTAAGTACTGCGTATGTTGCCACATACATCTGTTTAGATATGTGTGTACTACTACTAGTGAACATTTGTATCCCAATATCAGTAAGATGGCAACACTGCACTGACATATAACAGACACTGCCTGGCCATCTGAGCTTACAATCTAGTCATGACTGAAACGCAGAAGATGTGAGCAGGGCACAACAGCTGGTGGAGGTGGATTATGTGTGTCAGGATTAGTAGGCTTGGGGGAGGTGGTTTTGCTGTCACACATGATTTGTGGCTGATTGGGAAAGGGGCTGCTGTACATCACAGGTAGTTTTGAGGCTTTGGATGCAGCAAGGTTGAAAGGAGTGTAGTCTGGGGTCAACAGTAGGAGACGGCCCATAGATGGGACCAGTTGCCTAGACGTGTGTGCTTCACATTTTGGAATATGAGTTTGATTGATTGGTTTTGTATGCTCTGATGAGCAAGTACTCTGTGTTACTTTTTTCAGTACATCTCTATAAATAACAAGTAGCACTATATACATGCACACTAGTAGATGTATTAGTGGTAGTTGAGATCAGTAAGGAAGTTACTGCAACACCACAGTGTGCCTCCATTCTAGGTCAGCAGGAGAGCCTTGACATGGATGTGGAGGCGGATAGGGAACCTGTGAGGTGTCCTGACAGGGGGAGTATTATTGCCATTATGTGTGGTGGCTGTAGATTGGGCCAGGCAGTGCAGTGTTGCATATTTCAAGGCAGACAGAGATGATTCAAAGGCAGATCAGCAAGGTGTAGGTTACAGTAGGCAAGCCGGGAGCTGATTAGGGTTGGATTGGGGTTTTAGTTGTGTGTTCAGGGAGGACTGGGGAAATACAGCTGATGTCATCTAGAAAGAAACCACAAGCATCAGCTAAAAGCTGGGTATGTGTTTAGAGAGGAGAGTGGAGTCCAAGACAACACCTACATTGATGATCCTGGAGAAAGGAAGGTATGGCCACACACACAGACGTTCTGATGGGAGGGGAGGTTTAGGTGCACATATGGGATATCCATGCTTTGCTATTGTCAGTTTCACACAGTGAGATGACATGCAGCCATCAATGTCAAGTGGCAAGCAGACATTGGGGTGTGTTTTGGCAGACATAGCTCAGGCGTGGAGAGATTATTTGCAACTCATCAGCACACAGCTGGTAATGTAAGTCAGGGATGAGATAGCCAAACCAAGAAAATGGATATCAATAGAGGATAAGGAAGAAGCCACTGGATATTTCCCTGTGGTACAGGAACTGACAGCGGGGTAGCAGAGGACATTGAGGCACACACTGAAGGGGCATTGGGAGTGATATGGGGGGCGCAGGATAGTACTGCGGCCTTAGAGCCGAGCAGGGACATGGTAGCGAGGAGACAGTTCTGTTCAACAGTTTTGAAGGCAGCAGAGAGGTGAGGAAGGGGACGGATGGAGTATGGGCCCTTGTATTTTGCCACACACACACTTCAGTGATAACTTTAGCATGAAGTGAGTCTGTACAGTGTGATGGGGAACAGTCAGTCTGTAAAGGATCTTGGGGGGTCTGCGAGCTGAGGACGTGAAGGTGCAGAGTGTGTTGCACAGCTCCAACATGACATATGTATGTTTCTCTTGTGTTCCTCATTCCACAGGACATACTTGGTGACCCTCCTGGTGCTGTGGTGCAGTGGCAGCTGACTGTATATCATCCAACATACAGTAGTCTGGGGTAGGTGGACCTACAGCTACTTTGTCTGTGACGACAATCAGGGGGAGGACATGTCTGCAGTGATCTGTGATATAGTACATATGTTGTTGTTCACCTTTTTGCCCTGCATCCCCATACCTCATATGTTGCTGTTGGCACACATATCCACATGTGTTCCTGGCCAGTTCGTCTTCTCCAACACTGTCTCTGAGACACGTCCAACAGAGCTGTGTGTGTCTTCAGATCCTAGGTGTTCGGGTGGTGGGCTGCACGTACACCCTTCCCTGATATTGTAGCATCAGCCAATAGCAGTGTATCATTGCATTTGACAAGCCTTCATCTCCACTAATCTCCAATTGAGCACATACAGGCCATATGCTACTGCTGGTACGCTCACCTTAGCATACTGTGTGGGTGTGTGTTTTGGGGTTGGCTGTGTGATGATACAGCATGCAGGAATTTTGCATTATCATGTGGTGTGAGGGGTCTGTACACCTGGGGAGCAGTGGTGACTGTGCTATCTCTACCTTACTGCTGTTTACCTTGTGAACATTGTGGCCATGTGTTGTGTGTTGCGAGCTGACCTATCTCTTGTGTGCTGACAGACCACTGCGCAACAGCATTATGTATCACAGATATCGTCATAATGTGGACATGCATCAACAGTAGCTTGACATGGGGACATGGTGATTCTACACATTTCAATGACATCTTCTCCGTTCACTGTGATGTGCTGTGGCCTTTAAGAGCCTCAGGGGATCCCAAACAGACACTTGCTGCAAATACATGGTAGGTTGCACCTTTGGTCTTTTGGGAATGACATCAGCCTTTACATGTTAATGATTTACTGTTTGTTTCATGGACCTTTCATGTTGAGTCTCTGTACACCAACGCTGATGCACATGGGGTGTAGCTGTGAAACGCCTGTGTAGCATGGGCATGGACATGACCATATCCATGTGACACCCTAATCTGCGGTTCCAATTCCAAATGTCCACAACATGCACTGTGTTCTGTGTTGTGATCATGTTATGTTTGCCTGTGTGACATTTCATTACATACATATTGATGTTTGACTCTCTGCAATTTGGGCTGATGTTGCAAGCAGCATACCAATACATTGTTTATCCTCTTCTGACACAGGGCAGTGAACACACAAAGCACATCTACTACAGTGCATCCGGCGTCACCATCACCCACCTGTTGGAGGACACAACAACACCATGAAACTATCCATGGGAAATGGTGCCATAGGATGTTTGACCTCTACGAGTGGGACACATGCCTAGAATGGACATTATTGTTGGACTGCTACTTTCCGTAGCTATCGAAAAGACTCCCCCTATAGGCAATAAGTTAACACTGGGGCAGCAATAACCTTTTAGGTGAGAGATATACTACAGTTGCTCTATGAAATAGAAACCCATTTCTTCTTGTAGAACTGCTACTTTGAGCATGACAGGCCTGTCCAACACACCATTGCTGCCGTGCTCTGGCTGGGTGTCGTGTTCATCGCAGGAGACACACATGATCTTTCCAGTACTGTGGCATATTGAGATGTCACACTTGACTATGCCTGCCCAGAGTTTCAAGGACAGTCTTAACGGGACTTGTTGGGTTGCAGACACCCTTTGCACTGTGGACACTGTGTACTGGTCCCTACATGTGCAGCAGGGACTGACATTTTCGCTGTATGTTGTACATCCTTCTGACATTGTGTTGTGTTTTGCCCATGTGTGTGACCTGGAATGCAGGATACACTCATCTGTTTAGTTCAACACGAGCACACAGCCATGCATGTGGCACAGGGGGAACATTGGAGAGGTCCTCTTGTCCATGTCCACCTACCCTCCACTTGGACATGACACAGTATTTGCCACCACACCACTTTACTGCACACCAACATCTTGGATTGATGTTTGCACTCACCAAGGGTGTTACAGTGCATGTGTGGCATCACTGTATCATGTTTAAACGTACATGGTGCATGTGCATGTGACTGAATATGTTGGTGCAACACAGCATGTGGAAATATGGCTTCTGTATGGGTTACTGTAACATGTTTGACCTTTCTTTCCATCTCTATATACAGGTTATTGTGTTTATTTACTGTACCGACATGACACTCTAAATTGATTTACAAATCTAGAATTGCATGTCTGCACAGTCCTATTTATCCCCTGAGGTTCCGGCACTCACATTGCCCCTTTATATGTGGAATGTGGCAGTGTGGGTGTCCATTTTCTTCCTTCATTTGTGCATTCCATGTACCGTGATATATATGTACAGACACTGTATCCACACCAACCAGTGCAGGGGACCTTCTGCATAGTTTTATCTCTGCATGTTTCTGTGGTTTGTTTCATTTGAATTCTCTGTGTTCATGTGCCTCTGCTGCATATCCTCGTTTTGCATTTGACAATTGTTTTGGGTTACAATGGTGCTGCTTTGATTCCTATATCAGGCATTATGTGACAGCTGTATTTACACTTTCTTACTTTTAACAACATATGCTGTTTCATTTTTGTGCCTCCTGTGTTGGCAGACATATATATTTTTATGAACAGATCATGAATGATGTGTGTTGGGCCCTCATCATGCACCGCCTACTGTCTACATGCACACATATGTAACTAATGCATTTGGGGCATGCAGCAGCATGTGGGGGGGGGGGCTAATGCATACTGCACACCATGCACCTAATGCACATTATCTCTCCTGCCCATCATCTGTTGGCGGGCCAGTGACTTTTCTGTAACATGTGGGTTGCTGCCCTGCTAAATGTGTTTTCGATTTTTCCCCTGTTATCCAATCACCTTAATATTATGATAGGCGGTATCTACGCTATCTCTGATGATTAACCAAAATAAAAATATGTGTTTGACGTACATTTGTCTCTGCTGCTGCTTGACAACACTGACACATGTATTTAGTGATTTCCTGGTCATGTACATGGCCCACCTGTGCTCACATCCTTGTATGGTGCCAGCTGTCAATCTGCCAGCCGTCTGCCACATCACTGGGTGTTACGGGTTCCCATACACACATTCCCTTTGAGGCAATATCTTTGCACTATGCTTGTTGTGGTTGTTTGGGATAGTGGTTCTGGACATGTGTTGTAACACCATAGGTTGCAGGTTTGATTCCCACATGGGTTTTATTATTTTATTGTGTTGTGCTAACCTGACCATGGGCTACCTGCAGGTTCATCACCAATCCACACACCCTTCCATCTCTTAACTGTACACCAGTGTGCCCTATGTGCTGCCTATCCATCACATATTAGCTGTTACTTATGTCTCTTTCTTTGTAGTGTTCAGATAGTCAGTCCGCTTGGGGGATTGGCATTGCTGTGGTTCAGCTGGTCTGTGCCATACCTGTTTGCAGGTTCAATTCTCACATGCTCCTGTTCTGTTCCATATTTTGCCCTGCTCTACAGAGCATCCCCTACCGCCCTTTGGGTTTAGATTCTTTCCTCTTTTGCATGCTGTATCCACTGCATAACATTTCATTGTGTGGGTGCATGTAATTATATGTGGCTCTGGTCCCAATTACAGACTGTGATCTGAGCTGTACACACCAGATCTGCATGTGCATTCCATCATGGTTACTGTTGGAGGTTTGCCTAACCTGGCAGACAGCAGGCTTCTTGTGTGATGCCCTGAAGTATTCTTGTATGCAGCCTTTGCTAATGACCTCATGTTGGTGGTGTGGCCTACTGGTTTGTGCATTGACATTTGTGCTAATGGTCATAGGTTTGATTCCTCTCTGTTTGTTTTCATTTGTATGCCTGTCCTGCACAGCTGCTTTTCATTCCTGTAACAGTTCATATCTGTGCAGATCTGTGCTGTTAGCACATTGTACCCTTATCACAGTTATAAACCATCCTTCTGTCCGTCTATGTGTGTCTGCCAGCTGTGTGCCGTCCTGCCCTGATGTGCAGGCTGCTACGCCATGTCCTGCACTGGTACACGTTTCTGCATTGCAGCTCTTCCTGGTTGCCTCTCCTGTGTCTGCTCTGCATGGCACTGCTACTCCTCTGTCAACCTGTCATTGCACCTATCCTGCCACCTCTACCTCCTCTGCTGGACATGTCTTCCCATCCTCTGCCATACACTGTCATTGTTGCACGGTACATTATCATCACCCCAGAACCTGCTGTGTTTTAAACTTTTTTTCCTGCTCTAGCCAACCTGAGGGACTACCCCCCTCCCCCCCCCTGCTGAGGGTACAGGACAGGGTACCTTGTAACAGCCCTCTTCTTTTAATAGGTCTTATCTCCCTCCCACCTTCCCCAACACCCACCCACCCCTGGGGTAATTGTAGTTTTATAGGTACTTACACATCTTAGAGGAAAGGAGCTGCTCTCAGGTGCAGCTCTTTATCCAAATCAGTCATACATTGAGGACCTGAGATTAATTAAGCTTCAGGTGAACAAGGTATATTAGAGGTATTAGATACACTTTTATTAGTATAAGCACCTACACCAACTCTTAGTGAATACAGAATTTTAAGACCTAAACACAAGCTTTAAACTAAGATGCAGACAACAGTCCAGCAGCGAGATGGGGGCTTTCCAGTATTTTGCATTGAGTGTCACATGTATGATTTTCTCCCAGTTGCTGAGAGGTCTTACGTATGCACTAAGTGCAAGGAGCTCTTTGCTCTCAGGGAACAAGTCCATTCTCTAGAGCAGTGATGGCTAACCTTTTTGAGCCCGAGTGCCCAAACTGCCGCACAAAACCAAAGAATTTCCTCAAAGTGCCAGCACGTCAATTTGCATAAATATTTGCATAATGCTAACATACACTAACTTTTAGTAAACATGTCTCTTAATGAGTGTATGGATAAAGACAGACTAAAAGATTTCTACATTACTATAATCCAGTGCCAACCGCCAGGCACATTAGGAACTACTACAAACACTGCCCATTTAGAACCAATAGCAAACCCGCCGTATCCTAACAGCACTACCAGGACTCACAAAGCACCACACCATACCTATCAAAAGGCAACACTGCAAATATTAAACCAATACATTTCAGACAATAACAATACATGACCTACTGGGGAAAGAGAACAAGTGGCAATGTCAAAAAGGAATTACATAAACAGAATACCTCAGCTCAGTTACACAGTTGCAATTGCTCCAGCCACTTTCTTCTGGTTTCTTCATGTTTTCTGCTAACTCTCCATCATCTGCTGTCCATTTGTCCTTTCTTCTCTCTTCTAGTTTTTTTTTTTTTTTCCATTCTCTCTCTCTACATCCGCTTTAACATACTAATCTTTCTCCTTTTGCTCTTTCCTCATTCCTCTTTCATCCACTCAAATTTTACCCCTCCATCCTCAATCCCCACTTACTCTCCCAATACCCGGCCAATTGTAGATTTTTTATCCCTCCCACACAAAATATTTTTCCCCTCTCCATTTTACTCTCCCAGCCCCATCCCATTCTAATCCTCCCCCAACATCAGCTCCCTTCTAGTTCCAGCCTCACCTAGCATCCATTCCCTTCTAGTCCCTGCATCAGCCCATTTTCCAGTCCTAGCCCCCCATCAGCCCATTTCCAGTCCTAGCAACCCCCCAACCCAATACCAGTCCTAGCCCCCCCCATCAACCCACTTCCAGTCCTAAACCCCCATCACCCCATTTTCAGTTTAAGCCCCCCCTATAACCCATTACCAGTCCTAACCCCCATCACCCCATTTCCAGAGAGCCCCCATCAGCCCACAGCCCATTAGCAGTCCTACCCCCCCAGCCCATTAGCAGTCCTACCCCCCCCCCGCCCGCCCATTAGCAGTCCTAACCCCCCCAGCCCATTAGCAGTCCTACCCCCCCGCCCACCCGCCCCCCCCCTGCCCATTAGCAGTCCTAACCCCCCCCTCCCTCCCTGCCCATTAGCAGTCCTAACCCCCCTCCCCTCCCTCCCTGCCCATTAGCAGTCCTAACCCCCCCCCTCCCCTCCCTCCCTGCCCATTAGCAGTCCTAACCCCCCCTCCCTCCCTCCTTGCCCATTAGCAGTCCTAACCCCCCCCCCTCCCTCCCTCCCTGCCCATTAGCAGTCCTAACCCCCCCCTCCCTGCCCATTAGCAGTCCTAACCCCCCCCTCCCTCCCTCCCTCCCTGCCTGCCCATTAGCAGTCCTAACCCCCCCTCCCTCCCTCCCTCCCTCCCTCCCTCCCTGCCCATTAGCAGTCCTAACCCCCCCTCCCTCCCTCCCTGCCCATTAGCAGTCCTAACCCCCCCCTCCCTCCCTCCCTCCCTGCCCATTAGCAGTCCTAACCCCCCCCTCCCTCCCTCCCTCCCTCCCTGCCCATTAGCAGTCCTAACCCCCCCTCCCTCCCTCCCTGCCCATTAGCAGTCCTAACCCCCCCCTCCCTCCCTCCCTCCCTCCCTGCCCATTAGCAGTCCTAACCCCCCCTCCCCTCCCTCCCTCCCTCCCTGCCCATTAGCAGTCCTAACCCCCCTCTCCCTCCCTCCCTCCCTGCCCATTAGCAGTCCTAACCCCCCTCCCTCCCTCCCTCCCTCCCTGCCCATTAGCAGTCCTAACCCCCCCTCCCTCCCTCCCTCCCTGCCCATTAGCAGTCCTAACCCCCCTCCCTCCCTCCCTCCCTGCCCATTAGCAGTCCTAACCCTCCCTCCCTCCCTGCCCATTAGCAGTCCTAACCCCCCCCCTCCCTCCCTCCCTCCCTGCCCATTAGCAGTCCTAACCCCCCCTCCCTCCTCCCTCCCTGCCCATTAGCAGTCCTAACCCTCCCTCCCTCCCTCCCTCCCTGCCCATTAGCAGTCCTAACCCTCCTCGCTCCCTCCCTGCCCATTAGCAGTCCTAACCCCCCCCTCCCTCCCTGCCCATTAGCAGTCCTAACCCCCCCTCCCTCCCTCCCTCCCTGCCCTGCCCTGCCCTGCCCATTAGCAGTCCTAACCCCCCCCCTCCGCCCTGCCCATTAGCAGTCCTAACCCCCCCCCCTGTCCATTAGCAGTCCTAACCCCCCCTGGCAAATTTAAAAAAAAAAAAGCAGGCTCTGGCTGCTGCCCGCGGCAGATTGCAATGTCCCGCGGGGCCCCCTCCGCCCGCTAAGCCCCTCTGCAAGGGCTTTCAGATTCGCGAGGGAGAGCATCTCCTTCGCGTCTCTGTTAAGCCCGCAGGGGCTAATGGGAAATTTCCCATCAGTCCCTCGCGTCTAAAGGGGCTGATGGGAAATTTCCCATTAGCCCCTGCGGGCTTAACAGAGACGCGAGGGAGATGCTCTCCCTCGCGAATCTGAAAGCTCTTGCAGAGGGGCTTAGCGGGCGGAGGGGGCCCCGCGGGACGCTGCATTCTGCCCTTGCCGCGTCCGCGGCAGCAGTCAGAGCCAGCTTTTTCTTTTTTTGCGGACCTTCCCGCGTGCCAGCTGCAAGGCCTTCGCGTGCCACAGCTGGCACGCGTGCCATAGGTTCGCCATCGCTGCTCTAGAGGCTAGAGTAGCAGACCTGGAAGACATAAGAAAGACAGAGAAGTACACAGACGAGACCTAGAGGGATATAGTCCTGAAGTCCCACCTCCAGTCTGGCAGCATCCCTGTTGCCATGGAGGAGAGAGGTCACGTGACAGGAGAGCATCACCCTGGTGTGGCAGGATGTGATCCTGTAACTAGGACCTGTCCTCCAGGTGATGTAAAACCCTCTCGCACCGAGGACGTTTCTCCAGGGCAATGTGCCCATGAGGGGAGAGTTAGGACAGCTGTTATAGTTGGTGATTCGATCATTAGGCATGTAGTGGGCTGGGTGGCTGGTGGACGTGAGGATCGCCTGGTAACATGCCTGCCTGGTGCGAAGGTAGTGGACCTCACGCACCACCTAGATAGGATCTTAGATAGTGCTGGGGAGGAGTCTGCTGTCTTGGTACATGTCAGTACCAATGACATAGGAAAATGTGGTAGGGAAGTTCTGGAGGCTAAATTTAAGCTTTTAGGTAGGGCGTTGAAATCCAGAACTTCCAGAGTAGCATTCTCCGAAATGCTTCCTGTTCCACGTGCAGGACCCAAAAGGCAGGCAGAGCTCCAGAGTCTCAATGCGTGGGTGAGACAATGGTGCAAGGATGAGGGGTTTTTTTTTTTTGAAATCTTTATTTATCATTTTCAAAACACAAACAATCAATCAAAACAATGCAATTGAAGAAATAAACTAAACAAAACAAAGACAGATTCAGACAGGCTCATGCCCACTCTCCAGTAACCTAATCGTCAGAGTGTAGGAGGAAAAGGGAAGGGGGGGGGGTTTGACCATGAATGTCCCGCCACCTAGTGCAAACACGCCGTATCAAACATGATTATTTCAGTGCAGGGTCGTCCCATTTGTTTAGCAACCTACTGAAGGCAGGATTCTGCTGGACATAAGCTTTCTCACATGATCGATGGTAGCATACCAGATTCCACCAGTATTCCACGTTCAAGGCACTAAAAGACTTCCAATGGCTCATGATGGCCTTCAGCGCCAAGCTCAGCAGTAAATCAAATAAGGCATGATGCTGCTTTTGGAGACCTGGTACCTCCACCAAGGACTTATAGATGATTATCCGAAAAGATAAGGGCGTCTCTATCCCAAGTAGCCGTTGTATTCGCCGCCACACCCCTCGCCAGTATAGCATTAGCTGTGGACAATAATATAGCATATGTGCTAGGGTCCCTACTTCGTAGCCACAGGACCAGCAGCGATCTTCCTTCTGCTCTTGCCACTTGGAGATCTTGACTGGAGTCAAATAAGCGCAATGCGCTAGGAAATACAACATCTGCGTGAGTGAGGCTGATCGAGATATCCAGATCTGGGATCCCCAAAAGGAAGCCCACCTTTCCGAGGTTGCTAGGGGTCCCGCTTCAGTCTCCCATATCAATCGTGCGCCGCTAGGGCTGCGACTGTCCGCCGATCTAAGGAGCTCCACCAACTGAGATATTTGTCCAGATCCTATCCGGAGCTCCTGGATCCGAAGGTAAGACGAGCGTCCACTGACCACGTGCAGAGGTGTCACCCCTGCCTTGCTCAAGCAATGCCGCAGTTGGCCCCACTGGAAAAAACATTGGTAGGGGAGTTGGAATTCGTGCTGCAGTTCCGCAAAGGTTTTGTATCTCCGTCCACTAAGTAGATGACCCAAGCATAAAATACCATGTCGTATCCAAGTGGTCCAAGCGAAGCAAGTCCCACCTATTTTAAATCGTTGGTTAAGCCAAAGCGTGGTGGCCTCCGTAAAGGCTTGTTCTTCTCCCATAAGTGGTAGCACCATATTGAAAGCATGTTGAGTTGATTGTAGGATCATATCCTTCGTCTGCGTGTACGGATGCACCACCGCAGCCCCAATACGCTGACGTAGTGGAAGAGGATCACTCACTGCGGTTTCCACCGAGAGCCAACTGGGGGCACCTAGGGTATCAGGCTCCTCCGCCCACCAGGAGCCTTGTTTGGCTATAGCAGCAACGTGGTACCAATAGAAATCCGGGAAGCAAACCCCTCCCTGTTTCTTAGGAAGCTTTAGTTTCCAGGCAGCAATACGTGGTATTTTCTTCGCCCACAGAAAAGACAGCAACTTTCTTTCTAAGTCCTGATAGAATTTCTTGTCAAAGAGCACCGGGATCATGCCTAGGATATAAGTGATCTTAGGTACTATAACCATTTTAATGGTTTCTAGACGACCCCACCACGTCAAGTTCAGTGGCGTCCATTTATTCACACAGTCCTGCAAGATCTGGGCACATCGGCCAACATTGAGCGAGATGGTTTCTGTCAGGGTGATGCCATAGGTGACTCCCAAATATTTAAAGGACGATTTTTCAACCTGAAAGGAGTATCTCCGTAGCTCGTCCTCTGAAACTGCAGATGTGAGTGGTATACTCGTGGTCTTGTCCAGATTTAGCTTGTAGCCCGAAATACGAGCGTATTCCTCAATTATCTTCAAGGTAATGTCCACCGACTTCACGTCCAGGAACAATAGGAGGTCGTCAGCATAGGCTGACACTTTGCAATGATATCCTTCCAAAGGCATTCCCATAATATTCGACGCCTGACGTATTTTAAGGATCAAAGGCTCTAGGGCTATGTTGAATAGCAGAGGTGACAAAGGGCAGCCCTGTCTAGTGCCTCTGGTGAGAAGAAATTCCCGTGAAGCAGTGTTGTTCGCAGCCACCCGAGCCACCGGTTTAGTGTATAACAGCTGGATATTCTTCAAGAAGCTTTCAGGGACCCCCATCCAGCGCATGGTTCGAAATAAATAGGAGAACTCGACCCTATCGAACGCCTTTTCAGCATCCAATGCAAGGCCTACCAGAGGCTGATCTACTTGCTGTGCCTTCCGGAGCACGTGGGCCAACATACGGCCGTTATCTACCGTGGATCTCCCTGGCATAAAGCCACATTGGTCCGGATGAATAAGGGACCCCAGGACCTTAGATAGTCGATTGGCTAGGATCTTGGCATAGATTTTATAGTCCGCATTTAATAGGGAGATAGGTCTATAATTCTCCACCTTCTCCGGATCTCTCCCTGGCTTAGGATGTATTACTATCGTCGCGGCTGCCAGAGTACCTACGGCGGGACATTCCTCTATCAATCCCGTGTAGTAAAGCAGTAGTTCCGGTGTCAGCAGATCAATAAAGGCATCATAAAATTCCACTGGCAGACCATCCGGGCCACTAGCTTTCCCTTTAGCCAGCTGCTTAAGAGCATTGTGAAGCTCCTTGCAAGTGATGTCCGCTGCTAGAAACTGTTGCTGCGCTTTCGTTAGCTGGGGACCGTCTATTGAGGAGACAAAATTTGAAAAGGTCAATTCATCACAGGAGACTTCAGATTGGTATAATTTGGAGTAGAAGGTTTCACACAGAGCTAAAATCTCTTCATCCAAAACTTTTAATACTCCCACTGAGTCCTTCAGGCCCGCAATCCTGGTTACTGCACGTTTCGTCTTTAACATATTCGCTAGCAGCGAACTCGCCTGGTTGCTGTCATGATAACATCACCCTTGCTGGACTTTAATCGAATCACTAACTTCAGCTTGCAAAAGCGCATTATACTGAGACCTTAGTTTCTGTAGTCGCATGAGAACTGTCGGGTCTGCCCATCGGGCCAGGAGTCGTTCGCCCGCTCGTATTTCAATTTCGAGCTCCGTCCTCCTCTGTGCCTCCGAAATGTGCTTACGAATTTTGTAGGCTGTCATATGCCCTCTCATAGTGGCCTTATAAGCCTCCCACCAGGCCCATGTGGAGGTATCCCCATAATGATTAACCGCAAAGTATTCGGTAGTGGCCTCTTTCATAGTAGTACGAAACTTCTCGTCCGCCAACCAGTGCTTCTCGAAGAAGAACCGCTTCTGAGAACTCCTTTCTGGGCCCACTCTAAGGTCCAAGAGGATCGCTGAATGATCGGAGACTGTTATAGGGAGCATTCTTATACCCATGATCTTAGGCAGCAGCGTCTTAGAAGTTAGGAAGTAATCAATGCGGGTTTGAGAATTATGTGGTATTGAGTAGAAAGTATATTCCCTGCCATTGGGGTTGAATAACCTCCAGGGATCAAGCAGGCCGAGTAGTTCTTTCATGCTCAGCAGCTCCGTGGACGAGTGCGGCTTATGCTGTGGCTTATAGGGAGTTCTGTCCAGGAGTGGGTCTGGTATGAGATTGAAGTCTCCCCCCATAATAATTCTTGAGGACCCGGAACTTAAGAGTTCCTGAGCCACCTGAACGAAACATTGTGGGTCGTCAGTATTGGGTCCATAGATTGTCATAAAAGTATAGGAATCACCACTCAGCATGACTGTCATCTTAGCCCAGCGACCTGCGGGGTCAATTTTTGTCTCCTTAACTTCTACCGGGAGGATTTTCCGAACCAATATAATGACCCCGCCCTTCTTCCTCAGGGCAGGTGCCGAAAGGATATTCTGATAGGTCTTATCTGCCACTTTATAGGACTCCGTGAGAGATAGATGGGTCTCTTGCAAATATATAACATCTGCATTTTGATGTTTACAATAAGTCAGGATTTTCTTCCTTTTGGCTGGGTTAGAAATACCTTTGACATTCAGGGACAATACCCGCACACGGCTATTAGCCATACTTAGCCTTACCGTGATACAGGTGGGGGACATTCACGGTCAACAGCCCCATGAACAGGGTGTGCACTCTTACAATATCTACATACCTACAACCTGACTGCAACCCGCCATAAACTACTTCAACTTGAATGGTGGTGTCCCAACCGCCCAACCAGGCCCTACTTACTCCCTCCCAACATTTAGAAAAGAATAACATGCCCTTTTTCTATGAGCAGATAACTAGGCAAACAGGGAAATCTCTTTGACTGAAACTTGCGTCCCTTATGCACTTACAAATTAAACAAGTATGAGTACACTACAGTTGGCAAACCTAATGTCCCACAGATCTTCCTCGTCAAACAAAAGCAGCTGGAACTGTCGTCGTGGCTCTCCCTCTGCGTCGCAGTGTAACATATGCTGCACAATGAATTAACTGCGAATGCTCCAGAGTCTACGTCCACTCTAGGATCCGACCTCCATCCGGGCCCGCTCTTGGAGAAATGCACGAAGTGCGTGACCCTCCGTAAAAGTTTGAGTGTGATTGTCCAGGGTCACCCGCATGCTTGCGGGATAAAAGAGACCATAGCGGGCTTGTGATTGCTGCAGAAGAGGCCGGCAGGCCAGGAGTTCTTTCCGACGCTGGGCTGTCTGCTTACTGAGGTCTGGATAAAAGATAATCTGCTGACCATCCAGTTGCACATTCTGTCGCCGCTTTGCCGCTTGAATTATCTGCAATGCATGTTGATAGCGAAGTGCCTTTACCACGAACGGTCGTGGTCGCGGGGTCTGAGCTGAGGGGTGTGACGGAACGCGATGAGCCCGCTCCAACTCTAAGGGCCGCTCAAAAGTAAGTCCCAAAATCTCAGGTATAAGTTTCTCTAGGTAACTTATAGGATCCGAGCCTTCCCGGCCTTCAGGGACTCCCAGGATTCGTATGTTGCTTCTCCTGGCCCTGTTGGATTGGTCTTCCAGGAGCATTTCTAGAGCCGTAACCCTCTTTGCCAACGGGCCGACCTGCGCAATCACGGAAGACTGCCTGTCCACCTCCGCTTCAACTTCAGCCATGCGCTTGGTCATATCACTTAGATGATCTTTTACCTCCCTTAGGTCTTCTTGGACCGATACTAGGGTCCCGGAGTTAGTAGTGACAAGTGCTTTTACTTCTCAGAGCTCCTGTAGGATTTCTCGCACCCCTTCCGCAGCGATTTTGTCAGGCGCCATTTTCTGTGGAGATGCGAGCTCCTGCTTTGCCCTCTTATTCGACTGCCCTGCCGCCTGCTGAAACTCTAATCTGGCCGGTTTTAAAGCAGTCATATTCACCGACTCTTTTCCCACACTAAGCTTTATTACAAAGCACCCGTTGCCTATTTCCGCTCAGGATTCTGCAATGCTGGGAGGGAGCAAACGATCTATGCGGCCATTTTCTACCGCGGCAGACTCCGCCCCCCCAGGATGAGGGTTTTGGATTTGTTAGGAACTGAGGAACATTTTGGGGAAAGGAGGGTCTCTTCCGAAGGGATGGGCTTCACCTTAACCGGGATGGAACCAGACTGCTGGCATTAACCTTTAAAAAGGAGATAGAGAAGCTTTTAGACTAGAAAATAGGGGAATGCCAACAGTCGCCCAAGAGCGCATGGTTCGGAAGAAGGTATCCTTGAAGGATACTACCGAAAGCAGTGAGGTTCCAAAAAAGAGTAAAGTAGCCTAAATGCCCTTGAGTATGGTGCAGACAGAGCATAAAGATTCCAAATTACCCATGCCTACCAATAGCCAGATTAATATTAATGAAATACAGTCTCTGAAATGCTTGTATGTAAATGCTAGAAATCTAAACAATAAGATGGGAGAGTTAGAATATATAGCATTAAATGAGAGGTTAGATATGATTGCAATCTCAGAGACATGGTGGAAGGAGGATAACCAGTGGGACACTGTGATACCTGGATACAAACTATATCGTAATGATAGAACTGATCAAATTGGAGTAGGGGTTGCACTTTATGTTAGGGAGGGCATTGAGTCAGAAAGGATTAAAGTTTTGCAGGAAACAAAATTTGCTGTAGAATCTCTATGGATTGAAATTCCATGTATGAAGGGGAAGGTGATGGCAGTGGGGGTGTACTATCGACTGCCTGGCCAGAATGAACAAATGGATGATGAAATGCTTAAGGAGATCAAGGAAGCTAACAAAAGTTACAGCAGAGTAGTAATAATGGGTGATTTCAATTACCCCAGTATCGACTAGGTCAGTGTCACAGCAGGACATGCTAGGGAGATAAAGTTTCTAGATGAAATAAATGACTGCTTCTTGGAGCAGCTGGTTCATGAACCGACCAGAGGGGAAGCCATACTGGACATTGTCCTTAGTGGAACACCAGATCTGGTGCAAGAAATAAGGGTGTTGGGACCACTTGGCAATAGTGATCATAGCATGATCGTGTTTGATTTAATTAGTGGAGGAGGGATAATAAAGAAATCCACAGTACTACCTTTTAACTTTCAAAAGGGAGACTATGATAAAATGAAGAATATAGATAAGAAAAAACTAAAAGGAGCGGTTGCAAAGGTTAAAGACTTACATCAAGCTTGGGTGCTGTTTAAAAATACTATCCTGGAAGCCCAGACCAGCTGTATTCCACTCATTAAGAAGAGTGGAAGAAAGTCCAAAAGACTGCCAGCATGGTTTAAAGGTGAGGTCAGAGAGGCTGTTGCTGCCAAAAAAGCATCTTTCAGGAAATGGGAAAAGAGCCAAATGAAGAAAACTGGAAACAGCACAAGCACTAGCAAGTTAAATGCAAAGCATTGATAAGGCAGGCAAAGCGAGCATTTGAGAAGGAACTTGCTATGGAAGCAAAAACACGAAACAAAGACTTTTTCAAGTACATTCGTAGCAAAAGACCTGTGAGAGAGTCAATTGGACCATTAGATGATAGAGGGGTAAAAGGGGCAGTAAAAGGAGACAAGGCTATAGCGGAGAGACTGAATGAATTCTTTGCTTCGGTCTTTACTGAGGAAGATGTAGGGATGTTACCCAAGACTGAAGTGGTATTTAAAGGTGATACTGCAGAGGAATTGAGAGAAATATCGCTACACCGGGAAGATGTATTACAACTATTTGATAAACTGAATAGTAGCAAATCACCTGGACCAGATGGTATACATCCAAGAGTGTTGAAAGAACTGAAATATGAGATTGCAGACCTGCTATTAGTAATCTGTGAACTTTCATTAAAATCATCTGTAATACCTGAAGATTGGAGGATCGCCAATGTGACGCCAATTTTTAAAAAGGATTCCAGGGGTGATCCGGGAAATTACAGACCGGTGAGCCTGACATCAGTACCAGGGAAAATGGTAGAAACCATCATAAAGAACAACATTACACAGAATGTAGATAGTCATGGCCTAATGGGAGACAGCCAACATGGCTTTTAGACAAGGAAAATCTTGTCTTACTAATCTGATATGTTTTTTTAAGGTGTAATACCTGAAGATTGGAGGATCGCCAATGTAACGCCAATTTTTAAAAAGAGTTCTAAGGGTGATCCGGGAAATTACAGACCGGTGAGCCCGACATCAGTACCGGGGAAAATGGTAGAAACCATCATAAAGAACAAAATTACCCTGCATGTAGATAGTCATGGCCTAATGGGAGGCAGCCAACATGGCTTTAGACAAGGAAGATCTTGTCTTACTAATCTGCTATGTTTTTTTGAAGGTGTGAATAAACAGGTAGACAAAGATGAGTTGGTTGATATAGTGTATCTGGACTTTCAGAAAGCCTTTGACAAGGTCCCTCATCAGAGACTCTTGGCAAAACTAAAAAGTCATGGGATAGGAGGCAGTGTACTATTGTGTATCGGGAACTGGTTAAAAGATAGAAAGCAGAGGGTAGGGCTAAATGGCCAATTTTCCCAATGGAAAAAGGTGAATAGTGGAGTACCCCAGGGATCTGTACCGGGTCCGCTACTTTTTGACATATTCATAAATGACCTGGAAAAGGGAATAACAAGTGAGGTTATCAAATTTGCAGATGACACAAAACTGTTTAAAGTTGTTAAAACCCAAGAGGACTGTGGAAAACTGCAGGAGGATTTGGATAAATTGGAAGACTGGGCATCCAAATGGCAGATGAAATTTAATGTGGACAAGTGCAAAGTTATGCACCTAGGAAAGAATAACCCACACTATGGTTACATGATGCAAGGTTCCACATTGGGAACCACCACCCAGGGAAAAGATTTAGGAGTCATCGTGGATAACATGTTAAAACCCTCCGCCCAGTGTGCAGCGGCGGCCAAGAAAGCAGATAGAATGCCAG
The DNA here is from genome assembly GCA_033557465.1 of Ichthyophis bannanicus. Taxonomy (NCBI): domain Eukaryota; kingdom Metazoa; phylum Chordata; class Amphibia; order Gymnophiona; family Ichthyophiidae; genus Ichthyophis; species Ichthyophis bannanicus. The sequence continues at coordinate 1,815,214,076 of CM066031.1, read as the reverse complement.
GTATCATAAGGAAAGGAATGGAAAATAAAACAAAGGATATTATAATGCCTCTGTTTCGTTCTATGGTGAGACCGCACCTTGAATATTGTGTGCAATTCTGTTCGCCGTATCTTAAAAAGGATATAGCGTTATTAGAAAAGGTACAGAGAAGAGCCACCAAAATGGTAAAAGGGATGGAAGGCTATTCCTATGAAGAGAGGCTACAAAGGTTAGGGCTCTTCAACCTGGAAAAGAGACGGCTGAGGGGAGATATGATAGAGGTCTATAAATTAATGAATGGAGTGGAACGAGTAAACGTAGATCAATTATTTATGCTATCAGAATATAGAAAGATTAGGGGACATGCAATGAAGCTACAGGGTAAACTATTTAAGACAAATAAGAGAAAATATTTTTTCACTCAACGTGTAATCAAACTCTGGAATTTGTTACCGGAGGATGTAGTAAGAGCTGTTAGTGTAGCTGGGTTTAAAAAAGGTTTGGACAAGTTCCTAGAGGAAAGGTCCACAAACCATTATTAAAAAGGGACCCAGGATATTGATGCTTGACCCAATACAAGCATTGTGGAGCCTGTGTCTTTTGGGGATACTGCTAGGTACGTATGACCTAGATTGGCCACTATTGGAAACAGGATACTGGGCTTGATGGACCTTGGTCTGACCCAGTATGGCATATCTTATGTTCTTATGTTACCCTGTGCATCGCTACAGCTGCCCCCGATATGTTTGTCCATTTTTCCAGCTGCCACATGGACTGGATTGAATTCATGACCCCTGTCTCAGCAGTCACTGTATTCACCAGTATGCTACACCTCTGTTGCTGTGATTGCAGGTCAGTGCACAAAGTTAAGGTTGACGTGCGGTAACGTGCACAGTTCCCTCTATCACGCGATAATGGACATGGCACACTTTATCACGCGATAACCCGAGATTGCTACCTCAAGACCAGAACGCCCACCAACTTATATGACATTCCTCACAGTAACGCTGCAACTAGCACCAGTAACATTAAGAAGATTTAGTAAACATACCCCATGTATATAAGTTAACCTGAAACTAATCTCCCACATGTTCCCCTTTCCACTTTGTCCTATGTAAATTGCTCAAGTTGCTCTGTAAACCGCTTTGAATGAAGGATAAGGTGGTATAAAAAAAATGTCAAATACATAAAATAAATCAAACACTGTCAGTCCACTGTCGACAACATTGGAACTCTATCACGCTTCGCTCTCAACATTAAATTAAGGACCTTTCTGATACTGTAAGATGCCCGCTTGCCCGCTATGAAATCAGATTGATTAACGTGAACAGAAGGAGGCAAATGTGGGAGAAGCCTGTTCGCCAGTATCCTAGTAAGGATTTTAAGTTCAACATCCAACAGGGAAATGGGGCGATTCAAGCCACATAGATTCAGGTCCTTCCCCTCCTTGTCTAGAATTGTCAATCCAGCAACCCTTACTGAGTAGGGCATCACCCTCTCCTCCAAAAAGGAAATGTAGTTTTTGGTTAAATGCTCCACCAATAAATCCCCAAAGGTTTAATAAAATGTATTTGTGAAGCCATCAACTCCTGGGGCCTTCCCTAGTGGTAACGACTATATCACTTGGAGTACCTCATGAGCGCTAACAGGCTGTGATAAGATATTACCAGCTCCCTCAGATATAAGAACATAACATAAGAACATAAGATATGCCATACTGTGTCAGACCAAGTTCATCAAGCCCAGTATCCTGTTTCTTAAGTACCTAGCAGTCTCCCCAAAAGACACACACTGGGCCGAGGGTTTTAACATGTTAACCTTGCATCGTGTAACCATAGTTTGGGTTGTTCTTTACTAGGTGCATTTGTCCACATTAAATTTCATCTGCCATTTGGATGCCCAATCTTCCAATTTATCAAGATCCTCTTGCAATTTTCCACAATCCTCTTGGGCTTTAACAACTTTATACAGTTTTCTGTCATCTGCAAATTTGATAACCTCACTTGTTATTCCATTTTCTAGGTCATGTATGAATATATCAAAAAGCAGCAGACCCAGCACATATCCCTGCAGTATTCCACTATTTACCTTTTTCCATTTGGAAAATTGGCTATTTACCCCTACCGTCTGCTTTCTATCTTTTAACCAGTTCCTGATCCACAATAGTACACTGCCTCCTATCCCATGACTTTTTAGTTTTGCCAAAAGTCTCTGATGAGGGAGCTCAATCCCGCTGAGAACTCTCTTATCTCAGCTTCCAAAGCTCCTCTCTCTCAAATATAACAAACTTCCTTTTTATATCCTCTTCTCTCCAAAGTTCCCTGATCTTATTTAAAGCATTCCCAGTGTGTAATATCTTCAGTTTCTATGCCAACAACCTGCTTACCTTATTTCCATACTCAAAATAATTCTGCTTCAGTTTTTCCAAACTAAAATTAATCTCATCTAACTGAAGTTCATACAGCTTCTTCCTTGTATCCTCCACCTCTGCCTTACCCCTTTGGTCTAGTAACCCCTTCTTATTGTAATCCGATGGAAAGTAAAAAAACATAAAATAAAATCCATACCTGGGAAGGCTGGCAGGTTCCCGTGGCTGCTGCGGGACCTGCGGTAATAATAAAAAAAAAAGAATAAAAGGCTTATGCTGGAGGCGGAACCAAGAAGGCTGCAGCCAGTGACTCAGATGCTTCCATGCGCTGCAAATGGGGAAGTGGAAAGGGAAAGCGGTTAAGGCTCCCCTGGCTGACCGCAGGCCAGCCACAGAATTACAGAGCCTTGTGAAAGTATTTATCTCCTCGGTTTTTGTCCTATTTTGTTATATTACAACCTGGAATGAAAATGGAGGTTCATTTGGATGTTAGGTAATGGGCCTAACAATATAGTCCAAACTGGTGAAATGAAATCACAATAAAATACTTTGTATACATAAAAAACAAGTAAAAACTAAGGGTTATGTTTACTAAACTGCGGTAATGCCATTCGCGTTAGGATCCGCGGTAGAGGCAGAAATCCCCAAATAAGGACATGGGCGGTACATCGTTACCGATAACATGCGTTACAAGGCGCCATAAATTAAGGAGCGTTACATGACACATTACTGCGCGTTAATCTTAAGAAGGCGCGCAGACATGCAAACACTGAAACAGAGCTGTAGCACAATGGTTACTATACTGATTGATGGTACAGGGGTCATGGGTTTGGTTCTCCAGTGTGCCTAATGCATAAGGCTGGCTGAAGCAGCACCCTTTATGTTTAAGAAGTGATTGTTGACGCATTTTACTTTTAGTTTGATTAGTGCTGCCAGCAAACACACCCTCACAGTGGCGTAACCTAAGGTGCCGCATAAGGCACCCCATAACGCACTCCATAAGGCACATTATAAAGTGCACTGTCTGCCAAGGCACCCTATAATGTCCCCTATAGGATACCTTATAAGGCGCTTGATAGGGCGCTCTATAAGGTGCCGTATGGGGCACCTTATGAGGCACCTTAAGGTTACAGTACTCTGAGGGTGTTTTTGCTGGCAGCGCTAATGTACATTAAAAATAGATAAGGCCTCAGACAGCCCTATCAAATAACCCCACCATGGGTTTGAAACCATGACCTCTGGCTTCACAGGCAGTGAAGTAACTAGTGGGCTACAGCTGCTAATAAACCCCTGGCTGGCTGCAGAAGGACTGCACGTCACTACACAAACTGTCTGCTGTGGTTACCAGGATAGGGTTAACCCACCCGTACCCATGATGACTGCACATGCAAATCAGCAGTCGACAGATGGGTACAAGATGGGGTATGCACCCCAACAGCACCTCGGCCTGGTAGGGGGAACTGACCGTGTGTGGTACTGGCACAGAGCATCCACAGACCGTCACATTGTGCGGGTACTGTGCTCACCCTGAGGGTGAGGTGGGGCACCCAGCACCAGGTCCACAGCACCTTTCATGGCTGAAATGCGCCATGCTGCAGGTCCTCATCAGTGTGTGATAGATAGTTCCTGCAGACACACCTAGGATACATCTGTGTCCTTCTGTATTTCTCAGTCATGTCTAGCCCTTATGGGCTATGATGCACCCAGAATAGTGCATATCCTGTGTTGGTTCCATGGTGAAGGGGGAGGGGATGTTTGGAGCCAGAGGCAGATTATGTACCACCACACAACCCACCCACTGGGGCTCAGGGTGGGAAACAGGATCACCCACCAATAGATCCACATTCTACGTACCTGCAATAGTAGCAGTAGAGGGGACCATCAACCCCAGTCCTGCTGGGGAACAGACATCCTACAGGGCAGGCAATGCAGAGCTGTACACATCCATAAAGCAATAGCAGACAGACAGCAGGCCTGGAAATGCTCAGCTGCCCCCCCACCACTATCTGACATTCGCCAGCAGCAAGCCTCCAGCCACTGCACCCTGCAAGGTGTTCCAGCAAGACACATACTAGCTGCAGACAGTCTGCTAGCTAGTCCATAATCCTGGAGGAGATGCATGTACCCACAGCTGGGATGTCAGCATACACACCAAGCACATAAGTCAGTGATTGGGCCCCAAAAAGGACCCATAAATATTACATAAGAGAAATACTATATAGCACTGTGGGGGAACCTAGCCATGCCATGGTCACTGCTCAGTCAGGGTGAGGTGACCTCCCAGCAGGACATGCTGTGGCCACCCTGTCCGTGCAGGTGGTGGCCAGCCTCTACAATGTCCGAGCCATTGCCCTATGCTATGTACAGATGGATCCAGGCCAGGCCATCCTATCCTGGCTATTCCCACAGTACCTTGCTCCTCATTATGCACATTGGCAGGCCAATACTGGCAACCATGCTAGCAGTGTGGGCCGTGGAGGGTGTTTGCAACCATCACACACTGGATAGACAGACACACACTCCCACACCTATGCCAGCATTGTGCAACTATAGAGGTGTTTGGCAGCCCTGGCAACCGCACCAGTCCTGGGCACAGTGCAGGCATGGCTATGGTATGCAATACTGTTGGGGTCACTGCCCAGGGTGGTAAACACTGTCAGACACAAGACCTGTAGCACACTCCACAGACATCAGAAAGGTTGCTATGATGCAGCTCAATCATCAAATTGTGCTTAACTTTGGAATTGCTATCTGCCAGTAATCATAGCAACTGTTTGATAGATGTTTACCGTATTCCCAAGTTTAGGGTGGCATTGCCAAGGTATGCAAGTGCTAGTATTGGGAGATGCACGCAGGGCCCAACATCCTGCTGCTCCAGGAGGCATTGGAGCCTGTGGGTGCGGGTGTGTCTGCCCCTGTTGGCCACTGCTTTAGGGCAGAGGTTCCCAACTCCAGTCCTGGTGGGCCAAACACTGTTCGGGTTTTCATGCTGTCCCTCATGAATATGCATGAGATACATCTGCATACCATGGGGGAGGCGCATAGAAATGCAGCACAGGCATCTTTATTAGAGGCAGCATGGAACCTGGATGGTGTTTGGCCCTCCAGGACTGCACTTGGGAGACTCTGCTCTAGGTAATGCGCATGTTTATGGTGTCTGTGCTCTGTAGGGTAAAATGTAGGTGTTTTGGGCATGTTTACATCATCTGCAATAAAGGTTCTGTCTGTATTAGCATGTTTTAGTAGTGGGTAAAATATGGGGACTGGGTTGGCAGGAACCACAGCTGGGACTTGAACCTGTGACTTTCTGCTTCTAAATACACTGGTTTTGTGCACTGCACCACCGTGTTGTCACAGAGTCAGTGCATTCCCTGGTGATACCATGACTGTTCGTCAGACAGGGCCTGTCTGTTGCAGTGCATGGCACCCACCTACACAGGGCTAGGCCACGGTCTGCTTTGGGCAGCTGCCACTGCCCCCTCCACCACCAGTATCCCTCTGCCACCATGCTGACATTCCCTTCTGCTGGTGGTGCTGGTGGAGCGCAGTCTCAGGCCATCCAGTGTGCGGGTAGGCGGCTGCCTATGGTGCGGGTTCTGGGGTAGGGGTGCCTGCATAGGTGTCCATGCTTTCCCCCAGCACTGCATGCCAATGTTCCATGCCCTTGGGGGTAGCTGCTGGGTACTATCCCCTGTGACACTGCGGGAAACACAGTCGTGCCCATGTTGGGCCTTCAGCAGTTGCTGTCTGGCTGCTCTGCTGTTTCAGCATTCGTATGGGCCACCTAGGCATCACCCTAGTCCACACTGTGGCCCAGCTGCACCACAGCATGTGCCGCCTGCGCTCCTCTTTATCCCCTTTTCCGGTATCTGTCCAGTTGCCCGTTCCGACATGCCCACCCTGCTGTTGCAGGACATGTGCACGCCATAGGACACCTGTCCAATAACAAGGGAAAGCCCTGATCAGCACTATTTCATACAAGTCAGATCATAAACCCCCCCCCCACCACCCCAAGACTGTATATAAGACTGTATAATAGCTCATGATGTATAATAGCGCACTATGTAGATGAACCAAATCTAATCACATCCCCGCCAACTCATACACACCACTCTGTACACTGCATGAAAACATTTGCCCCCTTGATTGTTTGCCGTGGAAACCACTTTGATTGAATGATAAGGCGGTATATAAATACCATTAAATAAATAAATAAATAAATAAAATACATATTTCACTGTGGGCTCATTCACCTTGTATGGGGACGGAGCATAAACCCTTCCACGATTAATATCTTTTTTTTGGAGATTTCTCGGGGGAGGGGGGGGGGGTGATGTTTCCCATTAATATCACTATTGGCCAGCTTGGTTATGTTTTTTTTTCCAGTTTGTTGAGGTCATTTTCAATGTTTATGTGCCCTTTTGTTCTGTGCACATGTATCACACTTATCACTTTTTGAAGGTTTCCCTGCCTATGCTGTCCATTGCTGACACTTAAATGGTTTCTCTCCCCTGCAAATGTGCATCTAACGGCAGGTTTTCAATCGCGTTAGGATTCAGCTCTTCAGATCAGCGCGTTAGTGTGAATAGAGCCTCTTCCCGCCCACACTCTGCCCATTGACCCCTTCTCTCCGCCCTCTCTCCACCTTCTGCGGTGTTTTACCGCGCCGCAGAACATCTACAATCGTTAAGTAACTTTAACGCGTGTTATGAGACGTTAATGTCTCATAACGCACGTTAACGTTACTTAACGATTGTTAACGTTACATAATGCGCGTTATGTAACGTTACCGCAGTTTAGTAAACATACCCCTAAAAGTTGGGAGTGCATATGTATTCATCCCTTTTGCTATGAAACCCCTACATAAGATCTGGTCCAACCAATTAACCTCAGAAATCACAAAATTAGTTGATTATGGTCCATTTGTGTGCAATTAGTGTCACATGATCTGTCACATGATGCCTGTTTAAATATACCTGTTCTGAAAGGCCCCTGACTGCAACACCACTAAGTAAGCAACATGAAGACCAAGGAGCACTCCAAAGAGGTCAGAGACAAAGTTGTGGAGAAGTATAGATCGGGGTTGGGTTATAAAAAATATCCCAAATTCTGAATATCCCATGGAGCACCATTAAATCCATTATAACAAAATGGAAAGAATAGGGCAACACTACAAACCTAACAAGAGAAGGCCGTCCACAAAACTCACAGATCGGGCAAGGAGGGCATTAATCAGAGATGCCACAAAGACACCAAGGATAACACTGAAGGAGCTGCAAAGATCCACAGCAGAGATGAGAGTATCTGTCCATAGGACTACTTTAAGTCATATACTCCACAGAGCGGGACTTTATGAAAGAGTGGCCAGAAAAAAGCCATTGCTTAAAGAAAGAAATAAGAAAACACGTTTGGAGTTTGCACAATAGCATGTGGCGGACCCCCCAAACACAAGGAAGAAAGTTCTCTGGTCAGATGACACGAAAATTGAACTTTTTGGCCATCATGTGAAACGCCATGTGTGGCGCAAACCCAACACTTCCCATCACCCTGGGAACACCATTTCCACAGTGAAACATGGTGGTTGCAGCATCATGCTATGAGGATATTTTTCATTGGCAGGAATTGGAAAACTGGTCAGAACTGAAGGAATGATGGATGGCACTAAATACAGGGCAATTCTTGAAGAAAGCCTGTTTCAGTCTGCCAGAGATTTGAGACTCGGATGAAGGTTAACCTTCCAGCAGAACAATGACCCTAAACATACTGTTAAAACTACACTGGAGCTGTTTAAAGGGAAACATTTAAATGTCTTGGAATGGCCTAGTCAAAATCCAGACCTCAATCCAACTGAGAATCTGTGGCATGACTTGAAGATTGTTGTACACCAACTCAACCCATCTAACTTGAAGGAGTTGGAGCAGTTTTGCCTTGACAAATGCGTGAAATTCCCAGTGGCTAGATGGGCTAAGCTAATAGAGACATACCCCAAGAGACTTGAAGCTGTAATTGCAGCAAAAGGTGGCTCTATAAAGTATTGACTTTGGGGGAGGGGGGGGCGGGTGAATACCTATGCATACTCCTGATTTCTGGGGGCGGGGGGGGGGGTCAATTATTGTTTGTGTCACAATAAAGGATATTTTGCACCTTCAAAGTGGAAGACATGTTGTATAAATCGCATGGTGCTAATCCCCAAAACTCCATTTTAATTCCAGGGGATGAATACTTTCACAAGGCACTGTACCTTTGTGTGGTCCATTAGACCAATTCCTGATATCGCAAGGGCAGCTGGGGCAGTCCAGAGATGGAGGAGCAGTTTTCCTGGTGCAGGGGGCATCAGTGCGTGTGAGCTCAGCATCTTCCTCAAGAGTTGATCTTACCCCTCTGGAGGTATGACACCCTTTAAAGCTGGATACTGCAACGTATTCGGAGCACAGGTCTCTGGTTGACAGTCCTGAGGTTGTTGTGCCATCCAAGGAGCAGGGGCCAAATCCAGGCTCTGCAGGGGCCAATTTGCAGACTTTGCTGTTGGATGCTAGCTTGGCATCTGATAACATGAGGTAGCCTGGAGTGCCCAGTACAGAGAGGAGAGGTACGGCTGAATTGGAAGGGATTGCGGGGGGTTCCACTCGATATTTTCCTGATTCCCGCTGGCCAGATAACCTTTGAATCAATCTGGTTTGCAATTAAACAACTGGTTGAAGCTCTTCTACCTCAAGTGAACGTTATGAAGACACAACTTCAAGATATACGTCAGGATTGCAATAAGAGTATGGTGGATGTTTCTAAGCTTCAAGGGGCTACAATGACTTGACGGTTTGAGTGGATAGTATGGATGGGTGTGTTGAAGTTATGGTGAAGGATGCTACTTTAATCAAAGCAAAAACTGAGCAGGTGTAAAATGTGGTTCGGGTGTTCAATCTTCAACTGATTTTGTAAAATGTATAAATATTTAAAATAATAATAAAATTGTTTCAAAAAGTTGTTTTTAAGTGTAAAAATGTAAGTTTATTAAGGGCAAAGTACCCTGATGTAAGGGGAAGGAGGAATGATCTAAAAGAGTTACAGTGTTGCAATAGGGCACAGCTGAGCTGAGAGATGTGATGCAGTTCACTGAAATCTATTATCACTGTGTATGCTCTTAAAGCAACAGCTTGAAAAATTTCTAAATGGTGCCAGTAAGAGAATAAATAATTTTTGGATAGGAGTGAAATTAAAGTTATTATTTTAGTATAGTGGGAATTTTTTTTATGACATCAGCAGGAGGAAGAGCACTTTGGAGGGGAGATTAGAATTTATTTTATTTATTTATTTTATTTAATGTCTTTTTTATACCATGCTCTTTGGAATCAGTGTGGTTTACAGTCAACAACATTTGAATAGTGCAGGCAGGCCTATACTGGACTTACAATGAACAAGAGATGATAACTTGGAATTAACGGGGGTAACTATGTACAGGGCATATACACTTAGCATCTATTACCTGGTGGTCTCTTTGCAGTATTACATCAATATTTACAGCAGTTGGTCACTATGTACTGTAATGGGGAAAAGATATCCTGTGATAGAAAAACAGAGGAACCTATGAGCAATAGGGCTGTTTCTAGCAGGAAGATAGATATCAGGACACCCAGTTGCCAAGAGCAACACAAACATTCCCAGCCACGAGGGAAAGAACCCCGCACAGCTGATAAGCAATCCCCAGCTCATAGCTCTAATAGCTTTCACCTGGGAGGGGGAAGGGCTGGATTAGAGCCTCAGCAAACGTATAAGGGAAGTTCACTAGAGTTAGTGAGGAGCAGTGGCAGTAGGAGGAGCAGGAGCTTTGGCTTTGGTAGCTCCAGAGAAAGCAGCTCAGAGAATTCAGAGAAGCCAGCAACAGGAAGCAGGAAAGACGTGGTGAATCAGAACCAGCTGGAGTCTGTGTGCAAGCTGAGGTCTGAATCTGGAAAGCAACGTCTGCCCTGGGCTGGTAGGAAAACTTACATGTGTGACTCTGATTCTGAATGGGAAAGAGAAAGGCAGCTAACAGCTAATAGAGTTAATTGGAGGAGAAAGGCACAGAAACCTTTTAACCAAACCTCAAAACCTATTCCTTATGGTGAAGGCATTCACAAGGAGAAAGTACCAGTCAGGATAACTGGAAAGTATTTGCAAGCTTCAAGAAAGGGAGAATATACGGTGCCAGACATTTGTATGTTGGAAGAGGGTGCTGAGCAGCCTGAACATAGAGAAAAGCCTCTAAGGTTTATACCCCTTCTAAAAGGAGCAGTGCACAGACTTTCTCTTGCCTCAAACCCTGAAGGTAGGCCAATTAGCCAATGTAAAGCTGGATACAAGACTTTCTCACGTAGGAGTTATAAGGGACATAACTCTCATTACAATTATATGCCAAGATATGGTGATACAGACCCTTACCTGCTAGAGGAGAGAGTAGGGAGGTCACGGGAGCTGGCAGAGGAGAATAATCTGCCAACACTCTATAGGCAGCAGCAGAGTGGTACAGATGATAGTCAGATTGAATCAATGATAATTGATCCACCAGAAACAGAATTATCTGACAATCAGATGGACTGTTCATTGGCTGTATTAAGTGATGTGGTTTCACTGTGCTGAAGAGATACAGTTGTGGAAATAATTTAACTGCCTGCTTAAAAGTACAAGACTTTACTTTATCCTATCCTTTTTGCCAGAGTGTATGGCTTATGTTTCTTTATTACCTGTGTTTGGAATCCGTCCCCGGGAGGGGAAATAAAACCCTGTCTTGACCTTAACCATTCATGCCTCAACTACCTTATTGCAAAGGAGCCCAACTACAACCTTTCAATAAAAGGTCCCCCTGCAGCCCAACCAGTACGCTAACGCTACAGGCGGCCCAGGGTGTGACAGTACACATTTAGTAGACTGGTGGTATTGTTGAATTAGGGGGTGGGGCTGCAATCGTGTGGCATTGGTGCGCTGGGGGTGAGGGCCTGGTTGTCGAGTGTGTCAGATTGAGATATGTCATTTGCATGAGAGTAGTACTGGAGGAAGAGGTGGTGCTTTAGTGCCTTCCTAAATTGGGCGACGTCGGTGATGGCCCGGAGGGCAGGCGGAAGCACATTCCAGCATGTGGGCGCGTAGAAGGCAAAGGCTCTGTTTCTGGATGTTTGTGAACATTTTGTTATTGCCTTTGGGATTCTCAGGGTGTTGGCAGCAAATGATCTCCTGGCTCTGTTGGGGGAGGGGATGGGGTGGATGAGGTCTGTGAGGGAGGTCGAAGAGCACTTGTTGATGGCCTTGAATTCATTAATAGTGTTTTGAAAGAGAGTCTGCAGTGGACCAGCAACCAATGTAGATGCTTAAGTATTGGGGTTACGTGTTCCCTCCTGGAGGCCCCATGCAGTATCCTTGCTGCTGCATTCATTGCAAGCTGCAGTGGGTTCAGTGGGTTCTTTGACAGCCCTTGCAGAATTGCATTGGCGTAATCAAAGTGAGGGATTACTAGAGCCTGATAGATTGTTCGGAAGTTATCTGGCTCAAGCAGATTCACCAAATGAATGTTGGTATGGTGGTAGTTTAGAGTCAGTTGGAGATTAAATGTGGATGAGAGTGGATGTAAGTTGGTGTGTGTGCTGTCAGGGCCCTGAAAGAAATAAGCAGGGCACGGGCAGGGTCCCAGCGCCCGAGCGTAACCGGGTGCCGGCTAGGCGCGGGACCCTGCAAGCATGGGGGGGGGATTATCTGAGGCGCGCGCCATAGAAAGCGTTGGCATCATTTAATCTGATTGGCTCCGCGGGTGCACATGGCGAGCGGAGCCAATCAGGGGGGCCTGTCGGGCATGTGCTCCTGCTTCTGTTGCGAGCCTGGAGCACATGCGGTAGGCTGTCGGCGCGGCGTGTTGGGTGCTGCTTCTCTCCTCTGCCCTATACCATCGTCTGGCCTAGCGGGGGAGTCGGGGCAGCTCGGTGCCTTCGCAGGTGTTTCCGGTCCAGCGGGAAGCCTACTGTGTGGCCAGGCAAGTTTGCGGTCTTGGGAGGGCTGTTGGGGGAGCAACTTTCCGCTGGGGATTGCTTCCCTGGGGGGGGGGGGGGGGGCATAAGGGTGCCTTCGGGTGATTAAACAAACAAAAATAATAATAATAATAATTTTAAACCTCGTTGCCTGCCCGTTTTGAGGATGGCAGGGGGGGTCGTGGGGCAAAGGGGGTGCTGGCAGCCAAGCAGGGGGGGACATTGAGGGGGCGGGGGCGGCCCGAAGGCCGCGGGCTGGGACTAGGGTTGGGGTGGGGGGGAGGGGGGCTGGTAGGCAGAGTAGAGGCCTGAATTCGGTCCGGGGGGTTGGGGGGTCGCCTTCGGTGGCTCGGGGTTCGAGTAGAGGCCGCGTGACTCTTGGCCAGTGTGGCGGGAACAGGTCTGTGGTTGGTGGGGCTGCAGTGGCCTCGCCGGCCACCCCCCGGGGTAGGGCCACGGTGCGGAGGGTGCCGTCAGCTGGTGGACTAGCGGCAGGCGTTGGTGGGGCGGGGGGAACGGTGTGCGGGGTGGGGCTGCCTCCGGGGGCCGCTCGGAAGAGCGCTTGCTGGGGGTAGTGGGCTCGGAGGGTGGCCTGGGTTACGGTGGGCTGGTGATCCCGCCTGCGAGTGTTTTGCCGCCGGGCACGTCAACGCTTTGGGAGCAGTGGGTGGCTGGGAGGCAAGGGTCTTCGAGGGCCGATTGGTTGGGGGCCTGGCAGCCGTGGTCTCCTGGTTTCTCGCCTCTCTGCCACCCTTTTTTCTCTCCACAGGTTCCCTGGTTGTCCACGCCACGAGCAGTGCCAACGGTGGGTGATTCCTGTGGTCCTTCGAATATGGAGCCAGCGGCTAGTGCGCTCAGCGCGGCGACAGATGTGGACGGCGCTGTGCAAGGGACCGGGATGCAGCTGCGGATGGAGGATCCCCTGGTACGGCAGCCCGCTCCCGCACCTGGTTGTTCGGAGGGAGGTGCTTCGGGTGAGTTGACAGAGTCGGGAGGAGTGTTGCGGGAGTCATGGGCAGCGCGGTCCAAAAAAGGGGGGAGGAAGCGGAAACATGTGTGCCGCCGGAGGCGTGGTACGGACTCGTCGTCCTCTTCATCGTCGGAGGACTCGGGGTCATCAAGTGCTGGTGAAGGAAGGGTTGCGGCTCAGGGGGGTGGTGCGTCGGTCGTGGTGGGCTCGGGTGCAGCCTCGGTAGCCTCCCTTTCAGAGCTGTGGGAAGGGGTGCCCAGGAAGTTGCGGCGTAAGATCACGCGGAGGCAATATATTGACATTTTCCACTTGCTCGAAGGTAGGAAGTGCTCGGGCGATAGTAAGAAGAAGAGGAAAGAGGAGGAAAAGGCTGGGCGGCTTCACCGGGTTTCGCGCAATGTGGTCAATTGGGTCAGGGCCTTTTTGCGATTGGCGAGCGTCTGGGGGCGGCGGTGGCCGGATCAATATGGTAGTTTATTGGCTTATGCGGACTCAATTTTGGAAGCTTCGCAAGTGCACGAAGGTTGGTCGTGGCTTAATTACGACGAAACGTTTCGTGACAAGATGGAGGAGAACCGGTTGTTGAGCTGGGGGACGCAGGATATTAGCCTTTGGTTAACACAGATGTCGGTGAAGGGGGGTGGTGGGGGAAGAGGGGGCAAGGCGGGGATCATGGCGGCGGGCATGGTGAACCGTTCCTTTCGGGGGGAGCCCCCCTCGGGGCAGGCAAGGACTGCTGTTGGGGGGGCCGGAGATGTTTGCTGGAGGTTCAACAGATCCACGTGCCCTTTCCCGAACTGCAAGTTCCGGCATGCGTGTTCCGTCTGTGGGGGGCCCCATTCAGTCACAGCACACACAAACGACACTGTTTAGCTAAAGACATCAAAGCATGGAAGATCTTCCCATTCATTCATACTGCATTGCATTGCAATCAGTTAAAAAGATACTTAGAAAGCTAATTACAGAGGAATTATACTTCACCGAAAAGAGTTCTGTACTTCATCTCCTGTAGAGGCAGTTATTCATTCAACACAGCTAGGCACTGGCCAGGTGACCCGCAATGTTCAAGGAACAAACCTCGAAGTTCAGAACTCCATAATTACAATTGATGTGTACAGTGTTATGTAACTAGACTAGTTCTTTTCAATTGATCTAATTGTTGCCGTCTCTGGTCTGTGAGCATCCCAGATAAGGAGTTTTCCTCTTTTTTTTTATATATAACAATCTGTTATTCTCCTGCACTGTCCCTCTTCCTATATTTTGTAGACCTGGTGTTTTTCACTGTTTGGGGACACTTTAATTACAGGCAAGATCCTGTCAATAGCTTCACTTTTACCGATATACATATAAATCGAACCTCTTTCTCTGCAGAGGAGCTGGTAAATTTGCTGGTAACTTCGCGTTTTACAGACAACCTATTTATCTGCAGAGGAGCGAAGTTTTTTTTTTTTTTTAAAAATCCAGGACTCAAACAAACACACAGTTCTCACGCTTCGTCCAAACCCAGCCGTTCCCCTTGCGGAGATACGGAAACATGGATAAGGACACACAGGCGCTTTGCTCCAATTGGGCGTGCACACTCCAATTGGGCGTACAGTCTCACGTATATACCAAGCAATCCTGAAACTTTGAAGACTTAATGTCTGAGCAAAAACTTACTTTCCCTAACATTTACAGAACACCCTAATCAGTTACATAGCAGCACAATAGCAGAACAGTGATCACATAAAAGCATAAAGTCACTACTCACCCACCGGCAAGTCTTCTGTCATTGATGGGGTAGACAGGAAACAATACTCACAAGCAGAGTCTTCCTAGGGGATCCAGATGTCACTGCATCACACAGGGACCGCATGCACTTCTCCTGAACCGGCAGGAGGCAATCACGTCTTCTAGGCCAGCAGAAGGAAACTCTTCCCCTGTTCTATTTTTTTTTTCCTTTTTTTTTTTATGTTAAGAACAGGAGGTAGCCTCTTCTCCTAATGAGAAGGAATTCACATCCCCTGTTGTCTTTTAAAACTGGAGGGAGCCTTTCCGACAAGATCGCAGCCAAAAGCGTAGTCAGAGGAATCCTTGGGCAATTTAGAAAAAGGTTAGGAGTGGCTACACTCAATTTAGAAGTGAGATGCGGCACCCAGTAGGGTTCAGCACCAATTGTGGGGCCCTGTATCCCACAACACATGTTTTTCAGATATCACCAATTACCAATTAGCAACAAATTACTCAGACTACAAATTGCTCGAATACAATGCTTTTTATTCGGGTACCAAAACAAACAAACAGCAACTGCTTTGAGCAAAAGTCTCTGTCTGAGAAAGGTGGTGGACAGTCCACTTCCCTTACCGGAATTGGGGAGCAGACTGCCCACTGAGTTATGGAGCCGTCCCCTTATATAGATATTCTCTGTCACAGAACTTCTAGAAGTTCTGATGTCATCCTCAGAAAGTCAGAGTTACTTGCAAAGAAAGAAAACTCTGCTAGAACTCCTTCTCTGAGGCCCCCTCCCATGAATAATGCCAATTATGCCTTAGGGCTGCCCTCTCTACAGCTGGTGCTCCCAAGGTCTTCTGGTCTTTGATTAATTGTGTTTCTTATCTGAGCTGTGGAGCAAATCTTTCCTACATTCCTTTGGCCTGTTTATGGTCTTCATCTCCTGGTGCTAAATGACATTTTCTTTTCTTCAAGGCTGAAAGTATGTTTTCTGCTAATTATTTCTCTGAGCCTGACTCTGTGTACTTCTACTCAAAGCAAGGCCTCCAGACTGCAGCAGGCCGCAAAGCTCTCTTGTAGCATATACTTTCTTAGATAGCCCACAGGACATTTTCTTTTCTTCATCGTGCAAACTGCAGGCAGGCCATGATTACAGTCACAGATAGCAGCTGAAGGAGCAAAACTATACCTAAACCAAGATATCCCAACACTAAGCTAGAAACTACTGTGTGAAGCGCTACAGTTGTTTTGGCCAGCTGATCTAAAATGGCCTTATAGCTCTGAAATGCTGGAGAGCCAAAAAGGACAATTTAACAACCTGCGCCAGCTGTGGAGAAAAGGAAAATTCCACGTCAAGAAAGATGCCTAAATATCTGAAGGTGGATTGAAAGGCTTCTGGAATGCCTTCAAGAAAAGGGGCCAGGGTAAGACCATAGGAGGAACCAGTTAGCCACTTAGCTGTTGTATACTTTGGACTGAGTTTGAGTGAGTTATCCCAAAGTCAGGAGGCTTCAGAATAACTCACCACTTCCATCAGGAGAGCATTCCAAGCATCCAACACCCTTTCATTGAAAAAGTATTTCCTAACTTTGCTTTGACACTGCAAGGAGGTAAGTTAGGAAATACTTTTTCACTGAAAGAGTGGTGGAGGCTTGATATGCCCTCCCGATGGAGGTGGTGGGGGCAAATACAGTCACGGAATTTAAAATGGCAAGGGACAGACAAAATGGATCCCTTTATAGCAAGAGGATAAAATAAAAATAAACTTAACTATCTTTTATACTTCAACAAATAGAGGGGAGGTGCCCCACATGGAGCTGTGGGTACAATCCTAAACAAAGGCATAGAGGGGGGTGCCCTGCACAGAGTGGCAGTTACAACCCTTAACAAAGGCATAGAGGGGATGACCTGCATGGAATGGCAGGTGAACCTACTCTAGTCACCTTACAGGGCAGACTAGATGGACCATACAGTCTTTATCTGCCATCATATTCTATGTGGGTCACTCTAAACAGCGTTTAGTGGGGATGTGCGTCTAGTTTGGATGTACATCGCCCGCCAAATGCTTGTTCCAATTCCTTGCCCAAAGCTCCCCGCATGTACAGAGGAGATATGTGGGGAGCTCTGGACGGGGACAGAAGGGGGAGGGCTGGAGGAGGAGCATAGGCGGGGCAGAGGCAGGACCCTGACCCTGGACATACAAGGCCAGTTCCCTGTATTTCCAGGGGGGGAGAGCAAGGATGTATGGGAAACCTATTCCACCTCAGAGGTGGAATAAGTCTCCACGACATTGCCGGCTGGCCACAGAGGACACCCCCAGAACAAGTGAGCGGCAGCATGGGTTTCCTCACTGCCCAATCACGGCCTTGGGAGGCCCCTCTGGTGGTTGGACAAATGGAGAAAAGCTCTTTTAATGTACTGTGGGGCAGCAGGGCTCCTGCATGGCGTCCTGATGCCATGGTGATGGGATGCCCCAGAATGAACAAATGGATGATGAAATGCTCAAAGAAATCAAGGAAGCTAACAAAAGTTAAAGAGCAGTAATAATAATGGGTGATTTCAATTATCCCGGTAGCGACTGGGTCAGTGCCACGGCAGGACATGCTAGGGAGATAAAGTTCCTAGATGAAATAAATGACTGCTTCTTGGAGCAGCTGGTTCATGAATCGACCAGAGGGGAAGCCATATTAGAACTAGTCCTTAGTGGAACACCAGAACTAGTGCAAGATATAAGGGTGTTGAGGCCACTTGGCAATAGTGATCATAGCATGATCGCCTTTGATTTAATTAGTGGAGGAGGGATAGTAAGGAAATACACAGTACTACCTTTTAACTTTTGAAAGGGAGACTATGATAAAATGAGGAATATAGTTAAGAAAAAACTAAAAGGAGCAGTTGCAAAGGTTAAAGACTTACATCAAGCTTAGGTGTTGTTGAAAATACTATCTTGTAAGCCCAGACCAGCTGTATTCCACGCTTTAAGAAAAGTGGAAGTCCAAAAAACTGCCAGCATGGTTTAAATGTGAGGTCAGAGAGGTTGTTGTTGCCAAAAAGCATCTTTCAGGAAATGGAAAAAAGAGCCAAACGACGAAACCTGGAAACAACACAAGCAGTGGCAAGTCAAATGCAAGGCATTGATAAGGCAGGCAAAAGAAGAATTTGAGAAGAAGCTTGCCGCGGAAGCAAAAACGCGAAATAAAGACTTGTTCAAGTACATTCGTAGCAAAAAACCTGTGAGTCAGTTGGTCCATTAGATGATAGAGGGGTTAAAGGGGCACTAAGGGGCGACAAGGCAATAGCGGAGAGACTGAATGAATTCTTTGCTTCGGTCTTTACTGAGAAAGATGTAGGGATGTTACCAATGACTCAAGTGGTATTTAAAGGTGCGGAAGAATTGAAGGAAATATCGATACATCGGTAAGATGTATTACAACTATTAGATAAACTGAAGAGTAGCAAATCACCAGGGCCAGATGGTATACATCCAAGGGTGTTGAAAAAACTGAAATATGAGATTGCAGACCTCCTATTAGTAATCATCTCTAATACCTGAAGATTGGAGGATCGCCAATGTAACACCAATTTTTAAAAAGGGTTCCAGTGGTGATCCGGGAAACTACAGACTGGTGAGCCTGACGTCAGTACCGTGAAAAATGATAGAAACCATCATAAAGAATAAAATTACTCAGCATGTAGATAGTCATGACCTAATGGGAGACAGCCAACATGGCTTTAGACAAGGAAGATCTTGTATTACTAATCTGTTATGTTTTTTTGAAGGTGGGAATAAACAGGTGGACAAAGGTGAGTCAATTGATATAGTGTATCTGGACTTTCAGAAAGCCTTTGACAAGGTCCCTCATCAGAGACTTTTGGGAAAACTAAAGAGTCATGGGATAGGAGGCAGTGTACAACTGTGGATCAGGAACTGGTTAAAAGATAGAAAGCAGAGGGTAGGGCTAAATGGCTAATTTTCCCAATGGAAAAAGGTGAATAGTGGTGTACCCTAGGGATCTGTGCTGGGTCTGCTGCTTTTTGACATATTCATAAATGACCTTGAAAGTGGAATAATGAGTGAGGTTATCAAATTTGCAGATGACACAAAACTATTTAAAGTTGTTAAAACCCAAAAGGATTGTGAAAAATTGCAAGAGGATCTTGATAAATTGGAAGACTGGGCATCAAATTGGCAGATGAAATTTAATGTGGACAAGTGCAAAGTTATGCACCTAGGGAAGAACAACCCAAATTATGGTTACACGATGCAAGGTTCCACATTCGGAACCACCACCCAGGAAAAAGATTTAGGCGTCATTGTGGATAACATGTTAAAGCCCTCGGCCCAGTGTACAGCGGCGGCCAAGAGAGAAAATAGAATGCTGGGTATCATAAGGAAAGGAATGGAAAATAAAACAAAAGATATTATAATGCCTCTATATCGTTCAATGGTGAGACCGCACCTTGAATATTGTGTGCAATTCTGGTCGCCGTATCTTAAAAAGGATATAGCATTATTAGAAAAGGTTCAGAGAAGAGCCACCAAAATGGTAAGAAGAAAGGCTAAAATGTTTAGGGCTCTTTAACCTGCAAAAGAGACGGCTGAGGGGACATATGATAGAAGTCTATAAATTAATGAACGGAGTGGAACAGGTAAACGTACGGTAGATCGATTGTTTACATTATCAGAATATAGAAAGACTAGGGGACATGCAATGAAGCTGCAGGGTAAACTATTTAAGACTAATAAAAGAAAATATTTTTTCACTCAACGTGTAATCAAACTCTGGAATTTGTTACCGGAAGATGTAGTAAAGGCTGTTAGTGTAGCTGGGTTTAAAAAAGGTTTGGACAAGTTCCTGGAGGAAAGGTCCATAAACCATTATTAAGAAGGGACCCAGGATATCAATGCTTGACCCAGTACAAGCATTGTGGAACCTGTGTCTTTTGGGGAAACTGCTAGGTACGTATGACCTAGATTGGCCACTGTTGGAAACAGGATACTGGGCTTGATGGACCTTGGTCTGACCCGTTATGTCATATCTTATGTTCTTATAAGAAGTCTTTCCCAAACTTTGGGTTAAATACCCAGAATTTATTTTTAGGGAGTAAATGCATTTCCTGAGTGAACCCCATAGAGCATCTCAATCTAATGAGCTCTTTGAACACCTACTGCCACTTCCTGTAAGAGTTGAGCCGTTAAATATTGAAGGAAATTACCTTAAAGTTACCTTCCACTAGGTCCTATCCCCTTAATTGCTATTACTATAGAGATCCCTCCCCAACACCCTAACCTTCACCCTCCCTGACAAGAAAACCTGCCACTCTCACCCCCACCCCTACATTTCCACCACATGTACACCAAGCCCCACTCCCTCTCAGACCCATCTATACAAGCACTCACTCATGCATCTCCCCTTATCCTGAAATGTACAAATTCCGACACATACTAACCCTATCCCCATCCACTCAACCGAAAAGCCATATTTACAAGTATTTCAAACTCAGTAGCCTTCCTCCACTCCATGCTCCTCACCTGTGTAAACAACCAGTCCATAAATTTAAGAATCTCTCAGCTGGCTGATTCTTCACCCTCCGGGATCTTCTCCCATTGCCATTTCAACCTCTTGTCACTCTGTTGGGCATGTTGCCACCTGGATTTCACTGGTTAGATAACCTTGGTGCCACTGTCACCTGCACTCTTGATATCAGGAAAATTCTGTCACCTGCCTTCTGCACTCCTTTCACATCTTCCACCAACTTGGCTTTAACTGTGGTTCCAAGTATGGTGAAGTTGAGCCCAAAGAGAAAAAGCCATTGGTACAAAACCATCTCTTGGTCTTTTAGTTACCTCAAGGAAGTCCTTTCTTTTTATAGAGTTTTTGCGGAAAGATTGGCAAAGACTTCCAGCACCAAAAAATAAAAAACAACCCAGAATTGGATGTCTTCTTCAAAAATATGCACTAACCATTTGATAGCAAATAAAATATATAATTATAATAAGAAGAGGGAAAAAAACTCAGTAAAACTATAAATCAAGAGCTCACAATCACTGGCTCAACTTACGCATACTGTGGATGCTCAATAGATTACATCAATGGTCAAAAACCTCCAAACTCACCATGTTACTGAGACATACATGTATCCCTATCTGATTAACATCTCTTATATAATACTGGAATCGCCTTGCTTTTAAAAAATTTTAGAACATAAGAAATGCCTTACTGGGTCAGACCAAGGTCCATCAAGCCCAGTATCCTGTTTCCAACAGTGGCCAATTCAGATCACAAGTATCTGGCAGGTTTCCAAAGAAGCACACAGGTTACACAGTGCTTGTCCCAGGGCAGGCAGAAGATTTCCCTGTCCTCTTTAATAATGGTTTATGGACATTTCCTCTAGGAACTTGTCCAAACCTTTTCTAAACCCAGCTACACTAACAGCTTTTACAACATGCTCCGGTAACAAATTCCAGAGTTTGATTACGCGTTGAGTAAAAAAATATTTCTCTTATTTGTCTTAAATGAGTTGCACTGTAGCTTCATTGTGTGTCCTCTAGTCTTTCTACTTTTTGATGGCATAAACAACTGATCTACGTTTACCCATTCGACTCCATTCATTAATTTATAGACCTCTGTAATATCTCCCCTTAGCTGTCTCTTTTCCATGTTAAAGAGTTCCAACCTTTTAAGCCTCTCCTCACAGGGGTATTCTTCCATTTGCTTTACCATTTTTGGCACTCTTCTTTGTACCTTTTCTAATTCAGCAATATCCTTTTTAAGATATGGCAACCAGAATTGCACACAATATTCAAAGTGTGGTTGCACTACAGAACAATACAGAGGCATTATAATATCCTTGGTTTTATTCTCCATTCCTTTCCTTATGATACCTAGCATTCTATTTGCTTTCTTGGCCACTGCTGCACACCGGGCAGATGGTTTCAACTTATTGTCCACATGATGTCTAAATCTTTTTCCTGGGTGGTGGTTTCTAAGGTGGTACCTTGTATCATGTATCCATAGTTTGAATTGTTCTTTCCTAGGTGCATAACTTTGTACTTGTCCACATTAAATTTCATCTGCCATTTGGACATCCAGTATTCTAACTTTTCAAGGTCCTCTTGCAATTTTTCACAATCGTCTTGCATTTTAACAACGTTAAATAATTTTGTGTCATCTGCAAATTTGATCATCTCACTCGTTATTCCCATTTCCAGGTCATTAATGAATATGTTAAAAAGCAGCGGGCCCAGCACAGATCCCTATTTTCAAGGTACAGGAGCTAATCGGGCAGCATGCAATATCTCTGCTGCCCAGTTAGCTATTGTGGCTTCTGACGTGTGCGGCGATCCCAGAATATCCGGGGTTAAGGTTCAGTGGGTAGAGCAATGCGCCATAGGGACACAAAGCCTGCTCAATTCAATATTGGGCCCTTAATCCTCTATTGCCTCAGGTAAACTTACATTGCAAGCCTTCCAAGGACAGGAAAATACCAAACATAGATTGTAAGGTCTCCAGGGAATGCCTACTGTTCCTGAATGCTAATTACCTTGAATTTCTGAGAAACAGCATGATCTAAATCCAGTTCCCTAAATGCTCATTAATAAGAAGTGGGGTAGCCAAAATATCAAGCATATGAAGTGACTTCTATTGCCACTTTTTGAATAATTCGAAGATCCTTGATATTATTATATGCGCGTCCATTGTAAAATGAATTACAGCACTACTACTACAACTGAGCATTGATATAGCATTACAAGTAATACGCAGTGCTGCACAGACATGTAAGAGACAGTCCCTGCCCAGCAGAGCTTAGAATCTAGTCAAGACAAACACAGAAGGTGTAAGCAGGGATAAAGCAAGAGGAAAGAAAAAGGAGATCAGGTGAGTCAAGATCCAAAAGCATCAGCCAAGAGGTGAGTTTTCAGCCTGGATTTGAAGAGGGATAGAGAAGGTGCCTGGCATACAGACACAAGTAGTTTGTTCCAGGCGTAAGGCACAGATAGAAGCAGTTTGCAAGAAGAGCGGAGTTCCCGAGGGGGGTTGTAAGGAGAGATAAGAGAAGAAAGGTAGTGAGGAGCCGCAGAGTGAATGCATTTATAGGTCAGCAGGAGAAGTTTCAACTGGATGTGGAAATGGATAGGGAGCCAATTAAGTGACTTGAGAAGAGGAGTAATATGGGCATGACGAGGCTGTTGGAAGATTAGCCGCGCAGCAGAGTGTTGAACAGATTGAAGGGGAGAGAGAGGATTCAAAGGGAGACCAGCAAGGAGTAGGTTACAGTAGTCAAGGCGGGAGGTGATTAAGGAATGGATAAGTGTTTTAGTAGTGTGTTCAGAAAGGAAAGGACGGATTTTGCTGATGTTATAGAGAAAGAAACGGCAGGTCTTAGCTATCATAAGAACATAAGATATGCCATATTGGGTCAGACCAAGGTCCATCAAGCCCAGTATTCTGTTTCCAACAGTGGCCAATCTAGGTCATATGTACCTAGCAGTTTCCCCAAGGGACACAGGTTCCACAATGCTTGAATTGGTTCAAGCATTGATATCCTGGGTCCCTTCTTAATAATGGCTTATGGACCTTTCCTCCAGGAACTTGTCCAAACCTTTTTTAAACCCAGCTACACTAAAAGCCTTTACTACATCCTCCGGTAACAAATTCCAGAGTTTGATTACACGTTGAGTGAAAAAATATTTTCTTTTATTAGTCTTAAACAGTTTACCCTGTAGCTTCATTGCATGTCCCCTAGTCTTTCTATATTCTGATAACGGAAACAATCGATCTACGTTTACCCGTTCCACTCCGCTCATTAATTTATAGACTTCTATCATATCTCCCCTCAGCCGTCTCTTTTCCAGGTTAAAGAGCCCTAACCTTTTTAGCCTTTCTTCATAGGAGTATCCTTCCATCCCCTTTACCATTTTGGTGGCTCTTCTCTGAACCTTTTCTAATAACTCCATATCCTTTTTAAGATACGGCGACCAGAATTGCACACAATATTCAAGGTGCAGTCTCACCATGGAACGATATAGAGGCATTATAATATCCTTTGTTTTATTTTCCATTCCTTTCCTTATCATACCTAGCATTCTATTTGTTCTCTTGGCCGCCGCTGCACACTGGGCCGAGGGTTTTAACATGGTATCCACAATGACGCCTAAATCTTTTTCCTGGGTGGTGGTTCCTAATGTGGAACCTTGCATCGTGTAACCATAGTTTGGGTTGTTCTTCCCTAGGTGCATAACCTTGCACTTGTCCACATTAAATTTCATCTGCCATTTTGATGCCCAGTCTTCCAATTTATCAAGATCCTCTTGCAATTTTCCACAATCCTCTTGGGTTTTAACAACTTTAAATAGTTTTGTGTCATCTGCAAATTTGACAACCTCACTCGTTATTCCACTTTCCAGGTCATTTATGAATATGTCAAAAAGCAGCGGACCCAGCACAGATCCCTGGGGTACACCACTATTCACCTTTCTCCATTGGGAAAATTGGACATTTAGCCCTACCCTCTGCTTTCTATCTTTTAACCAGTTCCTGATCCACAATAGTACACTGCCTCCTATCCCATGACTCTTTAGTTTTGCCAAAAGTCTCTCATGAGGGACCTTGTCAAAGGCTTTCTGAAAGTCCAGATACACAATATCAACCGACTCACCTTTGTCCACCTGATTATTCACTCCTTCAAAAAAAACATAACAGATTAGTAAGACAAGATCTTCCTTGTCTAAAGCCATGTTGGCTGTCTCTCATTAGTTCATGACTATCTACATGCTGAGTAATTTTATTCTTTATGATGGTTTCTATCATTTTTCCCAGTATTGACGTCAGGCTCACCGGTCTGTAGTTTCCAGGATCACCCCTGGAACCCTTTTTAAAAATTGGTGTTACTTTGGCGATCCTCCAATCTTCAGGTATTAGAGATGATTTTAATGATAGTTCACAGATTACTAATAGCAGGTCTGCAATCTCATATTTCAGTTCTTTCAATACCCTTGGATGTATACCATCCGGCCCAGGTGATTTGCTACTCTTCAGCTCATCTAATAGTTGTAATACATCTTCTCGATGTATCGATATTTCCTTCAATTCTTCTGCACCTTTAAATACCACTTCAGTCATGGGTAACATCCCTACATCTTCCTCAGTAAAGACTGAAGCAAAGAATTCGTTCAGTCTCTCCGCTATCGCCTTGTCGCCTCTTAGTGCTCCTTTAACCCCTTTATCATCTAATGGACCAACTGACTCTCTCACAGGTTTTTTGCTACGAATGTACTTGAAAAGGTCTTTACTTCGCGTTTTTGCTTCTGCAGCAAGCTTCTTCTCAAATTCTCCCTTTGCCTGCCTTATCAATGCCTTGCATTTGACTTGCCAGTGCTTGTGCTGTTTCCAGGTTTCGTCATTTGGCTCTTTTTTTCCATTTCCTGAAAGATGCTTTTTTGGCAACAACAGCCTCTCTGATCTCAACTTTAAACCATGCTGGCAGTTTTTTGGACTTCTTTCCACTTTTCTTAAAGCGTGGAATACAGCTGGTCTGGGCTTCCAAGATAGTATTTTTCAACAACAGCCAAGCCTGATGTACGTCTTTAACCTTTGCAACTGCTCCTGTTAGTTTTTTCTTGACTGTTTTCCTCATTTTATCATAGTCTCCCTTTCGAAAGTTAAAAGGTAGTACTGTGGATTTCCTTACTATCCCTCCTCCACTAATTAAATCAAAGGCGATCATGCTATGATCACTATTGCCAAGTGGCCCCAACAACCTTATCTCTTGCACTAGATCTGGTGTTCCACTAAGGATTAGGTCTAATATGGCTTCCCCTCTGGTCTGTTCATGAACCAGCTGCTCCAAGAAGCAGTCTTTTATTTCATCTAGGAACTTTATCTCCTTAGCATGTCCTGACGTGACACTGACCCAGTCGATACCGGGGTAGTTGAAATCACCCATTATTATTACTGTGCTGTAACTTTTGTTAGCTTCCTTGATTTCTTTGAGCATTTCATCATCCATTTGGTCATTCTGGCCAGGCGCTCGATAGTACACCCCCCACTGCCATTGCCTTCCCCCTTTTACATGGAATTTCAATCCATATAGATTCTACAGCAGATTTTGTTTCCTGCAAAACTTTAATCCTTTCTGACTCAATGCCCTCTCTAACATAGAGAGCAACCCCACCACCAATTTGATCAGCTCTATCATTACGATATAGTTTGTACCCAGGTATCACAGTGTCCCACTGGTTGTCGTCCTTCCACCATGTCTCTGATATTCCAATCATATCTAACCTTTCATTTAGTGCTATATATTCTAACTCTCCCATCTTATTTTTTAGACTTCTAGCATTTGCATACAAGCATTTTAGAGAATGTATTTTATCCATATTAATTTGTCTGTTAGACATGAGTAATTTGGGATCTTTAAGCTCTGTCTGCTCCGTACTTGAGGGCATTTGGGCTACTTTACTCTTTTGTGGAACCTCTCTGCTTTTGGTAGTATCCTTCAAAGATACATTCTTCCGAACCATCTGCTCTTGGGCGACTGTCGGCTTTCCCCTAATATCTAGTTTAAAAGCTGCTCTATCTCCTTTTTAAAGGTTAATGCCAGCAGCCTGGTTCCATCCCGGTTAAGGTGAAGCCCATCCCTTCGGAAGAGCCCCTCCTTTCCCCAGAATGTTCCCCAGTTCCTAACAAATCCAAACCCCTCATCTCTGCACCATTGTCTCATCCACGCATTGAGACTCCGGAGCTCTGTCTGCCTTTTGGGTCCTGCGCGTGGAACAGGAAGCATTTCGGAGAATGTTACCCTAGAAGTTATGGATTTCAACTTCCTACCTAAAAGCCTAAATTTAGCCTCCAGAACCTACCTACCACATTTTCCTATGTCATTGGTACCAACATGTACCAAGACAGCAGACTCCTCCCCAGCACTATCTAAGACCTTATCTAGGTGGCGCGTGAGGTCCGCTACCTTCGCACCAGGCAGGCATGTTACCAGGCGATCCTCACGTCCACCAGCCACCCAGCTATCTACATGCCTAATGATCGAATCACCAACTATAACGGCTGTCCTAACCCTTCCCTCATGGGCACATGGCCCTGGAGAAACTTCCTCGGTGCGAGAGGGTTTTACATCACCTGGAGGACAGGCCCTAGTTACAGGATCACTTCCTGCCACACCAGGATGATGCTCTCCTGTCACGTGACCTCTCTCCTCCATGGCAACAGGGATGCTGCCAGACTGGAGGTGGGACTTCAGGACTATATCCCTGTAGGTCTCGTCTATGTACCTCTCTGTCTGTCTTATGCTTTCCAAGTCTGCTACTTTAGCCTCTAGAGAACGGACTCGTTCCCTGAGAGCAAAGAGCTCCTTGCACCTAGTGCACACGTAAGACCTCTCACCAACTGGGAGAAAATCATACATGTGACACTCAATGCAAAAGACTGGAAAGCCCCCATCCCGCTGCTGGACTGCTGTCTGCATCTTAGTTTTAAGTTTGTGTTTAGATCTAAGTTCTTTACTTACTAAGGGTTGCTATGGATATTTATACTATGGATAAATTATAGCTCTTAGCTGGTGCTAGGCTCTAACGTCTTATGAAATTTAAAGTACAAGCTCTCTGCTGGGTTCTAAATTTAACCAGAAAGCTCTTTTCTGTGTTGTAAATTTAAGCTAAAAGAACTTTGCTGATGCTAGGCCCTGAGTGACTATTAAATGTAAACTACAAGCTCTCTGCTGGGTATGAAATGTAACCAGAGAGTTCTCCTCTGTGTTTTAAATGTAAACTTAAACTGCTGCTACTAGGCCCTGACTGATTTAACAAAAATAGTGGATCACAGATTAATTAGCTTTAATACAAAGAATTCCTTTTAGAAAATTACCAGAAGTAAATACTCACAGTTGCAGATCTCCCTCCAGAAGCAACAGTCCCCCTTACCAGTCTTTCAAGACTGGTAAGGGGGACTGGATATGTGTGGAGAAAGAGAGAGAGGAGTCAAAGACAACCCCCAGATTGTGGGCTGAGGAAACAGGAAGGAGTACAGAGTTATCCACAGAGACTGAGAAAAGAGGAAGAGGAGGGGAGGTTTTAGGGAGAAAGATAAGAAGTTCAGTCTTGGCCATGTTCAGTTTCAAGCGGCGGTGAGACATCCAGGCAGCAATGTCAGAAAGGCAGGCAGAGATCCGGGTCTGGATTGCTGGAGAGATTTCAGGCGTAGAGAGGTAGATCTGGGAGTCATCAGAATACAGATGGCACTGAAAGCCATGGGAAGAGATAAGTGCACCAAGGGACTGGGTGTAGAGAGAGAAAAGGAGCAGACCCAAGACAGATCCTTGGGGTACACCAACTAGGAGCGGGGTAACAGAGGAGGAGGAGCCACCAGAAGACACACTGAAAGAGCGATAGGAGAGATAGGAGGAGAACCAGGATAGTACAGAGCCCCTAAAACCAAGCGAAGACAGGGTATCGTGGAGAAGGTTGTGGTCAACAGTGTCAAAAGCAGCAGAGAGGTCAAGAAGGATGAGGACAGAGTAAAGGCCCTTGGATTTTGCCAGGAACACGTCACTGGAGACTTTGGCAAGAGCCGTTTCAATAGAGTGTAAAGGATGAAAGCCAGACTGTAAGGGATCCAGGAGGGCATAAGAGGAGAGGAAGTCAAGACAGCGGCAGTGAACTGCACGTTCAAGTAGTTTAGAAATGAAGGGAAGGAGAGAGATGGATCGATAATTAGAAGGACAGGTGGGATCGAGTAAGGGTTTCTTGAGGAGAGGTGTGACCACAGCATGCTTGAAGTGTGCAGGGACTGTTGCAGTGGAGAGCGATAGGTTGAGAATATGAGAGATGGAAGGGACAATGGTGGAGGAGATGGGGCTTAGGAGACAGGTGGGGATAGGATCAGAGGAGCAGGTGATGAGTTTGGAGGAAGAAAGAAGGTGTGCAGTTTCCTCTTCAGAGATCACAGGAAAGGAAGACAGGGTAGCAGAGGTGGGGGGGGGGGAAGAGTTGGGAGTGAAGAGGGGGAGGAGGGGAAGTAGCTGACTTTGTGGGGAATTGGAAGGTGATCTTGTTGATTTTGTCATGGAAATAGTCAGCCAGGGTTTGGGTAGAAAGGGAGGGAGGGATCAGAGGCGGAGGCACTTTGAGAAGAGAGCTGAGAGTAGTAAAGAGACGGCGAGGATCAGAGGCAAGAGAGTTAGTCAGATGGACATAGTAGTCTTGTTTGGCAAGAGCTATGGCTGACTGGAAAGAGACAAGCATGAATTTGAAGTGTAGAAAGTCAGCAGGGGAGCGGGATTTGAGCCAGCAGAACAGGCACAGGAACGTAGATAGCGGGTAGTGGATGAAAGCCAGGGCTGGGGTGCAGAATGTCTCACAGGACGTGGCATGGGCAGAGCGAGAGCATCCAGAGCCGAGGAGAGTGCAGCATTATAAGAAGTTACTGCCTCGTCAACAGACTTAGATGACATAGTGGAAGAAAGAAATGAAGAAATAGTGGAAGAGAGAGCCAAGGGATCAATAGTATTAAGATTTCTAAATAGGTTGGAGGAGAGAGGACGAGGCTGAGGCAGTGGGTGATGAAGATTAAAGCTTAAAAGGTGATGGTCAGATAAGGGAAGAACTGAGCTACAGAGGTTCGAGGGTAAGCAACTAGAGAAAAATATCAGGTCATGGCAGTGGCCATGCTGGTGAGTGGGGGCAGTGGAACAAAGTTGGAGTTCACATGAGGAGGTAAGGGAGAGGAGCTTTAAAGCATAAGGATGAGAGGAGTTATCAAAATGAATGTTAAAATCCCCAAGAATAAGAGTGGGGGAAGCGGAATCCAGAAAAAAGGAAAGCCACGAGTCAAAGTCAGTGAGAAAGGCAGAAGCAGACTTGTCAGGAGGTAGATAAATAATAGCTACCCAGAGAGGAAGTGGAGTGAAAAGGCGGATGGAGTGGACTTCAAAAGAGAGAAAGGAGTGAGACTGAGGCACCAGGAGGGGTTGGAATTGGCAAGAGGGAGAAAGTAGAAGCCCAACACCACCACCACGGCCAGTGGGACGAGGCTTGTGGGAGAACTGATAGCCCCCATGACAGAGAGCAGCAATAGATGCAGTGTCATCTGGGAGGATCCAGGTCTCAGTTAGAGCAAGAAGATATAGAGCATTAGAGATAAAGAGATCGTGAGTAAAAGCAAGTTTATTAGAGACAGAGTGTGCATTCCACAAGGCACATGAGAAAGGGAGAGTGGAAGGGGAAAGGAGAGGGATATGGATAAGATTAGACATGTTGCGTGAAGATCTGTTCTCAGAGTGAGACAGAAGTCTAGGGGGCCAGGGGTTGATATCTCTGGATGAGAGAATGAGAAGGAGTAGCAGAGTACGGGGTAGAGAGGAGACAGTACGGCGAAAACGAGGGTGAGGTTGCTTTAGAGAGAGAGGAGATGGTTGAATGAGAGGGAGAAAGTAATGAAGCTCAAGAGCTGATGATAGGGTAGAAGACAGAATGGAGGGGGAAGTGAGGGCAGTAAAGGGGAGATAAGAAGGGCAGGAGTGAAGGTGCTGGTAAGAGGGGAAACAGTTAGGGAGTATGAAGAAGAGGAAGACAATGTGATGAGGAGCCATAGAAGAGGAATAGAGAGGAGAACAAAGGCCAGACGATATAGAAGGTAGGAGAATCAAGGGATTAGGTGCACCTGTGCATAAATTAGATAATGAGCAGATGACAGCTATAAAAGACAGACAGTCATGGGGTGGGTGGGGTATAAGTTATTCAGCTGAGAAGAGCTGAACAAAAGTGCAAATTAAAGGGAGCAGTCAGGTAAGGGAACACACGAATAATGACAAATAAATAAATATGTGGAGACAAACAGACAGATAGAACTCACAGCAAAGCAGCAAATGCAGCAAAAATCACCTTTCAGGAGATGTCTAGGAGAGCACTGTTCTTCTCAAAGGAGCAGTGCTCTCCTATTACTCCAATTTACTGATGACTAGTTTATGTACTAAGACAACCAACGCTTCCTTTTTTAAGTATGAGCTTATGGACTTGATTTGCTGTAGGCACTAGAAGCAAGATTTTGTGACAAATGAAATTTGACAATTGAAATTTAGGTAAGAATCAAGGAAACAACTCAGTACTTGAAGAGCTAGTTGAAGAGAAAGTGGATGCTCAGATATACTGGGGGCTAAAATGGGAACTGATGGACGATTGGTTATGCACATGCCCTGGGACTTTGAATAATTCAGTTTTAAATGATTTTTTGCAAGCCAAGTTGTGATGGCTTCAAAACATTTATTTAATGGAGCAAGGTGGGATTTGAGTGGATTTATAAAGGTGACCAATTGTATATCACCAGCAAAGTAAAACCCACTGCTGCTATACAATTGGACTATGCTTGGAATCTTCAGGCTATTGGCCCTTCCACTTTCTCCACTGTGGTTTCATCTCCTCATTCATCCACTATATTATCTGAGTCTGTCAATGAAATGGTTTCTTCCTATTACAATATACTGGCCTTCAGAATCCTCTGCCTATATTCCTGTGCCCAATCTGTTGATTGCTCAATTAGTCCACTTTTGCACTTGCTAAGCAAGAGTACTATGTCCATTTGACAAACTTTCTTTCCTCAAACCCTTGCCATATCTTTGCCATACTCAACTCTTTCTATGAAGTGCCTCTTCCTCCGACCCCCCTTCACTTTCTGCCCAGGTCATGCTGACTACTTCCATGAGAAGGTAAACAAAATAAGTCTTGAGTTCTCGACTGGATCATCGCCTTCTTACCTTCCCCTACTTCATTCTCATATCCCTCCTTCAATCCCTGTCATCCTTCTAAAATCACAGAGGAGGAAACTCTCCTCTGCATATCTTCTCTCCTCTGCCAAACTCTCTACCTGTTCCTATGATCCCATTTTCACCCATCTACTTAGCTCTAACTCTCCTGCTGTTATCCCTTCCATCTGTCATATCTTCCACCTACCACTTTTCACTGCAACTTTTCCTGCTGCCTTCAAACATGCTGTGAATATCCCACTACTTAACAAAAAACCTTCACTGGACACTATCTACCAAGACCATCCAAACCACTATGAAAACTAGGCTCTAGTTACCTAGGTGGAAGCTTTTGGAGGATGGCAAACAACAGGGCATTCAAAGCTAAGCAATAATTCTGCCAGCCAGGGAAGGCATAAGGCTCAAGGTTTGTCTAGGGTGCAAATACATTTAACTAACTCGGGGACCAACCTGTTACCTGCCCTTCCAATTTTTATCCCAGTTCCCTCTTTTCTTTCATATCCAAACTACTCGAATGTGTAGTTCACCACCATTGTTTTGACTTTCTTTCATCTCAAGCCATCCTGGATCTACTCCAATATGGCTTTATTCACTACACTCTAAAGAAATGATGACCCTTGCCAAAGTCTCCAGTAATGTGTTCCTGGTTATATTCAAGGGCCTCTACATAATTCTCATTCATCTTGACCTATTGCTTCTTTTGACAAGGTCAATAACCATCTTCTCCTTGATATACTGTTCTCACTTGGATTTCAGGGCTCTGTTCTTAGTTTTCTTCTTATCTTCTTATCATTCCCTTCACACTTTTGGTGTATGCTCTGGCAGATTCTTCTCCACTGCTATTCTACTATTGGTTGGAATACCTCAAGGATCTCTCTTGGGACCTTGCCTCCTCTTTCTCTATACTCATTCTCTTGGCACCCTGATCTCCTCCATAGTTTTCAGTACCATTTTTATGCTGATGACGCACAGATATACTTCTCTGTCCCAGAAATTTCTCCAGGAATCCAAGCCCGAATCTCAGCCTACTTGTTTGATATTGCTGCATGGATGTCCTGCTGCATCTGAAACTAAACATGGCCAAGAATGAGCTTCTTAACTTTCCCCCTAAACCCACCTTCCTCCTCCTTCCTTTCTCCACTTCTGTGGCTAGCACTGTCATCCTCCCTGTCTACTCAGCTAATCTTGGGGTCATCTCTGACTCCTCTTTCCCACCCTTTCTCTACACATTTCCAACAGATAGCTGAAATCCAAAGCTTCTTTCTCTATAGCCAGCAAAATTTGCCCCTTCCTTTCTGAACATGCTACCAAAACCTTTATCTATTCTCTCATTACATCCCGCATAGACTACTGCAATCTGCTCCTTGCTGGTCTCCAGCTGAACCATCTCTCTCCCCTTCAATCCATTCAAAATTCAGCCACCCAACTAATCTCTCACCAGTGTCACCATGCTTACATAACCCTTCATCGCAAGTGACTTCATTGGCTCCCTATCTGCTTCCGCATACACTCTACTGAAAGGGCTCTTGTCAAAGTCTCCAGTGACTTGTTCCTGGCAAAATCCAAGGGCCTTTACTCTGTCCTCATCCTCCTTGACCTCTCTGCTGCTTTTGACACCATTGACCACAACCTTCTACTCGATACCCTATTCTCACTTGGCTTTAAGGGCTCTGTGCTATCCTGGTTCTCCTCCTATCTCTCCCATCACTCCTTCAGTGTATGTTCTGGTGGCTCCTCCTCTTCCACTATCCCGCTCCCAGTTGGTGTACCCCAAGGATCTGTCTTGGGTACGCTCCTTTTCTCTCTATATACCCAGTCCCTTGGTGCGCTTATCTCTTCCCATGGCTTTCAGTACCATCTGTATGCTGATGACTCCCAGATCTACCTCTCTATGCCTGAACTCTCTCCGGCAACCCAGACCCGGATCTCTGCCTGCCTTTCTGACATTGCTGCCTGGATGTCCCAACGCCGCTTGAAATTGAACATGGCCAAGACTGAACTTTTTATCTTTCCCCCTAAAACCTCCTCTCCTCTTCCTCCTTTCTCAGTCTCTGTGGACAGCTCTGTACTCCTTCCTGTTTCCTTGGCCCGCAATCTGGGGGTTGTCTTTGACTCCTCCCTCTCTCTCCACACATATCCATCTCGTAGCTAAGACCTGCCGCTTCTTTCTCTATAACATTAGCAAAATCTTTCCTTTCCTTTCTGAACACACTACTAAAACGCTTATCCACTCCTTAATCACCTCCCGTCTTGACTACTGTAACCTACTCCTTGCTGGTCTCCCTTTGAGTCATCGCTCTCCCCTTCAATCTGTTCAACACTCCGCTTCACAGCTAATCTTCTGCCAGCCTCGTCATACCAATATTACTCCTCTTCTCAAGTCACTTCACTGACTCCCTATCCGTCTCTGCATCCAATTCAAACTTCTCCTGCTGACCTATAAATGCATTCACTCTGCGGCTCCTCATTACCTTTCTTCTCTTATCTCTCCTTACAAAGCTTCCCGGGTACTCCGCTCTTCTAACCAACTACTTCTATCTCTGCCCTCCTCTCCTACTGCCAACTCCAGACTTCGCTCCTTTCACCTTGCTGCACCTTACGCCTGGAACAAACTACCTGTGTATGTACGCCAGGCACCTTCTCTAACCCTCTTCAGATCCAGGTTGAAGGCTCATCTCTTCGCTGCTGCCTTTGGATCTTGAATCACCTGATCTCCTTTTCCTTCCCCCTGTTTTTCCCCTGTTTACGCCTTCTGTGTTTGTCTTGATTAGATTGTAAGCTCTGATGAGCAGGGACTGTCTCGTACATGTTTTGTACAGTGCTGCGTATGACTGGTAGCACTATAGAAATGCTCAGTAGTAGTAGTAGTAGCATACAGTTCAAACTTCTACTTACCTACAAGTGCATTCATTTTGTGGCTCCTCGTTATTTCTCCTCTCTTATCTCTCCCTGCACCCCTTCTGGGGGAACTCCACTCAGTGGGTAAAGTGCTTATATCTGAGATCTTCTCCACTGCTAACTGTAGACTCTGTTCTTTCCACCTCACTGTGCCTAATGATTAGAAAAGACTCCCTGCATTGGTACATCATGCTCTGTCTTTTCAAATCGAGGCCTAAAGCCTACATGTCTATGTACAACCCTGCATAGAGAATAGCGCATAGAAATGATAAGAAATAGTAGTAATATTAAAAATTCTGCTAAGTCCACAGAGTACATATGCATTTTTCATAAATGAGAGTGATTCTAAAATAACCTCTTTGGTGGATCATTTTAAAAGGCATTTATGTGGTTAAAAGTCTTTTAAGTACAGAAATAGGCTTTTATAAAATCCCCCCCCCCCACCCGATATGCATGTAAACTTATGAGCATAAAACCTGTATGTACATAAGTTTCCCCTGCTTGAGCAGGGTTGGGAGAGATTAACATTAATTAACTTATTTATTTCTTAGATTTATCATCTGCCTTTCCTTAATGGCTTGCAATAAAGTACTTTAGAAAATACATGTGTGTGCATAAATTATCCCATGAAATCTGTACTTCAAAGAGTAGGTGAAAATGGAAGTGCAAAAGATCCTTGGTGTAATAGTCAAAACAGAAGTACATGCATACTTTTGAACATTCACTGGTACTCGCATAGGTGTAATATGAACGCATGACTTAGTTATAAAATTACACCCTTAGTATGGAGCCTGTCAACAAGTTTTTCTTTTATCTGTTGCCCTCGTTGAAATGAACTGTTTAGAAAGTGAAATTAGCTAAGAGGTTAAAAAAATTGAAGTCTGAAAACTGTGCAGGATAAGTCATCATCATGTTAATAGCGGTCGCTCCAAAGGAAAACGAGGAAGACAATTAGGATGACAGCTTGGACTTCATCCAGCCAGCTGAATTGACTTTGTCAGCTATGTCCTGAGATAACCTTCCTGTATTTTCAAGGGTAATTAAGCACACAAATGCAAGTCTACTCCTATCTCTGCTGGGAACCTGCCTCCAGCTACTGTGCAAATCTCCTTTGCTACTCCTCCAGTAGCTTAAAAGAAGATCTTAGCTGGTTGGCCTCAAGGTCATGCCTAAATAATCATCTTTCCTTGTGCTGAATTATAATGTACCACCCTGCTATTCACAATAAAAGTATAACAGCTTCAGGTTGGATTCTTCATAGCTCTGAAAAGATTACCAAAGTCAAACTGGTTTGTGCTATCCCCCTACTGCTCTCCCCAGCTTTGAGGCTCTTCACCCTCTGCCCTCTGGTTCAGAGATTCCTGTTGACACACTTGGCTAATTGGGTCATGGGAGACGCTCACATTCCAGCAGCAGAGATATCTGTTCATCATAGACTGACACCGTACATAGTGCATTATTTAGAGAAAAAAAGAATTCTGACTACTGATAAGACAGACTCGTTTATTTTTTAAAATGTTACAGCTGGTATGTAGAAACAATGCTTCAAATTGCAATCTTACACCACTAATAGCCACCTAATGCAAAAGGGAATCTTTTGTAGGTACCAAATAGATACATTTTTACCCCCAATTACTATTCTGTTTTAGGGGTGTCCATGCTGAAAATTTTCATTTTTGTTTCATTTGCGGGGTTGGGAGGTTGTTCATGTAGTTCTAATTTCATTTTGTTGCTTTGTTTTGTTCATTTTCATTGCACACCGTTTTCCAATAACCTCTGAGGGGAAGGGTCTTGTTCTCTTAGCTCATTAGTTCAGTGTTTTCAATGGAGGAAATGCAGTTTTCAGACTTCAATTCATTCTTATATCTCACTCCTCAACAAAAAAGGATTCAGAGAGGCTAAGAGCACCACAGTATTACAAAAGCATAATCCATCAAAGCATCAAAACTCTTTCAATATAATTTAAATAACAGCCTGTCCTATTACATATCCCATACCATCTTTTCCACAAGAGGTCAAGAGAAAATTAGCCCTGTTTTTCTAGCCTCTCAAAAAATAATATTAGACACTTCAATCTGTTCAGTCCCCAATGCCACACTTCGGCACCCTCTAAGCATTTCACAAGAAAAGCTTCATCAGGGGAGTTTTTCAAGATCACATAAACATCATGCCGCGTAACAATTCAACATCTCAACCGCTCTTCCAACATGGCTGATTCACCATCAAAAGGCCGCGCATGATGGTGAACCAGCCATGAAGAGCAGTTGAGATGTTGAATTGTTACGCGGCATGATGTTTATGTGATCTTGAAAAACTCCCCTGATGAAGATTTTCTTGCGAAACGCTTAGAGGGCACCGAAGTGTGGCGTTGGGGACTGAACAGATCGCATCATCTTGTGTTCATATATGGAAGCTAAGTGAAGTTATATGGATGTGCTCTGTTCAATATTTGTTGAATGTTTAATAGGATGGTCATTGATGGAATAGGGCATGGTGTTTAGAATTTCTATACACTGATGAAATGCCCACTAGTTTTGAGACCTCCTTATTATATGTTTATGATATACACAAAGAAATTGTGATAAGATTTGTATTACAGTTTGAACTCAGCTTAACAAGTTTGTTTCATATGGAGTGTGTTTTTGAATTTTGATGGAGATTTTCCACTCCGAGAATTGACCCATTTTATATTGGATCACAATTTATTTATAAGTTATCTGTATGAAATAGTGTCAAAGGCTTTACTGAAATCCAAGTACAACACATCTAGGGATCTCCCTCGGTTCAACTCTCTGGTCGCCCAGTCAAAGAAATTAGATTTGTCTGAAAAAACCTGCCTCTAGTAAAACCATGTTGCTTTGGATGCTGCAATCCATTGGACTTCAGAAACTTCACTATCCACTGTTTTAGCAGCGTTTTCATTAATTTACTTACCATAGAGGTCAGAATAATCAGCCTGTAGTTCGGAACATCATTCTTATTTCCACTTTTGTGTAAAGGGACCGAATGCAGCTTTCACCAGTCCACTGGAACCATTTCCAACTCTAAAGAAACATTGAAAAGGTCAGACAGTGGAGCTGCTAGAACTTCCACAAGTTCCTTCAATACTCTCCAATGTATCCCATCCAACCCCATTGCTCTGTCTACTTTTAGCTTAGCTAGTTCCTCATGAACACAGTCTTCTGAAAATCATTCATGATCCCCTTCACTACTGTTCCTATTTGTGGATGTTTCCTGAGGTCCTGCCCCTGGCCCTTCAAATGTGAACACAGAACAAAAATATTTTTTGAGCAATTCTGCTTTATCCTCATCAGCTTCTACATATTCCTCCCCTTCATCCTTAAGTCTGACAATACCATTTTTGTACTTCCTCCTCTCACTAACATATTTGAAAAATGTCTTATACCCCCATTTTACTGTGTTGGCTATTTTCTCTTCTAATGTATCTTTGCTTTCCTGACTACTTTTCTAGCTTCTCTAAGTTTTTACAAATATTGATGTTTATCTTCCTCTTTCTATGATCTCTTCTTTTTTATAAAGGCCACCCTCTTTTCTTCACTTTTTCAGCTACATCATTCGGGAATCATAGTGACTTCCTTTTTCCTTTTAGGGGTATGTTTACTAAACTGCGGTAAACGTGAATAACGCGTGTTGTACGACGTTAACGATCGTTAGCACGCTATAGTGTGCGCTATAGCACATTAACGAATGTAAATGCGCTATAGCGTGCGCTATCACGCGCTAACGAGCGCAATGCTCCGCAGCACGGTAAAACACCGCAGAAGGTGGAGAGAGGGCGGAGAGAAGGGGGTCAATGGGCGGAGAGTGGGCGGGGAGAGGCTCCCTTCACACCAACGCGCTGAATTTCAGAGCTGAATTCCAACGCGAATGAAAACCTACCGGTAAAAGCACTTTAAAGGGGAGAGAAACCATTTACGTGTCAGCAATGTACAGCCTAGGCAGGGAAACCAAAAAAAGGTGATAAGCGTGATACATGTGCACAGAACAAAAGGGCACAGAAACACCGAAAATGACCCCAACAAACAACAACCAAGCTGGCCAATAGTGGTAGCAATGAGAAACATCAACCACCCCCCCCCCCCCCCGAGTAAGCTCCATAGAACAGATATAATTCGTGGAAGGGTCCATACTCCGTCCCCATACAAGGTGCATGGGCCCACAGTGAAATAGCACTGCTCAGGGATTTCCCCACCATCGGACAGGGTTCCTATGGCATGCACATGTCCCGTAACATCAGGGCGGGCATGTCAGAATGGGCAACCGGGCAGATACTGGAAAAGGGGATACAGAGGGCTGCAGGCGGCACATGCTGTGGTGCAGCAGGGGCACAGTGCGGACTAGGTAGATGCCTAGGTGGCACCTAGGAATGCTGAAACTGTACAGCAGCCAGACAGCAACTGATGAGGGCCCAACATGGGCATGAGCGTGTCTATCACAGTGTCACAGGGGATAGTACCCAGCAGGTACCTCCAAGGGCACAGAACAGTGGCAGGCAGTGACTGGGGGATGTGCGGACAGATATGCAGGCACCCCTACCCCAGAACCCGCACCATAGGCAGCCGCCTACCTGCACACAGGATGGCCTGAGACTGCGTACCACCAGCTCCACCAGCAGAAGGGCATGTCAGCATGGTGGCTGAGGGACACTGGTGGTGGAGGGGGCAGTGGCAGCTGCCCACAGCAGGCCGTGGCCTAGCCCTGTGTAGGTGGGTGCCGTGCACTGCAGCAGACAGGCCCTGTCTGACCAACAGTCATGGTAGCACCAGGGAATGTACCATCTCTGTGAGAACATGGTGGTGCAGTGCACAGAACCAGTGTATTCAGAAGCAGAAAGTCACAGGTTCAAGTCCCAGCTGTGGTTTCCGCCAACCCAGTCCTCATATTTTACCCACTACTATAACATGCTAATACAGACAGAACCGTTCTTGCAGATGATGTAAACATGCCCAAAACACCCACATTTTACCCTACAGAGCACAGACACCATAAACATGCACATTACCTAGAGCAGAGCCTCCCAAATGCAGTTATGGAGGGCCAAACACCATTCCGGTTCCATGCTGCCTCTGATGAAGATGCCTGTGCTGCATTTCTATGCGCCACCCCCATGGTATGCAGATGTATCTCATGCATATTCATGAGGGACAGCATGAAAACCCGAACAGTGTTTGGCACCGCAGGTATGGAGTTGGGAACCTCTGCCGTAAAGCAGCAGCCAACAGGGGCAGACACACCCGAACCCACAGGCCCCATTATCCACAGCCTCCTGGAGAGGCAGGACTTTGGGCTCTGCGTGCATCTCCCAATACTAGCACATGCATACCGTACTAATGCCACCCTAAACCGGGGAATATGGTACACATCTAGCAAAAGGTTGCTATGACTACTGTCAGATAGCAATTCCTAGGTTAAGTACAATTTCCTGAGTGAGCTGCATCATCGCAACCTTTCTGATGTCTGTGGAGTGTGCTACAGGTCCTGTGTCTGACAGTGTTTACCAACCTGGGGAGTGACTCCTACAGTATTGCGTACCATAGCCATCAGGGCCGGCCCGTCCATTGAGCAAGAATGTTTTTTGCACAGGGCCCCGCGTTTCTGCTTTTTAAAAAATTACATAAAAAATTACATTCTGCTTTTTTTAAAAATTACATAAAAAAAAAAAAAAAAAGCTGGCTCTGGCTGCTGCCGCTGCCACCGTAGCAGCGGCAGAATGAAGTGCCCCGCGGGGCCTCCTCTGCACGCTGAACCCCTCTGCAAGGGCTTTCAGATTCGCGAAGGGAGAGTGTCTCCCTCGCGTCTCTGTTAAGCCCGCAGGGGCTAATGGGAAATTTCCCATCAGCCCCTCGCGTCTAAAGGGGCAGATGGGAAATTTCCCATTAGCCCCTGCGGGCTTAACAAAGACACGAGGGAGACACTCTCCCTTCGCGAATCTGAAAGCCCTTGCAGAGGGGCTCAGCGTGCAGAGGAGGCCCCGCGGGACACTTCATTCTGCCGCTGCCGCGGTGGCAGCAGCAGCAGCCAGAGCCAGCTTTTTTTTTTTTTTTTTTTTTTAAATTTTGCCATAAGCCGATGGGGGGGGGGGTTAGGACTGGTAATGGGCGGGGCGGGGGGGTTAAGACTGGCAATAGGCTGTGGGCTGTTGGGGGGGGTTAGGACTGGTAATGGGCTATAGGGGGGTGTTAAGAATGGTAATGGGCTGTGGGCTGAGGGGGGGTGTCTGGAAGTGGGGTGATGGGGGGTTAGGACTGGTAATGGGCTATGGGGGGGGCTAGGACAGGAAATGGGCTGATGGGGAGGGGTTAGGACTGGTAATGGGCTTTGGGCTTTTGGGGGGTTAGGACTGGTAATGGGCTATGGGGGGGTTAGGACTGATAATGGGCTATGGAGGGGCTAGGACAGGAAGTGGGCTGATGGGGAGGGGTTAGGACTGGTAATGGGCTATGGGGGGGCTGACTGGAAATGGCTGTGGGCTGATGGGGGCTGTCTGGAAATGAGGTGATGGGGGTTAGGACTGCTAATGGGCTATGGGGGTTAGGACTGATAATGGGCTATGGGGGGCTAGGACAGGAAATGGGCTGATGGGGAGGGGTTAGGACTTGAGGAGGGCTGATGTGGTTAGGACTGGTAATGGGCTGTGGGCTGATGGGGGTGGTTAGGACTAGCAATGAGCTATGGGGTGCTGACTGGAAATGGGCTGAAGGGGTTAAGACTGGAAGTGGGCTGATGGGGGGTTAGGACTGGTAATGGGTTATAGGGGGCTTAAACTGAAAATGGGGTGATGGGGGGTTAGGACTGGAAGTGGTTGATGGGGGCTAGGACGGGTAAGGGGTTGGGGGCTTGCTATGACTGGAAATGGGCTGAGTGGAAGGGGAGGCTTGAACTGCAAATAGCTGATGGGGAGGGAGCTTGGAATGGAAATGGGCTGTGAGGGAAGGGAGCTAGGACTGAAATGGGCTGATGGAGCAGCTAGGATAGGACTGTAAATGGGCTGTTGGGGGGAGCTAAGATTGGAAATGGGCTGTGGTGGGGGCTTGAATTGAAATGGACTCATGGAGGGGCTAGAACTGGAAGTAGGCTCATGGGGGGCTTGGACTGGAATTGGGCTGAGTGGAGGGGAGCTAGAATTTGACATGGGCTGATGGTGGGGCTAGAAAATGACTAGAAATGGGCTGATGGGGGCTAGGATTGAAAATGAGCTGATGAAGGGACTCAGACTGAAAATGGATGGGGGAGCTAGGACTGGAAATGGGTTGATGGGGAGCTAGGACTGGAACTGGGTTGATGGGGGGCTAGGACTGGAAATGGGCTGATGCAGGGACTAGAAGGGAATGGATGCTGGGTGAGACTGGAACTAGAAGGGAGCTGATGTTGGGGGAGGATTAGAATGGGATGGGGCTGGGAGAGTAAAATGGAGAGGGGAAAAATATTTTGTGTGGGAGGGATGAAAAATCTACAATTGGCCGGGTATTGGTAGAGTAAGTGGGGATTGAGGATGGAGGGGTAAAATTTGTGTGGATGAAATAGGAATGAGGAAAGAGCAAATGGAGAAAGATTAGTATGTCAAAGCAGATGTAGAGAGAGAGAATGGAAAAAAAAACTAGAAGAGAGAAGAAAGAACAAATGAACAGCAGACGATGGACAGTTAGCAGAAAACATGAAGAAACCAGAAGAAAGTGGCTGGAGCAATTGCAACTGAAAAAAATGCACAAAAGGTAGAAAGATATCTCTTTATTTTGAATTTATTAGCTGCAATATGAAAGCTCTGGGAAATGTGCATCATTAATGTCTGCGCTTTGTTTGGTACAAGAGGAAATTAATTTATAGTTTTATTTCTACAGTGTTGTTGTACATTCCAAGTTTGGCTTTTGGGGTTCCCAGTTTAATTATTGCCTTCCTGTTTCTAAATTGTGATTCCTTGTTTGGTGATGGTCTATGTTCTGCATGTGTAACTGAGCTGAGGTATTCTATTTATGTAATTCCTATTTGACATTGCCACTTGTTCTCTTTCCCCAGTATTCTCTGAAATGTATTGGTTTAATATTTGCAGTGTTGCCTTTTGATAGGTAGGGTATGGTGCTTTGTGAGTCCTGGTAATGCTGTCAGGATACGGCGGGTTTGCTATGTGTTCTAAATGGGCAGCGTTTGTAGTAGTTCCTAATGTGCCTGGCAGTTGGCACTGGATTATAGTAATGTAGAAATCTTTTAGTCTTTCTTTATCCATACACTCATTAAGAGACATGTTTACTAAAAGTTAGTG
This sequence comes from Ichthyophis bannanicus, assembly GCA_033557465.1. Lineage (NCBI taxonomy): Eukaryota > Metazoa > Chordata > Amphibia > Gymnophiona > Ichthyophiidae > Ichthyophis > Ichthyophis bannanicus. The sequence goes on along the minus strand of CM066031.1, from coordinate 1,815,171,114 downwards.
TATGGTAACATTATGCAAATATTTATGCAAATAAGGCCACTTATGCAAATGAGGCCCCACACCGAGTCTCCGCACATGGCCCCGCACCCCCCTTGGGCCGCCCCTGATAGCCATGCCTGCACTGTGCCCAGGACTGGTGTGGTGGCCTGGGCTGCCCAACACCTCTATAGTTGCACAATGCTGGCATAGGTGTGGGGAGTGCGTGTCTGTCTATCCAGTGTGTGGTGGCTTCCAACACCCACCACAGCCCACACTGCTAGCACTGTTCCCAGTATTAGCCTGCCAATGTGCATAATGAGGAGCAAGGTACCGTGGGAATAGCCTGGATAGGGTGGCCTGGCCTTGCCGCATCTGCGCAGGGCATAGGGCAATAGCTCGGACATTGTAGTGCCCGGTACCACCTGCATGGACAGAGTGGACACAGCATGTCCTGCTGGGAGGTCACTCTCACCCTGACTGAGCAGTGACCACGGCATGGCTAGGTTCCCCCATAGTGCTATATAGCCTTTCTCTTGTGTGATATATATGGGTTTCCTTTAGGGGCCCAATCACTGACTTATCTGCTTGGTGTGTATGTTGACATCCCCGTTCCGGGTACATGCATCTCCTCCAGGACCATGCACTATGGACTAGCTGGCGGACTTCCTGCAGCTAGTATGCTGTCTTGCTGGAACACCTTGCAGGGTGCAGCGGCTGGGGGCTTACTGCTGGAGAATGTCAGATAATGGTGGGGGGCAGCTGAGCATTTCCAGGCCTACTGTCTGTCTGCTATTGCGTTATGGATGTGTGCTGCTCTGTCTGTTCCCCAGTAGGACTGCTGTTGCTGGTCCCCTCTACCGCTGCCATTGCAGGGAGGTAGACTGTGGATCTATTGGTGGGTGATCCTGTTTCCTCCTGAGCCCCAGAGGGTGGGTTGTGTGGTGGTACATAATCTGCCTATGGGTCCATACACCTCCCCCCCTCCCCTCTCCCCCCCTCCCTTCTCCCCCCCTCCCCTCCCCTCCCCTCCCCTCTCCCCCCCTCCCCCCTCTCCCCTCCCCTCCCCGCCCCTCCCCCCTCTCCCCTCCCCTCCCCTCTCCCCCCCTTCTCCCCCCCTTCTCCCCCCCCTTCTCCCCTCCCCTCCCCCTCTCCCCCCTCTCCCTCTCCCCCCCTTCCCCCCCTCCCCCCCCTCCCCCCACTCCCCCCCTTCTCCCTCCCCTCCCCCCCTCCCTCCCTCCACTCCCCCCTTCTCCCCCCCCTTCTCCCCCCACTTCTCCCCTCCCCTCCCCCCTCTCCCCCCCTCCCCTCTCCCCCTCCCCCCTTCCCCCCCCTCCCCTCCCCCCACTCCCCCCCTTCTCCCTCCCCTCCCCCCTCCCTCCCTCCACTCCCCCCCCCTCCCCCCTCCCCCCTTCTCCCCCCCCTCCCCTTTCCCCCCCTCCCCTCCCCTCCCCTCTCCCCCCCTCCCTTCCCCTCTCCCCCCCTTCTCCCCTCCCCTCTCCCTCTCCCCTCCTCCCACCTCTCCCCTCCCCTCCCCTCTCTCCCCCCTTCTCTCCCCCCTTCTCCCCCCCTTCTCCCCCCCCCCCCTCCCCCTCTCCCCCCCTTCTCCCCCCCCCCCCCCCCCCTCCCCCTCCCCTCTCCCCCCCTCCCCCCCCTCCCCCCCCCCCCTCTCCCCCTCTCCCCCCCTCTCCCCCCCCTCCCCCCCCCTCCCCCCCTCCCCCCCCTCCCCCCTCCCCCCCCTCCCCCCTCCCCCCCCTCTCCCCCCCCTCCCCTCCCCCCCCCCCTCTCCCTCCCCCTCCCCCCTCTCCCCCCCTCCCCCCTCCCCCCCCTCTCCCCCCCTCCCCCTCCCCCTCCCCCCCTCTCCCCCCCCTCTCCCCCCTCCCTCCTCCCCCTCCCTCACCCCCCCCTCCCTCTCCCCCCCCCTCCCTCCTCCCCCCCCCTCCCCCCCCCCCCCCTCCCACCCCCCCTCCCCCCTCTCTCCCCCCCTTCTCCCCCCTCCCCTCCCCCCCTCCCCCCCTCCTCCCCCCTTCTCTCCCCCCCTCCCCCTCTCTCCCCCTCCCTTCTCCCTCCCCCCTCCCCTCCCCCTCCCCCCTCCCCCCTCCCCCCTCTCCCCCCTCCCCCCCTCCCCCCCTCCTCCCCCTCCCCCCTCCCCCCTCCCCCTCCCCCCCCTCCTCCCCCCCTCCCCCTCCTCCCCCTCCCCCCTCCCCCCCTCCTCCCCCTCCTCCCCCCTCCCCCCCTCACCCCCCTCCTCCCCCTCCCCCCCTCCTCCCCCCTCCCCCCCCTCCCCCCTCCCCCCCTCACCCCCCCTCCTCCCCCCTCCCCCCTCCCTCCCCCCCTCCTCCCCCCTCCCCCCTCCCCCCTCCCCCCCTCCCTCCCCCCTCCTCCCCCTCACCCCCCTCCCCCCTCCCCCCTCCCCTCCCCCTCCCCCCCTCCCTCCCCCTCCCCCCTCCCCTCCCTCCCCCCTCCTCCCCCCCTCCCCCTCTCCCCCTCTCCCCCTCCCTCCTCCCCTCCCCCTCCCTCCCCCCCTCCCCCCTCCCCCTCCTCCTCCCCTCCTCCCTCTCCCTCCTCCTCCTCCTCCTCCTCCGCCTCCCCCCTCCCCCTCTCCCCCCCTTCCCTCCCCCCCCCCCCCCTCTCCCCTCTTTCCCTCCCCCCCTCCCCCCCTCTCCCCCCCTCTCCCCTCTTCCCCCCCTCCCCCCCCCTCTCCCCCCTCTCCCCCCCCCTCCCCTCCTCCCTCCCCCCCTCCCCCCTCTCTCTCCCTCCTCCCCCCCTCCCCCTCCCCCCCCCCTCCTCCCCCTCCCCCCTCTCCTCCCTCCCTCCCCCCTCCCCTCCTCCCCCCTCCCCCCCCACTCCCCCCCTCCCTCCCCCCCTCCCCCTCCCCTCCCTCCCCCTCCTCCCCCCTCCCCCCCCTCCCCCCCCTCTCCCTCCCCCCTCCCCCCCCTCCCCCTCCCTCTCCTCCCCCCCTCCCCCGCCCCCCCCCCCTCCCCCTCCCCCCCCGCCCCCCCCCCCACCGCCCCCCCCCCCCCCCCCCCCCCCCCACCCTCCCCCCCCGCCCCCCCCCCCCCCCCACCGCCCCCCCACCCCCCCCCCCCCCCCCCCCCCGCCCTCCCACCCCCCCCCCCCCCCCCTCCCCCCCCTCCCCCCCCCCCCCCTCCCCCCCCCCCCCCCCCCTCCCCCCCCTCCACCCGACCCCCCCCCCCCCTCCCCCCCGCTCCCCCTACAGCAGGTAATGATGGCACCAACACAGGATATGCACTGGTCTGGGTGCAACAGCACCCATAGGGACTAGACATGACCGGGACATACAGCAGGACACAGCTGTATCCTAGGTGTGTCTAACAGACCTACCTATCACACACTGATGGGGACCTGCAACATGGCGTATTACAGCCATGAAAGGTGCTGTGGACCTGGTGCTGGGTGCCCCACCTCAACCTCAGGGTGGGTACTGTACCTGCACAATGTGACTGTCTGTGGCTACTCTGTGGCAGTGCCATACACGGTCTGTTCCCCCTACAAGGCCGAGGTGCTGTGGGGGTGCATACCCGATCTTGTGCCCATCTCTTGACTGCTGATTTGCATGTGCAGTGCAACATGGGTACGGTTGGGCTACCCCTATCCTGGTAGCCACAGCAGAATGTGGGTGTGGTGCTGTGCAGTCCTCCTGTAGCCAGCCAGTTGTTTGTTAGCAGCTCTAGCCCACTGGTTACTTCACTGCCTTTAGAGCCAGAGGACATGGGTTCAGAACCCACAGTGGGGTTCATCAATAGGGCTGTCTTAGGCATTGTCTGGTTTTATTGTATATTAGTTCTGCCAGCAGGACCACCCTCAGGGTACTGTCCCCTTAGGGTGGCTCATAGGGTGCCCTATAGGGCGCTTTATATGGCGCCCTATACAGCGCCTTATAAGGTGCCTTATATGGTGTCCTATAGGGGACATTATAGGGTGCCTTGGCAGACAGCGCACTTTATAATGTGCCCTATGGAGTGCCCTCTGGGGTGCCTTATGTGTCACCTTAGGTTACGCCACTGTGAGGGTGTGTTTGCTGGCAGCACTATTCAGGTACAACTAAACTTCCTCACAGCCCACTACTTAACCCTTTCCAGGCCAAGCCCAGTACTTTCGGGATCTCATCTTCTGCCTATATATTCCTCTCAAATGATATATAATACATGACCATGCCAGAGGGAACGTCACTATTGGAACATATTGGGTACGACGGGTACAATTTTCCTGACATGTGCAATCATTAACCCGGCTGCAGAATGTGGATTAAAATATTATAGTAGGCCTTCAAAGGGTTACACATGATGCCTCAGCCAGCCTTATTCATTAGGCACACTGGGGAATCGAACCCATGACCCTTGTACCATCAGTCTGTGTCGTAACCATTGTGCTACAGCTCTGTTTCTGTATTTGGGTGTCTGCGCGCTGTCTTAGGCTTGCGCGCAGTAGCGCACCTGCTGTAGCGATTGTTGCTGCGCGGCACGCAATACCGTGCACAACTGCGCGTTTATTGGTTACGATGTACCGCCCATGTCCTTTTTTGGCTTTTCTTCCACTAATGCGGCTCCTAATGCGAATTGCACTAACGCAGTTTAGTAAACATACCCCTTAGATTTATTTAAGGACAACAAAAAGGTTTGTTGTCCTTAAAATATCCCCTTTCACTTTTGCCTATTGCTTTTCTAGATCCTCCAGCTGTATCCATTCTGCTAATGACTCCTTGAGATTTTGGCAAAGTTATTTTTCCTAAAATTTAGGACACTCACTTTTGAATGGACTTTATGAGCCCTAGTCCTAACACTGAACCATACCATCTGATCATCACTGGATGTGAGATGATCTCTCACTGTAACATCAGAAACACTTTCCCCATTGTTAAGCACCAGGTCCAGAATGGTCCCTTCACGTATGGGTTCTGTTGCCAGTTGTTGGAATAATTTTCCCTGTAAAGAATCTATAATCTCCTACTTCGAGATGACACTGCAGCAGAGATGTGCCAATCAATATCTGACATATTGAAATCACCTATCAGTAGCACTTCTCCTTTCATGGCAATACAGTGAATATCTTCAATTAAATCTCTGTCCACTTCTTCTGCCTGTGAAGGAGATCTATATATCACACCAATGCAAATGGATTCCTCTTTCCCTCTTTCTAGTTTAACCCACACTGCCTCCCCTTCCCTTGTAAGCCCTGTAATTCTGTAGCTTTAATATGATTTTTAAATATAGTGCCACTCCTCCTCTCCTTCTTCCTACCCTATCCTTCTTGAATAAAGTATAGCCCAGTATAATTACATCCCAGTCATGGTTGTCCATGAACTATGTCCCTGTAACCACCACTAAATTCAAGTCAATCTCTTCCATTAAAGTCTCAATATTAGGGATCTTATTTTCCAAACTACGGGTATTAATGCACCTTGCTTTCCAGACATTGCCCCTTTTACCCATTTTAAAGAGATATTACATGTTTTACTTACCTGAGGGCTTCTACTTACTTGGGGGCTTTCTTCACCATCCCCAATGAATCTGGTTTAAAGCCCTAGAAATTAATTGGGTCCCCCAGACAGTTAGTTTTGTAAAATCTAGCATTAACTGATGCACATAGGTTGCAAAAGCTCCATTTACATGTGTGAGTACCTGTCCTTACATTCCCAAAACCCCAAGTGATTCCACCCTTATTTTGACATGTTCCTCTGTAAAATGTTTTTCATGTATTCAAAGTCCTCATGTCTTTCACACGGCCTTATTGGTGCTTTATAAAAGGTTCCTCATTCAGTGAGCCTTTTGCAAAATACTCGGCAAATTATGGAAATCTACACTTGCATGCTCCTCTTTCTGCCTACATGACCTAAGCAAGATCAGACTTCACATCTGGCACAAGGATGAATAATGAGACTTTCCCAAATTCAAAGTGGAATTGCTATTGCCCACATGAAAGAGGTGAAGGAGAAAAAAATGTTTCCTTGCTGGGGATAAACTGATATTTCTAAATGATGGGGAAAAACAATAATAATAAAATTCCAACTGAGGGGGTCAAGTTTAAATCACCATTATATACAGGGTGGCCCAAAAAAGTGAGAACAACTCATAAATTAAAAGCTTAAATAGTTTACTTATTTACCTTTTTTAGCTATATAACGTTTTTATTTCGACAATTTCCAGTCGTCATCTTTTTAAAAATAATTTGTCAATCGTTTACATCTGTCTTTTTGAATTTTTAAATAACTTATATGCTACGAGATGTTCTCACTTTTTTTGGGTCACCCTGTACATCAAGCCCAAAATTAATATTAAATTATTGCTATAACTACAACCCAGAACCCATCCTATCCTCCCTGCGGCTGCTCAAAACCTGCACAAGACAGACCCCAGACAGCTTCATGATACTGGAGTTTTGCGTGCTTTGGATAAGTTCTCCAGGACCTGGAATTCAAGGTTCAAAGGACTTGTGCCTGTTACAGTAAGGATGCCTAGATTTAACTGAGATAATAGGTTACTGAGCCTTCAAATAGGGGGATGTTTACTAAACCGTCCTAATGTTACCGGCGCTAGTTGCAGCGTTAATGTGAGGAATGCCATATAAGGTAGTGGGCGTTCCGGAGGGAAGGTAGCAAGGAATCTGTATCGCGCGATAGAGGGCGCATTGGCGCGTTAACGTGCGTTAACCTTAAGTTCATGCCAGCACTGTGTTAAACGCCATAAAGATGTAGCCCAGTAGTTACTGCAGTGACTGTGTAGGCAGAGGCCATGGGTTTGATCCTGCAGTGGTCTTATATAATAAGGCTGTCTGAGGCATTTCCTTTTAATTTAAATCTGTGCTGCCAGCAAAAACACCCTCACAGTGCTGTAACCTAAGGTGCCTCATAAGGCGCCCTATAAAGCGCTCCATAGGGCACATTATAAAGTGCCCTGTCTGCCAAGGCACCTTATAATGTGCCCTATAGGTCGCCTTATGAGGCACCTTAGGTTACAGCACTGTGAGGGTGTTTTTGCACAGTGGGATAGAACCCATGACCTCTGCCTCCACAGTCATTGTAGTTAACCAGTGGGTTACATCTCTATAGCTTCTAATGCAGTGCTGGCTGGCTACAAAAAGACTGCAGGTCACCGCACACACTGTCTGCTATGGCTACCAGGATAGAGTAAACCCACCCATACCCATGATGCACTGCACATGCAGGTCAGCAGTCTACATCTGATCACAAGATGGGGTATGCGCCTCTATGGCACCCCGGCCTGGTAGGGGGAACTGATCGTGTGTGTTACAGGCACAGAGTAGCTACAGATCATGACATTGTGCGGTTCCTGTGCTCACTCTGAGAGTGAGGTGGGGCGCCCAGCACCAGGTCCGCAGCACCTGGCTTGGCTGAGATAGGCTGTGCTACAGGTCCTCATCAGTGCCAGTGTGTGATATGTAGTCCTTGCAGCCACACCTGTGTCCATCTGTATTTCCCAGTCACGTCTAGTTCTTGTGGACTATGATGCACCCAGAATAATGCATATCCTGTGCGGTTGTCATGGTCATATGTTATAAGAAAAGGGTGGTGTTTGGACCCAAAAGTGGATTATGTAGCACCACCCAACCCGCTCTCTCTGGGTCAGGGTGGGGGACAGGATCTCCCACCAACAGATCCACATTCTACATCGCTGAAAAGGAGGCAGTAGAAGGGACCATCGACCCCAGTCCTGCTGGGGAAAGACACCCTCCAGGGCAGTCAATACAGATCTGTACATATCACATAGGGCACTGGCAAACAGGCCAAAGGCCTGGAAAAGCTCAGCTGGCCCCCCACCACAATCTGACATTCACCAGCAGAGGGCACAGTCAGTCTCCACCCTGTTGCAAGGTGCTCCAGCCATACACATGCTAACTGCAGACAGTCTGCTAGCTAGTACGTAGTGCATGTTCCTAGAAGAACTGTGTGCACCCAAACGTGGGATGTAAGCACACACACCAAACAAGTATGTCAGTGATTGGGCCCCCAGAAAAGGGAACTCATAGATATCACTTGAGAGAAACAATGTACAGCACTATGTGGGAACCTAGCTATGCCATGGTCACTGCTCAGGCAGGGTGAGAGTGACCTCCCAGCATGACATGCCGTGGCCACCCTGTCTGTGCAGGTGGTGGTCGGGCACTACAATGTCCCAGCCATTGCCCTATGCCCTGTGCAGATGCATCCTGCCCAGACCGCCGTGTCCGGGCTATACCCACAATACCTTGCTCCTCATTATGCACAATGGCAGGCTAACACTAGAGACAGTGCAAGCATTGGGGGCTCAGTAAAGTGTAGGAAGCCACAAAACACTGGATAGACATATACACACTCCCACATCCATTTCAGCATTGTGCAAAGATAGAGGTGGTTGGCAGCCCTGGCCCCCACACCAGTCCTGGGCACAGTGCAGACATTGCTACGGTATGCAGGTGCTAGTACTGGTAGCTGCTGCTCCGCACAGGGCCCACCAGCCTGACTCTCCATGAGGCTTTGGATAGTGGAGCCTGTGGGTGTGCTGTTCATCAGAGAGACCTTGTCTGTTGCACTGCACGCCACCCACCTGAACAGGGCTTGGCCTTGGTATGCTGTGGGCAGATGCCACTGCTCCCTCCACCACCAGCACCCCTCCGCAACCATGCTGATATGCCCTTATGCCGGTGGTGCTGGTGGTGCGCAGTCCCAGGCCATCCAGTGTGCCGGTAGGCGGTTGCCTATGGTGTGGGATCTGGGGTAGGGGTGCCTACATAGACATCCGCGTTTCCCCCCGGCACCGCCTGTCAATGTTATGTGCCCTTTGGGGTACCTGCTGGGTACTGTCCCCTGGGACACTGTGGGACACACAATTGTGGGCATGTTTGACCTTGGTCAGTTGCCAGCAATGTTCCCTCTAATTTTCTGTAAGCTGTGTGCGCATAAAATATCAGCTGTGCAGCTTTTGAAGGAAGGATAACGACACTCGGAGTTATATACTTTAAAATTTGACTACACGTCAGAATACAGTATCTACACCACATTGATTGCACTAGAAAATATTGTAGAACTTGTGAAAACCGTAAATGCACAACAACTTTTAAATTTTAAGATGTCTGTGTTGTTTTCTATCAGAATCAGAACCGTAATTTTTGTGCACGCTTTTGTAAAGTATGTGCACTCGCTCGGTGAGGTGTGTGCGCGCACACGCGCACAGCTTAGAGGGAACAGTGGTTGCCAGCTTGCTGATTTGCAGTTTCTGCATTCCTATGTGCCACCTAGGCATCTGACTAGTCCACCCTGTGCTCCAGCTGCCCCACTGCATGTTCCGCCTTCAGCCCCCTGTACCCCATTTGCAGCCTCACGGTAGTGCCCTTTTGTGCTTGGGCACTATGCTGTTGCTGTACATGTATCACTACTATCACTTTTCTTGGTTTCTCTGCCTTTGCTGTACATTGCTGACTGAAATGGTTTTTCTCTCCTGCAAATGTTCCTCTAACGCGAGGTTTTCACTGGCGTTAATTTTCAGAACTTCATTTCACAGCGTTAGTGTGCCTGGAGCCTCTCCCCGCCCACTCTCTGCCCATTGACTCCTTCTCTGCGCCCTCTGGGGAGCCTTCCTCCACCCTGTGTGCCTTAATGCTGCCGGAGACGTTATCGCGTGAAACCTCATGCTATCGCATGATAATGTTACTTTATCACACGATAACATTACGTATCGTGCGGTAACATTACATATCGCACACTAACTGTGCCGCTGCAACGTTATCGCTGTTTAGTAAACATACCCTATAGGGTGCTTTATCCAGAATGTTTGCAAAATAACCTGGGTAGCAGCAGAATGGGATAGTGTTGACGGTGGAGGATCACATTTCTGTCACAACAGCAACAAAACCAAACTTAAACTGCGCGGAAGAAAGGCCCAGCAATCTACTTCTGTATCTTGCCATGAAAACCCAATGAATAGTTACAACAAAACAAATTGTGTTATAGTGCTGGAAGATGAGACCCCCAGGTCGGAAGGCACTCAACTAGCTACTGGGAAAGAGCTGAAGACTTTTCAGAGTAAAGCCAGCATTTATGATGTGGTTGGATCAAAGCCCTCGGGACGTCTGACTCCTGATGTAGCTGCGCATGAAATGAGAGTCAGAAGCTGTAAAGATGTCTTACACATTGGAAAATGGAATGTACGAAGCATGAACCAAGGGAAATTGGAGGTGGTCAAGAATGAAATGGAACATGTACAACTTGATCTGTTGGGTGTCAGCAAACTGAAAAGGACTGGCATCGGGCACTTTGCATCAGATGATCACATGGTCTACTATGCTGGAAATGAAAGACAAAGAAGAAATGGTGTTGCATTTATAATAAAGAAGAAACTTGCAAGAACTGTAATGAAATACAATGCAGTCAGCGAACGCTTAATCTCTATTCGTCTACGAGGAATGCCTATCAACACAGCTATAATTCAAGTATATGCCCCAACAACAGCTGCAGAAGAGAAAGAAATTGAAGAGTTCTATGAACAAGTACAAGCTGAAATTGACAGAACATGCAAACAGGATATCCTGATAGTCATGGGTGACTGGAACGCAAAAGTTGGCAACAAAGAAAAAGGCAAAGTAGTTGGAAAATATGGACTTGGCAACAGAAATGAAGCTGGAGAAAGACTGATAGAATTCTGCAAGACCAATGATCTATTCATCTCAAACACCTTCTTCCAGCAACACAAGCGGCGACTGTACACATGGACTTCACTCAATAAATTGTATAAAAATCAAATTGACTACATCTGTGGAAGTCAACGATGGAAAAGTTCTACAACATCAACAAATACAAAACCTGGAGCTGACTGTGGTACAGATCATCAACTACAAGTATGCAAACTCAAGCTAAAGTTGAAAAAGAGCAAACCACTCATGAATGCAGCAAAATATGACCTTGTGAATATACCACTGGAATTTAAAGCCTGCCTGCAAAATCGATTTGCTGCTTTAGATACAAATGACAGAGCTCCAGAAGAGTTATGGAAGGACATCAAGAAGGTTGTGTTGGAAGAAAGCGAGAAGTCTCTACAAAAGGTGAAAAAGCAAAAACGTCCAAAATGGATGACGGAAGAAACTCTGAAAATTGCCCAGAAACGCAGAGAAGCTAAAGCCAGAGGAGAAAGAAAGACAATCACAGAACTCAACAGATATTTCCAACGTGCAGCAAGACAGGACAAGGAAAAGTATTACATAGACTCATGCAAGGAAATAGAAGCAGAAACTATTAGAGAAAGAACAAGATCGGCTTTCCTAAAGCTACGAGAGTTAAAGAAAAAGTTCCAGCCTCAAACTGGAATGTTACAAGATGCTCAAGGTTCTATACTGAATGATGCTGAGAAGATCAAGAAAAGATGGAAGGAATATACAGAGTTTTTATATCATAAAGATCAAGTGGACCAACGGTCGTTTTAACCTGTACCTTATGATCGGGAACCATTGGTGATGAAAGAAGAAGTTGAAGCAGCATTGAAAGCCTTATCAAAGAACAAAGCACAAGTTATTGATAGCATTCCCATAGAAGTATTACAGCAATCTGATGCAGCTATTACCGCACTTACAAGGCTCTGCCAAGAAATATGGAAGACAACATCATGGCCAACTGACTGGAAAAGATCTGTGTTTATACCAATACTAAAGAAAGGTGATCCAACTGACTGTGGAAATTATCGCAGAATCGCTCTGATCCCACATGCCAGCAAGATTCTACTGAAGATTATTCAAAAGAGACTGCAACCATACCTGGAACAAGAACTACCTGAAGTGCAAGCAGGGTTCAGGAAAGGGCGAGGAACGAGAGATATCATTGCGGATGTGAGATGGATCCTTGAAAAGACTAAAGAATACCAAAATGATATCTATTTGTGCTTTATCAACTATAGCAAAGCTTTTGACTGTGTAAACTCTGGGTCAAATTAAGAAGCATGGGTATACCAGAACACCTGATCGTACTCTTGCACAATCTGTACATTGATCAAGAAGCAACAGTTCGAACGGAACAAGGAGAAACGGAATGGTTTAAAATAAGCAAAGGTGTAAGACAAGGCTGCATACTTTCCCCCTACCTGTTTAATTTATATGCAGAACAAATCATCAGAGAAGCAGGATTGTATGAAGACAACAGAGGTGTGAAGATTGGTGGAAGACTCATCAACAACCTTCGCTATGCTGATGATACCACATTACTGGCTGAAAGTGAAGATGATCTGAAACATTTGCTTCTCACAATCAAAGAACATAGTCTCAAAATGGGCCTGCACCTTAATGTAAAGAAGACAAAGATCATGACAACTGGCATAATCAACAGGTTCATCGTTGAAGGAGAACAAATTGAAATCATGAACAACTTTAACCTACCTGGATCAACTATCAATAAAGAAGCAACAAGCAGTCAAGAAATCAGACAATGCATTGCTCTTGGCAGAATGGCTATGAAAGACCTAGATAAGATTCTCAAGAGCAGAGATGTCTCTCTCCATACAAAGATTCAACTTGTTCAGGCCATGGTATTTTCAATAACATCATATGGATGTGAAAGCTGGACAGTGAAAAAGATAGACAGGAAGAAAATTGATGCCTTTGAATTATGGTGCTGGCGGCGAATACTGTGTATTCCATGGACTGCCCAAAGAACAAACCAGTCGGTACTAGAGGAGATCAAACCTAAGCTTTCTTTAGAAGCTCAGATGACAGGACTTCGACTTTCATACTTTGGACACATCATGCAAAGAAAGAGATCATTAGAGAAAGACATCATGCTTGGTAAGATAGAAGGTCAACGCAAAAGAGGAAGGCCAGCAATGAGATGAATCGATACAATAACAGCAGCTATGGGTACCAGTCTGTCAACAATGAGCTGCCTGACTGAAGACCGAACACAATTTAGGATAGCTATCCAGAGAGTCGTCATGAGTCGACTCCAACGGCACTTAACAACAACAACAAACACCAGCTTTGCTTTACTGACATAAACTTAATAGTAACATTTCACCATATAATATATACAAGTATATACAAGGCAACAAACCAAGAAATAAAAATCAAAGCATTTAGTAACAGAACTATGCTCATGAAATAACAAATGAAAAATTAGCTTGGTGGCAATACAAATCGGACCGGATGTAGTCTGATGTGGTGTATTTATTTATTTATTTATTTAACATTTCTTTTATACCGCGCTATTACAATCAGTGTGGTGTACATTGAACAAGAAACATACTACAATGCATAAAGGCAACATTGAGTTTACAATGAACAGGGAATTAAACAGGGGACAACTGGGAGAACTATGTACAAGTTAACTTAATGCTATATACAATATTATGAACTCGTTTGGGTATTGCATGTGCTTTTCAGGTGGTTCGCCGTAGGACTAGTGAGTAGGTTGACCAACTAGCGTGTAGGCTAACCCTTTTCTGGTTGTATTGAGGTGCTAGTTTTGGGATTGTCTAGGATGGCTTCTGGGTAGCATTTTGTGAACAAATGGTATTTCAGTGCTTTTCTGAATAGGATTAGGCTTTTGATGGTACGGATTTCATGGGGAAGCACATTCCAGTTTAAAGGAGCAAATATGGAGAAGGCCCTGTTGGAGGTGGCCTTAGTGCACTTCGTTATCATTTTGGGGACTATTAAGGTGTTCATTGCAGTGGGTCTCCTTTTTCTATTTTCCAGGGTGCCGTGAATAAGCTTGCTGATTGGCGAGGGGGGGTGATTATTTAGGGCCTTGAAAGTAAGGACTAATGACTTATATTGGAGTCTGGCATGTAAAGGTAACCAATGCAGATCTTTCATGATAGGTGTTATATGGTCGGATCTTGATGAACCAGAGAGGACTCTAGCAGCTGTATTCATGGCCATGCGGAGCGGATTTAAAGTTGATTGAGGGAGACCATGGAGGATGATGTTGGCAAAATCCAGGTGTGGGAGGACTAATGCCTGGAAGGTTGTTCGGAAGTCGGTGGGATCTAGTAGGGGGCGGAGGTGACGTAACGTTTTGATCTTATGATATATAGTCTTTGTAACGTTCTTCACATGTGTTGTCATATCCAGGTGCTGGTCCAATGTGATGCCGAGATAACGGATTGTAGCTTTTGATTTCAATTCTACATTGTTGACGAGTAGTGATGGGGGAGGTATGAACTTACAGTTCCTCGTGACAAAAAGAACATCAGTTTTGCTATGATTAATCTGTAGGTTTTGTGATAGCAACCATTCGGCTACAGCTTCGAAGCAGTTGATTATTGGGGAGAACACTGGATGGTCAATTGCGAACGGCATGTATAGGAGGATGTCATCTGCGTAAGCAAGGCATTGTACGTTGAAGGATCGGATCAAGTCACATATCGGCTGCATATAGATATTGAACATCAGTGCCGATAAGGACGATCCTTGTGGTACTCCCTGTGATTGCAGGAATGGTTCTGAGGATGTGTGGCCTGTTTTGACTTGTTGCCACCTGTTAGATAGGTAGGATTTACACCATTCAAGTGCTGTGCTTTGAATCCCCTTATCTTTCAAGCATTGTAGGAGTATGTCATGACTCACAGAGTCGAAAGCGGCGGAGATGTCCAGGAAGATGAGGACGAATCCTTGTTGTATGCTATTTATTCCTGTTACCAAAACATTGAATAGAATTGTAAGGACTGTGTCGACTCCATGTGCTTCCCTGAAGCCGTGTTGAGATGGATCTAGTGGTGCTTCAGTGTCGATATGATGTTGGATTTGTTGTTGGGTGGCTTTCTCAATGATTTTTGCAAGCTGGGGGATGCTCGAGATAGGCCTAAAGGATTCAACTTTGGATGGGTCAAGCCTGCTGTTCTTCAGTAGGGGCCTGATGGACGTGTGTTTCAGACTCTGCAGGAATGAGCCTGTTAAGAAGGACTGGTTCAGTATTTTGCTCAATATTTGACTTAGGTCATGTCGCATGTCCTTGATCCAGCTGGCTGGGCAGGGGTCGTTAGGTGCTGTGCTGGGATTGATAGAGGCAATAATGTTCACAATCTCTCTATTTGATACCGTAGAGAAATTGTGTAGTGGCATTACTTGGGATGCCTTAGGTGAAGTGGAGGCGTTATTGACACCAGGGCCGGCCCGTCCATTGAGCGAGAATGTTTTTTGCACAGGGCCCCGCGTTTCAGGGGGCCCCGCGCAAAAAACATTCTTTTGTAAAAGTAAAATTGAAAAAAAAAAAGAAAACCTGTCTCCTGCCGCTGTCGGGGCCGCCGCGGCAGAATCGAGCGTGCCGCGGGGCCCCCCTGTACCCGGCACAGCCTCTCCTCCCTGTAGCAGCTCTCTCTTCTGAGCTGCAGTCAGACGCGCCGGCTTGCAGAGCGCGAAGGGAAGAGTTTCTCTTTCGCGACTCTGTTAGGCCCGCGGGGGCTGATGGGAACTTCCCATCAGCCCCCGCGGGCTTAACAGAGCAGCGAGGGAAAAACTCTTCCCTCGCGCTCTGCAAGCCGGCGCGTCTGACTGCAGCTCAGAAGAGAGAGCTGCTACAGGGAGGAGAGGCTGTGCCGGGTACAGGGGGGCCCCGCGGCACGCTCGATTCTGCCGCGGCGGCCCCGACAGCGGCAGGAGACAGGTTTTCTTTTTTTTAAAATTTCCCTGGGCTGGGCTGAGCGTTAGGAGTGGTGCTGGGCTGGGCTGGGCTGGGGGTTAGAAGTGGTGCTGGGCTGGGCTGGGCTGGGGGGGGGTGTTAGGAGTAGTGATGGGCTGGGCTGGGCTGGGCTGGGCTGGGGGGGGGGGGGGTGTTAGGAGTAGTGATGGGCTGGGCTGGGCTGGGCTGGGGGGGGTTAGGAGTTGTGATGGGCTGGGCTGGGCTGGGTGGGGGGGGAGGTGTTAGGAGTAGTGATGGGATGGGCTGGGCTGGCTGGGGGGGGTTAGGAGTGGTGATGGACACTGGGCTGGTTGGGGGGGGTTAGGAGTGGTGATGGGCACTGGGCTGGCTGGGGGGGGTAGGAGTGGTGATGGGTGCTGGGCTGGGGGGGTTAGGAGTGGTGATGGGCGCTGGGGGGGTTAGGAGTTGTGATGGGTGCTGGGGAGGGGTTAGGAGTGGTGATGGGCGCTGGGGGGGTTAGGAGTTGTGATGGGTGCTGGGGAGGGGTTAGGAGTGGTGATGGGCGCTGGGGGGGGCTTAAACTAAAAATTGGGTGATGGGGGATTAGGACTGGAAATGGGCTGGTGGGATTAGGACTGGAAGTGGGTTGAGGGGGGGGTAGGACTGGTAATGGGCTATGGGAGGGCTTAAACTAAAAATTGAGTGATGGGGGATTAGGACTGGGAGTGGGCTGATGGGGAGGTTAGGACTGGTAATGGGCTATGGGGGGCTTAAACTGAAAATTGGGTGAGGGGGGATTAGGACTGGAAATTGGCTGGTGGGAGAAGGACTGGTCATGGGTGGGGGTGGGTATGACTGGAAATGGGCGGAGTGGAAGGGGGCTTGAACTGCAAATAGCTGTTGGGGATGGGGCGGTGAATGGAAATGGGCTGAGGGGAAGTGGGGGGCTTGAACTGCAAATAGCTGATGGGGACGGGGCTTGGAATGGAAATGGGCTGAGGGGAAGTGGGGGGCTTGAACTGCAAATAGCTGATGGGGAGGGGGACTTGGAATGGAAATGGGCTGAGTGGAAGGGGGCTTGAACTGCAAATAGCTGATGGGAAGGGGGGCTTGGAATGGGCTCTTAGGGGAGGGAGCTAGGACAGGAACTGGGCTGATGGATGGGCTAGGATAGAACTGAGAATTGGGTGTTGGGGGGAGCTAAGATTGGAAATGGGCTTTGGTGGGGGCTTGGATTGAAATGGACTCATGGAGGGGCTAGAACTGGAAGTAGGCTCATGGGGGGCTTGGTTTAGAAATGGGCTGAGTGGAGGGGAGCTAGGATTTAACATGGGCTGATGGTGGGGCTAGGAAAGGACTAGAAATGGGCTGATGGGAGGCTGGTATTGGAAATGAGCTGATGAAGGGACTCGGATAGGACTGGAAATGGATGGGGGAGCTAGGACTGGAAATGGGCTGATGTGGGGACTAGAAGGGAGCGGATACTGGGTGGGGCTGGAACTAAAAGGGAGCTGATGTTGGGGGAGATTAGAAGGGGATGGGGCTGGGAGAATGAAATGGAGAGGGGAAAAATATTTTGTGTGGGAGGGAAGAAAAATGTACAATTGGCCGGGTATTGGGAGACTAAGTGGGGATTGAGGATGGAGGGGTAAAATTTGAGTGGATGAAATAGGAATGAGGAAAGAGCAAAAGGAGAAAGATTATTATGTTAAAGCAGATGTAGAGAGAGAATGGAAAAAACTAGAAGAGAAGAAAGGACAAATGGACAGCAGACGATGGAGAGATAGCAGAAGACACAAATAAACCAGAAGAAAGTGGCTGGAACAATTGCAACTGAAAAAAAAATGCACAAAAGGTACAAAGATATCTCTTTATTTTGAATTTATTAACTGGAATATGTCAGCTCTGGGAAATGTGCATCATTAATGTCTGTGCTTTGTTTAGTACAAGAGGAAATTAATTTATAGTTTTATTTCTACATTGTTGTTGTACATTCCAAGTTTGGCTTTTAGGGTTCCCAGTTTAATTATTGTCTTCCTGTTTTTAAATTGTGATTCCTTGTTTGGTGATAGTCTATGTTCTGCATGTGTAACTGAGCTGAGGTATTCTGTTTATGTAATTCCTATTTGACATTGTCACTTGTTCTCTTTCCCCAGTAGGTCATGTATTGTTATTCTCTGAAATGTATTGGTTTAATATTTGCAGTGTTGCCTTTTGATAGGTAGTGTATGGTGCTTTATGAGTCCTGGTAGTGCTGTTGGGATACGGTGGGTTTGCTATGGGTTCTAAATGGGCAGTGTTTGTAGTAGTTCCTAATGTGCCTGGCGGTTGGCACTGGATTATAGTAATGTAGAAATCTTTGTCTTTTTTTATCCATACACTCATGAAGAGGCATGTTTACTAAAAGTTAGTGTATGGTAACATTATGCAAATATTTATGCAAATGAGGCCCCTTATGCAAATGAGGCCCCACACCGAGTCTCCGCACATGGCCCCGCACCCCCCTTGGGCCGCCCCTGATTGACACTTATGTTTGTGTTGGTTTTAATCATCTTTGATTGCAGGTAGTTTGCGTAGTCCTGCAGCTGAGGCATAGGGGGTTGGGCTGAAACCGGTTCTCCTGTTATGGATTTTACTATACTGAACAGTGCATGTGGTTTATTGATAGAGCGTTTTAATAAGTCTGTATGGTATATTTTCTTGCTCTGTGTTATCTTCGCACAGTGGGTATTTAAGTATGAGTTGTATGCTGCCAGCGCCTCAGGGGAGTGAGTTCGTCGCCACTGTCGCTCAAGTTTGCGTAGATGGTGGAGAGATGTACGAAGGTCTGTAGAGAACCATGGTGTATGTTCGCGTTTTCGAATTTTCTTTTCGGTGAGTGATGGACAGGAGGCCGCTCTCAGGTTCTCGTCCCATTTGGATATGAGATCATCTAATTTAAGGGTTGTGTTGGCCATGAGTGGTCAGAGATTCTCTAGGACTACGCTCTGGTTGAGTGGTCGGAAGCGGGCTGTGTGGGTTCCAGATGTGTTTGAAGACTTTCGGCTCTTACGGGATGTATTAATAGGTATATTGAACCTGAGTAGATTGTGGTCTGACCAGGGCACTGGTGTTACAGACAGTGCAAGAGTTTGGGGTGCTGTGACGTTGGCGAGAGGTGCGAAGATGAGGTCTAGTTTGCCACCCTTAGTGTGGGTGGGGGAATCGACATATTGTTTGTAACCTAGGTCCTCCAGGGCGTCAAGGAATGCTGCTGAGTGGCTGTCTTGAAGAGATGGGAGGTTGAAGTCACCAACTAACCAACTTGGTGAGCGTGAGGTGGATGTGGTACATGCATGCTCAATTATTGTTGGAAGGTCATCTGATGAAGGAGTGGGTGCCCTAAAGAAAAGGTTGATTGTTAAGAGCTCATTAGATATGGTGAGGGAATCCAGGTGGGTTGAGCTAGAGGAGTTGCACATCTTGAAGTGTAAATCAGCTTTGGCAAGGATGAGGGTCCCGGCTCCTTTCTGAATGGATCTGTGGGATGTGTATAGCACAAATCCTGGTGGCAGCATCTGATTCAAGAGGACGTTGTCACAATTGGATAGCCATGTCTCCGTGATCATCAAGATGTCGAGATTATATTGGGGTATCAGGTCAATTGCTGCGGGCCATTTTGATCGTACTGATCTGGCATTTATCAACGCACATTTCAGTAGGCGTTGGTGATGTTGCTTCTTGTCTTGTATCTTTTGGATGATTTGGAGAGGAATGCTAAGTAAATGGGGGTGGGATGTAAGGTTATTTTTTGCCGTGGTGTGGTGGGGGAATTTGGACCATCTCCTTCCATATGTGCGTAGGATTGGTATGTAATTGGTATCATGGTTGAAAGCATTTGAGGAGTAAGGGAGACCAAGGGTAAGGAAGGTCATGAATAAGAGCAGAACTTTGTACATTCTCTATTGATAACAGTATAGACAAACCAAGACACAGTGTAGGTAAAACGAGGTTGTTAGTGTTGTTAGTTAAGAAGGATAACGGTGGGAATGCTGACAACAGTGCAGGGCGATGCAATATTAGCAATCGGGAGAGATTAATTGCAGCAGTACCATGAATGCAAGTTGGTAATAGCAATAGTGGCAATGGTACATTAAGATTCTAATTACTGGTAGACAGTAAATTAATTGCAAGAAAACAGTACAGAGAATGCAAATTGTTATCAATAGAGACAGTGGTACAGAGGTATTCTAGCTAGTAGTACTTAAGAAGACACTTCAGGATACCACTAACAGAGCAGGTGACTGCTGGTTAATAACCAAGGTAAAGGCTGATTTTTCAAAACAGCTAGCGGCAAGGGACTTGCCTTTTCTTGGTATTGGTGGCTGGCTCTGGTCCGGGTGTGAGTTGTGGCTTCGTTTGTGGGTTGCTGGAGTGCCACTGCCTAAGGGCCACGCCAAAGGGCCCTCTGGCGAGGCCCTCAGGCACGGGCCCGCCAGGCACGGGCGCGCCCGATGGCGCGAAGCTTTAAAACAGTGAGCGCGTGCCCCGATTGGGCAAGGATGCTGCCGGTGCTCCTCCTGCTGTTGGAGGCTCAATCCCCCGACTGGGGAGAGCTGATGATGGCGGCAGGAGCTGAAGGAACAAGCGCCCGATGGCGCGAAGCTTTAAAACAGTGAGCACTTGCCCCGATTGGGCAGGGATGCTGCCGGTGCTCCTCCTGCTGTTGGAGGCTCAATCCCCCGACTGGGGAGAGCTGATAATGGCGGCAGGAGCTGAAGGAACAAGCGCCCGATGGCGCGAAGCTTTAAAACAGTGAGCGTGTGCCCCGATTGGGCAGGGATGCTGCCGGTGCTCCTCCTGCTGTTGGAGGCTCAATCCCCCGACTGGGGAGAGCTGATGATGGCGGCAGGAGCTGAAGGAAGATTTCAGTAAAGCATTTGACACCGTTCCGCACAGGCGATATAAACAAACTGAGCACCCTAGGGATGGACCCTAAAGTTACTGCTTGGGTGAGAAATTGGTTGAGTGGGAGGCGACAAAAGATACAGGTAAATGGAGCTCACTCTGAGAAGGAGGTTACCAGTGGAGTGCTGCAGGGATCTTTCCGTTGTCCGATTTGTTTTAACATCTTTGTTAGTGATATTGCGGAAGGACTGTTGGGTAAGGGCTGTCATGGCATAAATGCACAGGAGGAGAGCCTTTTTCAATTGAAAGCAAGCTCTGCTAAGAGGGTACATAGGATGAGGGTAAAAGGGGATAGACTCAGGAGTAATATGCAAAATATTTCTTTATGGAAAGAGTTGTAGATGCATGAAATAGTCTTCCAGTGGAGGTGGTAAAGATGAGGACAGTATTTAAATTCAAAAAAGCATGGGACTGTAGCAGCAAAGCGCAGACAAACCAATGATACCAGGAGTCTGTTCAGAAGGTCCAAATCATTTATTTGTGCACAAGTCTCGAACCAGTCAATTTCAAAATGGCTGAGCAAAGTTTTCAAGCATTACAACAACTTTTATAGACTTTTGTTCCATTCTAGGTATAGAAAAACATTTCATTGGTCCCGGTAACCTCCCGTACCTCCCGTACCTCTTCCATTGGTCCCGGTACTGATAAGTTTATCCAATTATGTCCCTTCTGTGGGCATGACACCTGCATGCCCCCCTTCTAGTCCCAATTACAATGGTCAGTTCATCAACTTGTTACTTTCACACTCTCAAGGCCATAGAACCAATTTGTGCGTGTAGAAGAGCAAGGTTCTGTAACTCATCTGTCAGCACTCCTCATTATTTCTTTGCAGATGTACTTTCTCTTATCAGTAACTTTTAAACATGTCTTTTCTGTATTTTTCCATTTCTCAGTTCTACAGTTCTGCCTACCTAAGCTAATTCAATATTTCTACTGAGGTCTATCTTACAATAGCAGCATGTTGGGGGATGTGCAATCCTATATGCCTCTCCACAGGCCTCATTTACAGGTCAAGCTAGCCATGCTGGCCTGCTTATGTCAGACACCGTGGGTCAC
Organism: Ichthyophis bannanicus; assembly: GCA_033557465.1. Lineage (NCBI taxonomy): Eukaryota > Metazoa > Chordata > Amphibia > Gymnophiona > Ichthyophiidae > Ichthyophis > Ichthyophis bannanicus. The sequence goes on along the minus strand of CM066031.1, from coordinate 1,815,149,561 downwards.
AGGCCTGCACCTGCCACATTCCCCCCTTTGATTAATCTCACCCTATTACTCAATAAGGTGTGAGAATTAAATCACTTTTAGAAGAATCACATCATGATTGAAGGATTTCTACTAGGACTAGCTTTGTATAAAGCCATTATTTTAGTTGCGGTCTTCCGCTCTACTGTGTTATCAATAGCACTATGAATGGAACGCATACAACATGGGATTAAACATGGTAATAAGAGGATAACAGCAACAAGGATTAGTACTAAAACAATGAAAGTCTTAAATCCTCCCAGCCAAGAGAAAAGGTTAGCAAACCAGTTAGGAAATTTCAATGCGTGCCAAGTCTGTACTGGCACATAAGCATGTCTTTGCATATCTTTAGCAATTTCTTCAACTACTTGACCTTTATCATCTATTTTCAAACAGCAATTAGTTAAATTCAGCTTACCACATACTCCTCCTTCAGTTGCTAGCAAATAATCAAGTGCTAAGCGGTTCTGGTATATAGCAGTGCGCATCTGAGTACTTTGTCTAGCTAAGAGCGTAAGAGCATGACTAGTTTCATTGGTTATTATTTCAACTACTGCTTGTAAGCGAATAATACGATTAATCATATAGATTGGAGTACGATAACCATACATACCATCATCATTCCAAGTGGCAGGTCCATAATACTCAATAATTCTTTCTGGTGGCCAATCATCACCTTGCCACTTCTCCCACTTGCCTATCTGTAAGGCTTCTCTTTTCTGTCTCAATGCTCGTTTGTGTCTGTGGGTAGTGTATACAGGATATCCTAATTGTTCTCCATGTTCAGTGTTTAACAGGAAGAAAGAAGGTCTGATGGTTCCTAAGACACATGCTCCTCCTCAGTGTGGCGGGAGTTGTGCATATGCTCGGTTTCCACAGATCCAATATAGGCCAGGTGGGGCTTGCCAGCCTTGGACTTTGGCAAGGTTAGTCCATAGACCAGCAAGTTCAGGAAATCTGGCTAATGGGTTAGGAGGTTCAGGATGTCTGATTCCTGACCACCATGCTGTCTTTTTGGTCGTGGCATTATAGTACTTCTGGCTAAGACAGACCAGCTGTCCTACCTTCTGGGTGAACTGGGGTCCAGTTCTGGCATAGCAAAGACGTCCAACGATTGAGTGCGCTAACACCCACTCACTGGTAGTCTTATGTAATTCAGTCTGATTGTAAATCATAGAATAATTTAATTCTTGGGCTTCCCATGGCCATTGATCTCCCATTTGGGTTCCGCCACAGAAATAACAATCTGTGATCTTAAGGCTAGATACTACTGCTCCGGCTAATTCTAGAAATAAATTCTGTGAAGGGTGAGGGATCTCAAACTTATTTACATGCATAGCTTCATAAAAAGTATTATGAATATGATATTTAGATGACTTGTGGGCTTGGGTATTCAATCTGATATACACAATGGTCCCTGGATCTATTGCTCCTCCAGCAATACGTAAACCAAACTTATATCCTTGTTTCCATGCATGGGGATTGTGTATACGTAAATGTAAGGGGTTACAAGCATCTTTCTGACATTTATCATTAGTGGTTGGCTTGGTTAGAGTAGCCATCCGTTTATCTATTTTCTCATCAGTTATACCAGTGTTCCAGGTAGCATAAAAAACACATCCCCAATACGGGCAATAGTAATCTGCCGCTGTAGCAGTACTATAGCCTGATCCTGTTTTACCTGTACACTTCCACCAATTTGTGGCACCTTCTGGACACATATACTTATGGTCATTTCGATACGCTTTCTCCCATGTACCACAGGTGGACTGACTATCTCTATTAATGGCATTACACGCATCAAAATTCAAAACAGCAGGTTTAGTAATGTCCTTGAGTGGTGGTGTGTTGTAGCAGCTAATATCGGTCCATCTGCATCCTTCCATCTTATTTCCAACGTGTAATAGGATGGATTCTGATGCGGATTATAGCATGCTTTGATTTTGCCATGAGTGCAAACATTTAGTTCAGTGGTGTTATAGATACACCGAGTTACTGTTCCCTTGCAGGTATAGTAAGAATGATAAAGCAAAGTCTGAGTTACTTTCAGTCCAGTTCTAGTAGAAGTAATGCAAGCAGTGCATGGAGGTAAAGCATAAGTCAGTTCAAAACCTCCAAAGAAGGCAACCAAGGCAAAGCAAAAACAAAGATACATGTTGATGTTGATTGGAGTTCTTCTGAATCCTCAGCTTGCTGATCTTGATCACGACGGTCTTTTATTCTTCGTCCCGTTTGCTAATAAAGCAATTTAACGGGTGCTGAGTGTTGATTGAAGATCCTCAAGATGTCCAGTACACATTAACCAACTTATTAGCAATTTCAGTCGGCTTATGAAGTCTGGCTTAGTCAATGTAGTCTCAAAATAGTGTGTCAAATCACACACAAATTGGGTTCGTTGAAACAAAACTGTTGCTGCATGGAAAACAGCAATCCTCTTCGAAAGACTTGGCTACTGCAAAGCACTTGTAATGAAGTGTCTAAGCTGCTGGTTGCCGTCTCAAAGTTACTCGCAAGGGTACATCAGGATGCTGCTCTGCTGTCCACTGCTCTGGTTCAGGATCGGCGGCGGGCTTGACTCTGCTGTGGTGGATCCAGGCGTCGATCTCGGCTACCTTTACTGCAGTTGGGGTAGACAGGATGACGGTGTACGGTCCCTTCCAATGGGGTTCCAACGGTATCTTCTTCCAATCTTTGATCCACACCGAAGTACCAGGCTGGTAGGGATGCAAGGGTTCCGTCAAGTTGATAGGCAACTGGTCTTGGATCCACGTATGGAGAGTCTGCAGAACAAAACTAAGAGCTAAGAGTTCTTGTCTGGTTACTTCTGAACCAATTTGGGCTAAACTTCCTTTGACTCCCTGCACTATTGGTGGGGGTTTACCATACAGAACTTCAAAAGGGGAAAATCCTGTTGACTTTACAGGAGCTGAGCGTATTCTGAGTAAAGCTATGGGGAGCACTTGGGGCCATTTCAAGTGTGTCTCCTGACAAAGCTTGGACATTTGGGCTTTCAAGGTACGATTCATTCGCTCAACTTTCCCTGAACTCTGGGGTCTGTATGCAGTGTGGAGTTTCCATTGTATCTGCAAAGCTTTTGCTAACTGCTGAGTAACTTGGGAGACAAATGAGGGTCCATTGTCTGACCCTATTACTGCTGGGATTCCGAATCTAGGAACAATTTCTCTCATTAAGACTTTGGTGACTTCTCGGGCTTTCTCAGTTCTGGTTGGGAATGCTTCTACCCACCCAGAGAAAGTACAAACTAATACTAATAGGTAATGGTATCCATTGGCTCTTGGCATTTCAGTAAAATCAACTTGGAGGTTGTGCATGGGGGTGACACCTCCTGACTGAACTCGGGGTGCCGTTATAAGGCCTTGCTTGGCATTATTTTTGGCACAGGTTAGACATTGACGTGCTACTGAGGCTGATATGGTTGTCATCAGAGGGATGTAAAAATGTGGTCTGAGTGCTTTTTCCATAGCACTCTTCCCATAGTGGGTAGCTTCGTGGAAAGCTTTGACAAAGGATGGTCCTAACAGTTCAGGAATTACTATTCGTCCAGGAGGTTGACTGCCCTCTTCTGGTGGCAGCTCAATCCATCCATCTTTCAGTACTCCATCTTCTCTGTTACAATAGTAATCCAATTCTTTGGTGGTATATCTTGGGGTCCATAGATTCAAAGGTACTGGAAACAATGCTGCTTGCATTGGCATAGCTTGTGGGGCAATCTGTCCTGTCATAGCTGCTTGTCGTGCTGAGGCATCTGCAAATCTATTCCCTCGGGCAACTTCTCCTTTTCCTGCTTGATGTCCTCTACAATGCATGACAGCTACACGTGTTGGGGCCCAGACTGCATCAAGTAACATCAATATCTCGGGACCATACTTGACTGATTTTCCTCCGGATGTGATGAGTCCTCTTTCTTTATAGAGAGCTCCATGGGCATGCAAGGTAGTGAAGGCATATTTGGAATCTGTATATACATTTAGCACAAGTTTTTCTCCTAACAACAATGCTCTGGTGAATGCTATCAATTCGGCTTTCTGGGCTGATGTGCCTGAGGCTAGAGCTGATGATTCAACTACTTCGTGTTGAGTGACGACTGCATATCCGGCACAGCGTCATCCATCAAGGATGAGACTGCTCCCATCAACATAATAGATTTGGTCGGGATTGTCTATGGGCACATCTGTCAAGTCAGGTCGACTGGAGAACACAGTCTCCATGACTTCAATACAGTCATGTTCTGGGAGTTCTTCACTGATGGGTATCAAGGTGGCTGGATTCAAGGCATGGCTCACTTCAAGTTGTATCTGTGGGTTTTCACATAACATGCTCTGGTACTTCAACATTCGGGAATTGGTGAGCCAATAATTTGCTTTTTGTTCCATAAGGGCAAGGACTGCATGTGGCACAGTGACTCGTATGTTCTGTCCTAGTGTGAGCTTGTCTGCTTCGCTCACTAGTAGCGCTGTAGCTGCAACTGCTCTCAAGCAAGGTGGCCATCCTTTGGCCAGAGGGTCCAATTGTTTCGATAGATATGCTACAGGTCGCTCCCAATTTCCCAATTTCTGAGTCAACATGCCCAAGGCATTTCCCTGTGCTTCATGTACAAACAAGTGGAAAGGTTTGTGGACATCTGGTAGTCCAAGTGCTGGTGATGACATCAATTCTTCCTTTAGCGTCTTGAAGGCTGTATCCTGCTCAGGTCCCCACTCCAGTGGTGACTTTTCTTCTCCTTTTGTGGCTTCATACAGTGGTTTGGCAATTTGGGCAAAGTTAGGTATCCAGATTCGGCAATATCCTGCCGCTCCCAGAAAGGCTCTGACTTGCTTTCTGGTTGTTGGAGTTGGAATTCTACATACTGCTTCTTTTCTTTCTCTGCCTAATCTTCTGCTTCCTTGGGTAATACGAAAACCCAAGTATTTCACTTCTTTTTGGCATAGCTGTGCTTTTGCTCTGGAAACTTTGTATCCAGCTTCATCTAGTAACTGCAAGAGATCTTTGGTGGCTAGTATACATTCACTTTCTGATATGGCAGCTATCAACAGATCATCCACGTATTGGAGAAGCACTCTCTTCCCCGGGGCTACTGGATAGCTTGAAAGGTCTTGATTCAGTGCAGCACTAAAGATGGTAGGTGAATTCTTGAATCCTTGGGGTAATCTTGTCCAGGTGAGTTGGCCCCCTCTTCCAGAGATGGGGTCCTGCCATTCAAATGCAAACAATATTTGACTTACAGGGGCTAATCTTATGCAAAAGAATGCATCCTTTAAATCCAGTACAGTGAAATGGGTAGCTTCAGCAGGTATCAATCCTAGAAGAGTGTAAGGATTGGGTACAACTGGATGTATGGTTTCAACTGCATCATTTACTCTTCTCAAATCTTGCACTGGGCGATAATCATCTGTCCCAGGTTTCTTTACTGGCAAAAGTGGAGTATTCCATGGGGATTGACATACTTTTAGTAGGCCATACTCGAGCAATCTTTGTAGGTGGCGATGAATGCCTTCAATTGCAGTTCTTGGGAGAGGGTACTGTTTGACGTGCACTGGTGTAGCACTAGGCTTGAGGGTTACAATCACTGGAGCTATATGCTTGGCTAGGCCTGGGGGACTGCCTTCTGCCCATACTCCAGGTGGTGCATCGATGTTCTTTAAAGTTTGTTCAAAATAGGTATCTTGGATGGAGTCATCAACGTAATACCTCCATTCTTCTTCTTGTCAGCAGCATTACTCCTGCTGGTTTGGCTTGGGAATTTACTGTCATTTGCATTTCTCCTTGTTCAGAGAAAGATATTTGTGCTTGAAGCTTGGCTAGCATATCTCGTCCCAGTAGTGGTACTGGACATTCGGGCATGTAAAGGAATTGATGAGTTACTTGCTGTCCTCCTAGACTGCATATTCGATTTTGAAGAAAAGACTTTGTGGCTTTGGCACCAGTTGCTCCTATAATGGTGACTGCTTTTGTAGTAAATGGGGCTATCTTTTTGTCTATTACTGAATGTTGTGCTCCAGTATCAACCATAAAGTCCATAATTTGGTCTCCTATTTGTATTCCGACCATAGGCTCCTGGAGACCTAAAGCAAACTTGGAGCCCGGTCTGTCCTAATCCACGTCATTCTCATCATGGGCTGGTGTGGCCAATGCTTGAATGGCTCCTCCTCTCTCTCGCTGAAATTGTTCTCGATTGGCTCCTCCTCGGCTTTGGGGATAGCCTCGTCTTTCTTCTCGCCACTGATGACTGCTGTCGTCATCTTGCTGGGCGTCTTCGAGTTGCGGGCACGTATCTCTCCAATGTCCTTCCTCTCTGCAGTAGGCGCATTGGTTCACGCCTAGCCTCTGGGTCCAGCCTCCGCCTTGACCCCGCCCTCTTCCTCTGCTCCTTTGACTAGGGACACCTCCCCTTTTCTGTTCAACTATGGCCGCAGACAAAAAATCAGCTTTCTTCTTCATCTTTCTATCACATTCTCTCTGTCTTTCATTATCACGATTCACATACACTTTATGAGCGACTTCCAATAACTGTGTTGCATTCATGCCCGCAAACCCTTCTAATTTCTGTAATTTACGTCTAATGTCTGGTTGAGACTGGTTTACAAAAGCAGAATTCACCATACATAAACTTCCTGGTGCCTCGGGATCATAGGGAGTATACATTCTGTATGCTTCAGTTAATCTTTCATAAAAATCTGCTGGGCTCTCATCTATCCCTTGGATAACTCCTGCAACTTTGGAAAGGTTCATAGCTTTTTGGCCCCCCCTTTTCAGGCCTTGTAAAAAGCCTTGGCGAAAACGGGCTAGGGCTGTGGATCCTTCATCTGTATTTGGATCCCATTGGGGGTCTTCATTCGGGAATTCTCTCTGAGCTGCTTCCCGACGGTCTATTATATTCTGCCCCTGTGCCGGAGCTACAGGGCTATCTGCCATCCACTCAATAGCTGCTTTTCTAATTCTTGCTCGCTCTTCTGTCGTGAATAGGGTGGTCAGGAGCTGGCGGCAATCTGGCCAAGTGGGTTGGTGAGTTTCCATAATAGTAGTTACTAATTCTGTCAGCTCCTGGGGCTTACTAGTATAGGAGGCATAATGCGACCTCCAATTTAATAAATCAGTTATAGAGAAAGGGATATACACATAAGTTAGGGGTCCCGCTACCACTTCATCATTATCATTCTTTACGGGCACTCCCGGGACTTGCCGTAAGGGAAACATTTTGGCTGCCGTAGGTGTCTTTTGGGATCTAAGGGTTATTGTCGTAATTGCCTTTGAAGGGGTCACTTTCTTTTTCTCAACAGGTTTTGCTTTGGGTTTATCTTTTACTGGCGTGCTAGTGCTAGCAATCGCTTGTACACTATCCTCCTCATCTGGGGCATTTTCTTTTTCTCCTTCTTCTACCTCCGCTTCTGGCTCACTTTTTATGTCCTCCTCTTCTCTTTCAACTAATTCCTCCTCTTCCTCCCCTCCGGGAGGTGGATCAGGGGTTGGGTCCCGCTTCGGCTCCGGCCGCCTCTGGGGTTCTGGGGCAGGACGCCGGGCTACTCTTATTGGACCTGGGGTTCGGGGCTGCCTGAGAATTATCTCTGGGGAATCAGGATCTACCAGGATGGGCTTCTTTCTGGCTTTCTTATCCTGCTCTCTCAATTTTGGCTGTTCCGTTTTCTGTCTAGAATCTGTTTTAGCTAACATTATTCTGCACTGTTCCTCATAACAGCGCTGCGCCCAGGGGGGCGGATCTTCACAAATACTTAACCAGGAATCTATATAGGGGTACTGATCGGGGTGCGCTATCCGCACTCTACGGTGTATTGACTGAATAATCTCTACATTGAACGTTCCCTCTCGGGGCCAGATGGGGTCTAGATCGGGCCACTCCCTAGTACACAAAATCTGCAAACGGGCTGCTGTCATTTTAATACCATAATCTCCTGAATATCCCTCTTTAAAATGTGCGATCATACATTCTAATGGAGTGTTTCTAGTAGACCCCGCCCCTCCCATTTCGATGTGTGCGCGCAACAACAGACAGAAGGGAAAAGGAGGGCGGACCGTGGGTAAGGGGTCCTCACGGCCCTGGAAACGTATAGGGAATACAAATAACAAGACAAGACGACAATCGCTTCCCCCTTTTTGCGACCTGAACGCGGTCGCTCCGGTCAGGAAATGCGCTACTCAGGGGTCCGCCTTCACTTGGTCCGTGCTGCCAGACCTCTCATTCACACTTCGTTCACACAATCATGCTAGCAACGTATCCCAGAATGCATTCGTTTCTATCTGTTCTGACTAGTCTTTTTCCCAATTACAAAAAGGATGAGGGTTTCACCCAGCGAATTCCCATGCGGGGTTACTCGGCCCTTCCTTGAGAGGTGATCATGCTCTCTTACCAATTCCCAATATCTCGAGATTACAAATTCCAAATTCCAAGTTCCAATGGCAGTACTGCACTTTCTATTTCTGTCTAGACACCAAAATCAAAACTATACTCACCGGATCCGGTCCTCAAACTTCCCAAGCAGGCACATGAGTTGGACCTCGGACTCCCCTCACTCGGGTTCGAGGCGTTGGCTCCAACCAGGCCCGGCACCCGCCGAGGTCCGACCAGCTCCCTCCGATACAAGGGACCGGTGGCGCCAGGGAGCAGCCCTCGTCGGAAGGGCGCGATCCCGGCAGGACCAAGCCTATAGAGGCGGAAAGTCGTGGTATATTGCCCTATATACACTTTGATTCCACAACTTCCCGGCCAATGCACCAAGGAATATGTAGCAGCAAAGCGCAGACAAACCAATGATACCAGGAGTCTGTTCAGAAGGTCCAAATCATTTATTTGTGCACAAGTCTCGAACCAGTCAATTTCAAAATGGCTGAGCAAAGTTTTCAAGCATTACAACAACTTTTATAGACTTTTGTTCCATTCTAGGTATAGAAAAACATTTTATTGGTCCCGGTAACCTCCCGTACCTCCCGTACCTCTTCCATTGGTCCCGGTACTGATAAGTTTATCCAATTATGTCCCTTCTGTGGGCATGACACCTGCATGCCCCCCTTCTAGTCCCAATTACAATGGTCAGTTCATCAACTTGTTACTTTCACACTCTCAAGGCCATAGAACCAATTTGTGCGTGTAGAAGAGCAAGGTTCTGTAACTCATCTGTCAGCACTCCTCATTATTTCTTTGCAGATGTACTTTCTCTTATCAGTAACTTTTAAACATGTCTTTTCTGTATTTTTCCATTTCTCAGTTCTACAGTTCTGCCTACCTAAGCTAATTCAATATTTCTACTGAGGTCTATCTTACAATAGCAGCATGTTGGGGGATGTGCAATCCTATATGCCTCTCCACAGGCCTCATTTACAGGTCAAGCTAGCCATGCTGGCCTGCTTATGTCAGACACCGTGGGTCACAGGCCTGCACCTGCAACAGGACAAACACAAAGAATCTTTAAAGGAAAAAAGGGGATTGTTGTAGTGGTTGATATGGAAGGACAGACTAGATAGGCCATGTGGTCTTTTTCTGCCATTATGTTTCTGTGTTTCATCCTAAAGGAAATAGGCAACAGTTCAATTCAGCTAGAAGTTTTGGTAATAAATGTTCTGTCTTGCTTGAACTATAGTCTTGATCCTCTTAAGAATTCTCTGTGCTCTCCAAAAGGGTAAATCTGTGATTTTCTAATACAGTTAATGCAAGGCCTCCAAATTTTGCTAAATTCCTGGCCAGTTATATATTTAAAGTTCTATGCTGAATTTCTGCCTTTATTCTGAGAAGTAGAACAGAAGTTTATTCCCCTTATCTTTGGGTGGCAGTTCCACTTGTATGGTAGTTGGTCTCTGATAGTGCTGGGCTCAGTCTGTCTCAAAGGAGCTTTTATGTTGCAGTGCTTCAAGCAAGTGCTTGATCTAGGCCTATTTTCTGACTCAGAATTGGGGTACAGAAATGCTTTTTATTTTTTTTTAGTTGCAGTCCAAGGAACTTGGAGCTCTTAGTGGGAGCTACTGTCCAACCCCCTTCACCTTCTGTCTCTCAACTGCTTCTGCTCCAACAGCAAGTAATCAACTAACTGAATAATCTTAAAAAGCTTAGCTGTTCAAGCATGTCCCAGATGGCTGTTCAAAGCAAGAGTTAATCATTTTGTTGTTGACAGAAACAGAGACAGTCCAGCACTTCCTGCACATTCCTCGGAGTTCAATCATTGCAATCTACTCTGTTGTTTGCTGTTAGCTGTCTGTATGTTTCATTTTTATTACCAAAGCAGGTAGCAATGCATCCATACTAGAATTTGTTTCTTTAAGGACAGAACCCTGTGGAAGGGTTAAGTTTTTAACAGTTAATTCTGAATATATACACAAGGGCTAGCACCTCTATTTTAGTGAGGTTCTCACATATCTTTTGAAGGACTACCTTGTCATGCAAGGGTTTTGCACTTAATGCGTGTTTAGCAAAAACTAATGCATGATAGGTGTATTGTCTCTGTGGTAGCTATCAGAAGCATGGCCAGCAGTTACCTCACAGACACATTCCCTAATGCATGCAACAATTAATGCACATTCACCTAGCATCATTCATAGAGGTATTATTAAGAGCAGCCATGCTAATTGCCACATTGATAGCATGCAGCAATTGCCCCATTGCTAACTTCAATGTGCTCTCCATGCCCACACTCTGTGCCTAACCTGCCCATTCTCTACCCCATCACCCAATATGCAGTTACCATGGGAATTAGCATACAAATGTCATGCCCATTACCGCATGCTAAAAAAACATTAACCACTTAGCAGGCTTTAGTAAAAGGGCCCCGAAGTGGTGCTACAAAAGATATAAAAATAATTTTATATTAATTTTGAGCTTGATATATTTGAAGTGCCATTTTACAAATGATGTCCCAGTGCGATCTGGGATGTCCAAGCCAGAACGTCCAAAAAAAAGGGGGACATTTTCAGGTTCAGGCATGATTTCATAAACCTGGATGTGCCCGATATGGATGTCTGTGGGGGCGTCTATATAGAGATCCCCAGAATAGTATCCCAGACTGTGGGCATCTATTAATAGTCTAAAGGTTAGTGTAATGGGCTTAGATCAGGGACACCAGGGTTTAAAGTCCACTGTTGCTATCATTATGATTGTGCAGAGTACTGGGGATGGTGGAGTGTCATCTTCTCTATAACCCTCTGGATGTTTTATGACCAAAACAAGAACTTCCACAATGCTTATTCATGCCTGGAACAAGTAATAACCTTAGACACGGCTCTGGATATCCAGGACATTTCTGAGATCAGGCAGTGACGTCTAGATTCTTTGGAATGCCTCAGCTACATCTCCACCATGTCTACAATGCCTCTTGACTTGTCTCCATGCTTTGGCCATCTCTATGCCTGTTTTTAAACATCCAAAGCATGAATAGATCTTCTAAAGCAGGCATGTCCAACTTCGAACAGGTCGTGATCTACTTTTTCCGGCCAAAAGTGCCGGTGATCTACCACCATGAAAATTAAGTTTCAAATTAAATTTTAACCCAATAAAGTTGGAGGATCTCCCCCCCCCCATTTTTAATGAACCTTCTGTCATTTACTTGGATGTGATCAGCTGTTAAGCAAATTAAGCAAAAACAAAACAGAGAGACGAAGATCCAGTAAGAACTGCGAGGGGAAATGGAAAGTACATTTTTTCTTAAAGTTTTATTGAGTAACAACTTTCTTTAACTGTCTTAATAACTTTCTTTAACTTTTATTGAGTAATTTGTGTTAAATTTAGGTTGAGTATTGATCCAGGCTGATCTTGTACAATCTTTAATATTTCGCTCTTGCTCATTAGTGAGACGTCTGAGCCTGCATTTCATCCACCAGCTTTTTGAAGTTGGGTGAATATTGCGTGAGGGCCAGTCTCAGGGAATCCCAGAGATGTTCACATGTCATGATGGAACATTGTGTACTCTTTGTCATTTTCAGATGGGAAAACGCAGATTCACACAAATAAGTTAAACCGAAACAGGAGTGTACAGCTTCACTGCATCTTCTCAAGTTTGGGAAATTTGTCTCTAGGCACTAGCTTCCAAAACAATTCTTGCTCAGCACGGGTCTTGAGAAAAATGTCATTTTTAAGGGTTAATATTTCGTTTTCAAGAGATGGCTTGTTCAATGAGTAATTTTTACTGATAGCAGCTGCAGTTTCTTTAATATCCACATCTACTTTGAATGGGTATGACAAGTACTCCACAACTGTCCCAATTTTTTGGAAGTGATCTTCCACGAACTGAATTTACAATTTTGAAAGTGATGTCCATGACAGTCTTTGTATTGAGTCTCTTGCTTGCCAAAACGTGCTGGTGAATGATGCAGTGGTAAGAAAGGAAATCTGGGAAGTTGTCATGCTGTCTACAGAGGGCTAGGAAACCGTTAACCTCAATTGTCATTGCTCTTGCTCCATCAGTAGTGATGGAAACAAGTCTATGCAATGGAAGATTACACTTTGTCACAAAAGAATGGAAAGAACTGAATATTTCCTGACTGGTAGTTTTCCCTTTTAAAGAAATCATTCCAAGTAGTTCTTCTTTAACACTGAAGTCTTCAAAAACATCCAGATAAAGACTAGTAACTGGGCTATGTCTCTTATGTCTGTAGAGTCATCCAGTTGGAGTGAGAAAGCAACACAATTTGAAACATCCTCCAACAATTGTTCAGTTGTGTCTCCACACATCTTTTCTATTCACCGCACAATCGTGTTTCTTGACAATTGTACATCTTGAATAGTAGCTATGATCTCTTTCTTATTTTTAAATCCTTCAAAAAGATTGTCAGCTGCTTCAAGAAAACAATCTTTTACAAATTCCCCTTCAGGGAAAGGTTTGCATTTCTTTGCGATCAGGTTGCTGACCTTGAAGGATGCTATGGTTGCATTGACCGAATGTGACCTTGGCTTCACCATCAACTGTTGCTGAGTAGCCAATTTCAATTTAAGTTCTTTGAGCTTCAGTTTACGAATTTCACTTTTGGGTGGAAAATCAGCATCAAACAGAGCCTTATAATGACGTTCCAGATTACCCTTTTTGGACAAGGATACTGGGGCGTTACAAATTAGACAACACTCGTCTTTCACCACTATGAAGTAGTCCATTTCCCATTCATCATGAAAGTGGTAGGTTTTGCTCTTCTTTGGAACACTCATCTTTGTTATACTGTGGTGGCTTGATGTAAGAAGGCCAAATCTGCTAAGTTAGTATAAACACTGGCTGAATCTGGTCCAAAACTGTCACTGTCCCAAAGTATTAAAGATCAACAGGAACTGAAGACCTCTGGATGATGTGCAATACAAGGACTGGAGATGCCAAAACACATGCAGTTCTAACACATGCAGTTCTAAAAGTAAAAATAAGAATTCATCATACTGGCATCAATAATCAACTATCACCAAATAATCATCAAAAAAACTCAAACACCTATCCAGCAAACCAGATAAAATCAAATACTGCCAAACAAGTTCAAATACCACCACACGCGATTTAATAAATTCTGCACACAGTGTAGAATCAACGCAAAGGCTAGGCAAAATAAAATTGCAGAGGCAAGCAATTTCAACCAATTCGAAGGCAAGGCATAGGCAAATTAGAACAAAATTGGAAAAGCCCGCCAAAATCACCAAATTCTTGACACTTTGTTGTGTCTGCCCAAAAACGTTTAATGAAAGCGAACTATAAAGCGACCAACGACCAGCACACGACACAACTAATACGGTAAGGGTATTCAGGAAAAGCCCGGGCGAATGGATATTGCCCGGTATATAACACACTTCTAAGGGGTGTTGGGGTGGGGGCAGGAATGGGTGATTCTGAGAGGCAGGAGACCAGGTATGACGCCGGGCCTGTGGCGTCTCATCACGGGGCGCGGGTGGCGGCCCCCTGGGGTACCCACAAACTATTGGCATGAAAACAACAAGCGCCCCCAATACACCCGCAGGCAAGATTCCCGCAGGCAGGGAAAAAAGACAGGCAAGGATCAGCAGTGGCGGCAAGACCTCGGCAGACGACCTGCTGGCACGAGCTCTCTCCTAGCGATGGGGCGAGCTGCTGGAGAGACGGAGCCAAGTGGGGCTGGCGATCTACCTCTGACCCCTCTGCGATCTACAGGTAGATTGCTATCTACCTGTTGGACATGCCTGTTCTAAAGCAACCCCCCTAGTGTGAAAATTGGGAATGTGCATTCGTGTGAAACAAAATGGAAGATATCAACAATTATTTATTTTGTTTCATGTTGTTTATGTCAGTAAAAAATCCAAAATTCATGGTCCCTTCACAGTCTCAAACAAGCACCCTTGGGGTGAAAAGGCAGGCTCTTTTCCTAGCTGAACCATCATCTCCTGTGGGTAGCTCTCTGTAGACTGCTACAGTAAGATTCAACTGGGCTCCACTTTAGCTAGTCGGGCCATCATGCAGTGCTGGTTTCAGATAAGCAGCCAACTTTGGCTTTTAAATCTAAGCTTCTATCTATTCTACTTTGTTTTTGTAGGAAATTAGTTATTTTTGTCTGTAACTCTAGAGCAGGGGTGTCCAACATATGGCCCGTGGGCCAAAGTCTGGCCCGCCAGGCATTTCTATCCGGCCCGTTAGAAGCCCTCCGGTCGTCCTAAGAACTCGAGCACGCCGGATCTGCAGCCCTTTTGCCTCCAGCTCATCTTCTGTGCCTCCAGTAGCAGCCAAATCAAGATTGGCGGAAACGGGGGGGGGGGGGCGGAGCCTGATGTCCGGGGGGGCGGAGCCTGATGTCCAGCGGGTTAGACGCTTCGCGCTGAAGCTCCCGAGAGGCCTACTAAGAATCCTGACTTAATACCTACCTAAACTTAATATTTTGCTCCGAACTTACCGGGGTGCCTCGGGGGGGATGGCGGCCCACAAACCAGCGCGCTTAGACTTCGGGTCTCCCTCTTCTTCACACGGAAAACGCTCCAAAACAGAGTTGTCTTCCCCACAAAAGACAGTTCCACTTCGGGAAAACCCCGAAATGCAACAGGAGATCTTGGAGGAAATACGCGGTGTGAAGGAACTGGTACAGTCCAACGGAGAAGCGCTCCGAGCAATGCGAGAAGACTTCGGTATGCTTCAGGACCGGCTTGAAGGTCTCTCACTACGGCAGGACAACATGGCGGGGGTCCTCGACTCGCACGCGGTGCGCTTGGTGAAACTGGACAAGGCTGAGCGTCAGATACAGAATCTTCAAAAAGAGTTAGAGGATAGCAATAATCGAGCCCGTCGCAACAATGTAAGGCTCATTGGAGTACCGGAGGGGGCCGAAGCAGGAGATATAAGAGAATTCCTGGTCAAAACTCTTCCCTCCTTGCTGAAGATCACTTTTCATAGAGATCTGGAAATTGACCGAGCACATCGTGTTCCTACCAACATGGCCCTCAATCGGACGACCCCCCGGCCTATCATCTTTCGATTACTCAGATATCAACAAGTTGAGCAGATTCTAAATGCTGCCCGGGCGAATCATCATCTGGAGTTTGAAAGTCATAAAGTCTCCTTCTTCCCTGACTTGGCAAAGCCCACAGTTGACCGTCGGAAGAGACTCCTGGCTTTTCGCCCTAGACTTCAACAGCTACAGGCTCGCTTTGGCCTATTGTATCCAGCGAAGCTCAGAGTGACTCTCCATAACCAAACTAGGACATTCGAAGATCCTGATCTACTAGCAACATTTTTAGACTCCAAAGAAGCAGACCAGATGCGCTAATCCTACAACTTGGATCTGTAACCCGCCGGATCTGCCCGCCATTTTGAATGGCCCGACGCGGTGATCACCGCCTGGAACAGAGACTGCCTGGACTTTTCTTTCTGTCTATATATAACATTCTTGGTCTCCTATCCCTCCATGATGTGCACCTCGGTTGGATTCGGAACATGCACAACTATACAGGTTATATGTTTCAATTAGGCCTTCTCTGGGGTTTCTCCCCGCAGACACATGGTCGCCAGTAATTTCTGGGGTTTTGCTTCTTCTCTAATGCACTTCGGTGCTTATTTTTTTATATGGGGCGCTTCATTGTTTTTCATTAGCTTACTTTCTATCATGTCATGTGTACAGCCATATACAGTTAATATGAGGGACATTGTGAAATTATGTGCGTTATCACGTTCTTTTTCAGAATTTTTAACTTTTCAGAATGGCCTTATGTAAGTTCTTATCACTGAATGTAAAAGGCATCAATAGTCCAATCAAAAGAAAGAAAATCCTTAGCTATCTTAATCATGAGCATGCTGATTTAGTGTTTCTTCAGGAAACGCATTTAAACTCCGCTGAAACACTGAAACTTAATGCTAAGCCTTACATGGTGGCTGCCTACTCTTCCGCCGTTTCCAAACGGTGTGGGGTAGCCATCTTGGTTAAGAAGTCTTTGCAAACTACTGTACTGGATACTAGCTCTGATAAGGAGGGTAGATGGGCCCGTGCACACCTTAAGGTTGGAGATAGTGAAATCACGTGTATTTGTATTTATGCTCCGAATGTGGATAACCCTGCTTACTATGCCAGTATTGCGCAGTTGGCACAGGCCTCTGCCAATACTCCATTAATACTTGGCGGCGATTTCAATCAAGTACTTGATCCTTTGATAGATAGACAGCCGCCTAGAACGAGTGGTCCACCCAAGAGTCTTGATACCCTTACAGCTCTGATGAAAGATCTTGCGTTAGTAGATATATGGAGGCTGTTTCACCCCTCCGACTTAGAGTTCACCTTTTTCTCAGCCCCCCATCACTCACAATCTAGAATAGATTTTTTTCTTATCTCCAAAGCACTGATACCCCAAGTGGACACGGCTAAGATTCATCCTCTCCATATTTCAGATCATGCTGCCATATCTTTCTCATTACATGTCACTACGCAAGGGGAACATCCCCGTGCTTGGTTTTTTGATAGATCCCTACTAGACCAAAAAGATTTTCAGGTTGACATAAAGGCCGCTATCCAAGATTACTTTCATTTTAATTCACCCCATGACACTGCGAGCTGGGCTTGGTGGGAGGGTTTCAAGGCGTCTATCCATGCAACTATAACTAGCTATCAAATCCGACAGGGGAAACAACGAAAGCAACATTTACTGATTCTAGAACAACAGATACAAGCTGGAGAGCGTCTCCTCATGTCCCGTACTGACCCATGTATTTTACTTCGCTTACAACGTCTTCGTTTTCAATACAATCAGCTTTTATATACCGCTGCTGCTAAAAATATTGAATCACAACAAGGGATGTACTATCGGGAAAATAACCGTGCTGGCAAATTGCTAGCCAATGCCCTGAAAGGTCAAAAAGAAGCCAAGCGTGTTACCGCTCTCCGCAATCCGTCGGGGGGGAGCTTGGTCACTAAAGATACAGAAATATTAGCACTCTTTCGTGATTTTTATACTCGGCTTTATCAATCTGAATGTGACTTCGAGCCAGAAGTGTTTGAACGATTACTATCAGGGGTACAGCGACCGACCCTATCTGACGAAGATAGAGAGGCCATGGACAAACCATTCACTTTATCAGAAATTCAATCGGCACTCAAGAGATGTGCCACAGGTCGAGCCGCAGGCCCGGACGGTCTCCCAGCTGAATTCTACAAAACTTTTAACGCTGACTTAGCTCCGTTTTTGAAACTTTATTTTTCTGCTCTGGCCGAGGAGGGATCTCCCTCTGGATCCTTCTCAATGGCAAATGTAGTAGTTTTTGAGAAAGAGGGGAGAGATCCGCAACTAACAGCTAATTATCGTCCAATTTCCCTACTAAACGCAGACTATAAAATATTCGCCACCATTCTCTCCGCCCGGCTCTCTGACAAGATGTCTACTTTAATACACCCAGATCAATGCGGTTTCATTCCCGGTAGATCAACTGCTGATAATGCTAGGACCCTATGTCATGTGCTGACTGCTGCAGTTAATCTTGATCAACCATTGGTTGGCCTCTCACTTGATGCTGAGAAGGCCTTCGACCGCTTAGAATGGCCCTTCTTGTTTGCAACTCTTCGCTGGTACGGATTCGGAGAAGGCTTTCTCCGTTGTCTCCAAACCATGTATGCACAGCCTACAGCTAGTATCTGTGCTAATGCTTTAAAGTCTCAGCCATTTCCCCTGCAACGCGGTACTCGCCAGGGATGCCCACTGTCTCCACTTCTTTTCGATCTCGCACTCGAACCCTTAGCTTTACTAATCCGGCAATCCAAGGATATTCACGGAGTCCCTTTCTCTCATAGGGAAATCAAAATTTCAGCATATGCTGATGACCTGATGCTCTTCGTCTCCCTAGACTCAGTGCCGGCTGTCCTAGAGCAAATTGGTAAATATTCACAACTCTCGGGCTATAAGATCAATTGGACCAAATCAGTTGCATTTCCACTAAATCCTTTGATCCATCAGGCAGATATGCAATCCTTTCCCTTTTTATGGCAACCTCGAATGGTCAAATACCTTGGGGTGCACTACTGCTCTCCTTTAGAAGACACCATCACCTTTAATGCTAAAGACTTAACCTCTAAGGTCCGGGCGCTTACTCAACGTTGGACTCCTTTAACACTTACTTGGTGGGGCCGCCTAGAAACCATTAAAATGATGATTGTTCCCAAAGTGAACTACATCTTAGAAATGTTGCCATGTCTCCTACCTCGACGTACATATAAAGATCTAGAGGGTCTTCTGACTAGATACTTATGGCAAAACAAGACACCTAGGATAGCGAAACATAAGTTACAAGCAGATAAAGAAAATGGTGGTGTCAGATTCCCTGATTTCCTGAAATACCACCACTCTTTTCTTCTCAAACAAGGCGCTCGTTGGCTGGAAGACCTAACACCGAGTAGACCAGTGTGGCTAGATATAGAGGAGGACCTTTGCAAACCAATCCCTCTTACTTATCTCCCTGGTATGACTCTCCCATCAGACTCCCACTATCCACCAATGCTCTTAGACACTTTAGGTGCCTTTAATACCCTTGAGCAATCTCTAGACTCCCGACTTTGTCCGCTAGATAGACTCCCGCTTTGGCACAATGCTCGATTTCAAATACAAAATAAACCGATGGCGTGGAGCCCCTGGTACACTAGGGGCATTTGGATCCCTAACCAGCTGTTCTCTGATGGTCGCTGGAAGACTTTTAGCGAATTACAAATTGAATTTGGTCTCCCAGCGAAACACTACTTTCAGTTGGTGCAACTTCAGCATTGTCTTCGGAGTGCTAAGGTGCTCCCGCCATCGGAACCCCATACCCAAGGATTGTCGGAGATTATCCGATCTATTGGGAGCTTATCGGGTGTAGCATCTAACTTTTACAAAACTTTATGTAATACTGTAAATAGAGGCACTCCTATAGCACAGAAGTCCTGGGAGCGGGAACTGCACGTAACTTTGACCCCGGAGCAATGGAGCCTAGTCTGGAGCAAGGTGACACGGGTCTCTCGATCCGCCTCACTCACTCAGACACTTTTCTTTCTAGCCCACCGATGTTTCTATACTCCTGACAGGTTAGCCAAATGGAACGCCACCCAGAGCAATAGATGCTGGACCTGCCATGCGGCCATTGGTTCCCTCACTCATGTTATGTATGAATGCCCCGCATTACAGTATTACTGGAGTCGGGTCTGGGGTCGTATTCAATCTATTTTGCACTTTCAAGAGCCCCTCTCTTGGAAGATAGTGGGACTCCGCTCAGCTGCGGGGATCCCCTCTCTTCCCAAATCGGCTTACTTCCTCTTAGACTTTATGCTGGGCATAGCTATTTCTCTTATTACGAAATACTGGAAAAATAGCTCCCATCTGAGCCCCAATGAATGGTGGAATCATGTCTGTCTCTACAGTAAATATGAGCAAATACCTCGTATGTTAGCTTCTTCCGCTCAGACCCCCCCCACCACTTGTCTAAATGGAAGATGCTCAACGACTATGTTCAAACTGCTCAATGCTCTCATCTGACTGTTTAAATCTGTGTAAATCTCTGTCACATGATCATTCTGTATCGCAGATACTATTTCTGTTTGTTTTGATGTACAATTACTGTTGTTTGTAAGCGCTTATATGATATACTTATCAGCTTAGAGAAGAAGCATAGGGGAGGGGGGTAATTGGGGTTGCTTTTCCTTATTGTATGTTTGTATTTGTTTCCTTTGGTGTGTTGTTTCTTTTGCTTGTTGTAAAATGAAAATAAAAGTTAAAAAAAAAAAAAAAAAGATTGGCGGAAACGGAAGCAGCTGCCCCTCACGCTCCAACCAGCAAGACCTAATCGGGGCACAGCAGGGCTAATAGGAATTAGAGCACGCCAGATCTGCAGCCCTTTTGCCTCCAGCTCATCCTCTGCACCTTCAGCAGCAGCCGAATCAAGATCGGCCGAAACGGGAGCAGCTGCCCCTCCCGCTCCAGCCAGCAAGACCCAGTCGGGGAACAGCAGAGCTAATAAGAATTTGAGTACCAGGGACACCATTACATTGACAAAGACAGGGGTATCACCGCTCTCCACAGCCACGAGTAAATCCTACAAGAGACAGCGATCCAGGTGAACGGACTTATACAGTAAAATTGAATTGTATGTTCTTACTTTGTCCAAGTTTAAATGCATAAGTGAGTGTCTTATATATACTTGTGATGTAAGAAGCTGTACCGACTAACTATGACATATCTTTTATATGCTATAATGATGTTAATAAGCTTTATGACTAATTACTCCACTTGGTTGTATCCTCCCCCTGTGCCCAGTCCCAGATATATTAACTCAGCCCTTTGCAGTGCTGAATCCCAACATTCATTGATCTGATTCATCACTGATAAATCTCTGCAAGGTGAAATCAATCACAATTTGTAAAGTGTACTGTAAAACAAAGAATGGCGCCAGCGAGTGAAAGAAGGCTGGGGAAAAAAACGTAAAGTTGATGTCGAGTGTCACACATTCAAAAGTTCGTGGACGGAAGATTTTTTGGTGATAGATCATTCTGGTTGCATTTTGTGCTTGATTTGTCAAGAAACCATCGCTGTTCACAAAGAGTACAACATACAGCGACACTACACTACGAAACATGCTAGTAAATTCGATAGCCTTGTTGGCCAGCAACGAACTGATCGCATAATTTCAAGGAAACGAAGCATAGTTGGTTAACAGTCTTTCTTTAAAGAAGCTAATAACAGTTCCAAGGCAGCAACAAAGGTAAGCTTTTTAATAGCAGAATCCATAGCCAAGAGAGGAAAACCATTCACAGATGGGGAGTTTGTGAAGGATTGCTTGGAAAGTTTTACGGATGTTGTTTGCCAGGATAAGAAGTCTCTGGTGAAAAATGTCAGTCTTTCTCATCAGACTGTTGCTAGAAGGGTTGAAGTTCTGGCCAGAAATATTCAGGAATCTCTGATCAAGAGACTCGATGAGTGTGAATTTTACAGCTTGGCACTTGATGAGAGCACCGACATTAGTGACACTGCCCAACTTGCGATATTCGTGAGAGGAGTTACTGGAGCGTTTTCTGTCGTCGAGGAACTGTTGGAAATTTGTCCGATGAAAGGCACGACAACTGGAAAGGATGTTTTTGAAAGAGTCAACCAAGTAATGGAGAAATTCCGTCTTCCCAAGAACAAACTTGTTGGCATAACAACTGATGGGGCACTGGCCATGACAGGGAAACAGAATGGCTTTGTGGCCTTATTGGCAAAATCTGTGCCTCAGGAAATCACACACCACTGTATTATTCATCAAGAAAATTTATGCGCCAAGATCCTTGAAATGAAGCACGTGATGGAAAAAGTTGTATCAGCTGTTAACTTCATCCGTTCAAGAGGCCTCAATCACAGGGAGTTTAAAGCGTTTCTTGAAGAAGTGGGCTGCGATCACAATGATGTGGTATACTTCTGCCAGGTTCAGTGGCTGAGCAGGGTAGCCACCTTATCCAGGTTCTGGAGTTTACGCAATGAAATAAAGACCTTCATGACTAAGAAAGAGAAGGATGCAAGATTTCTGGATGATAACATATGGTTAAATGACTTGGCGTTTCTGGTGGACATGACTAAATACATGGCTGAATTAAATGTCAGACTTCAAGGAAAGGATCAGCTGGTTCACAAACTGTATGAACATGTTGTTACATTGTTCAGAAGTTGGAGCTAATTCAGACTCATTTGGTTGAGAAGAAATTTGTACATTTCACAGTCCTTTCTACTAGACCTGCAGACACAGTACAACACGAGAAGTACTCTGAAATAGTTGTCAAACTAGCTGATGAGTTCAGACACAGATTCGAATATTTCAGAAAACATTCTGACATGATAAAACTGATGAGCAATCCATTTGAAGTTGATCCTACAGGCGCTGCTGAGAAATATCAAATGGAACTTATTGACATTCGAAATGACAGTGACTTGAAGAGAGCTTTCACTGAACATGATCTGCTGAGCTTTTACAGTTGTTACATTTCATCACACAGATATCCCAATCTGTCACAGGATGCAAAGAAATTTGTTGCTCTGTTTGGTAGCACCTACTGCTGTGAGCAATTGTTTTCAAGAATGAAGAACACAAAAACAAACTCAAGGTCTCTGCTTAGCGATGAACACTTGATAGCGTCATTGCATGTTGCGACTTCTACTGTTGGAGGAGACATAGACTATTTATGCAAGAAGAAACAATGTCAGATTTCACACTAAAGTGATTAGCTCACGAGGGACTATTGTTCAATAGTGCTGTAATAAAATTTATTTTGTGTTTTACTTTTGTGATAGTGCTGCTCTGGCACCCGACCTTTTTTAAAAATTGCCCGTGTGGCCCTGCAAGCTAAAAGGTTGAACACCCCTGCTCTAGAGTATTCTGTTAGTGATATTTGGGTACTTATTTGATCATTTTGTCTTTTTGCTGTTTTTACATTTTCTGGGTGTCCTTCTACTGATATCTCAACTTGATGTCCTCCTTTTCACCTATTGATCTTGTCTTTTTCTCCAACTGCTCACCCTCTAACTTCTCCACCTCCTTTCTTCTTTTTTTCTGACCATTATCTTTTAACTTTCACTCATTACCACCCCCTGCCACAGTCTCATCCTGTCTCCACCAACACATTTAGGAACCTTAAGGCTATTGACCCTTCTACTCTCTCTGCTACTTTTTCATCTCTTCTCTCTTTCACTATGTCATCTGTGTACACTAATGAGGCAGTTTCTTCCTATAGCACTGTACATTCCTCTGCTCTGGATTCTCTCACTCCTCCCATTTCTCATTTTGTGAGGTGTACTCCGTGTCAGCCTTGACTAACCTCTAAAATCTTTGTGCCCACTCTGCTGAGTGCTGTGGCTTAAATCCCATATCTTTGCTGACTTCCTACATTTTATATTTATGCTTATCACCTTCCAGTTGGTCATAGCACTCGTTAAGCAAGAGTACTTTGACTGACAACTTCTATAATAAGGTTCATAATTTGAATCTGGAGTTCTCCACAGCATCACCTCCACTTCAGTCTCACTCTCTCCACCTCCACTCAGAAATCCTTCGATCAGCCTCTGTCACCCTTTCTTCCTTTTCTAAAATCACTGAGGAGGAAATTGCAGATTGGCTCTCTTCCTCTAAACTCACTACTTGCTCTTCTGATCCCATTCCCATCCATCTACTAAGCTCTATCTTTCCTGCTGTTATCCCCTCCCTTTGTCACATCCTCAACCTATTGCTTTCCATAGTATCTGTTCCTGAAGCCTTCCAACGTGCTCTGGTTACACCCCTCCTCAAAAAACCTTCAATGGATCCTACCTCCCCTTCCAATTAGTAGCCCATCTCCCTTCTTCCTTTTTTATGTAAACTGCTCAAACATGTGGTTCATCATCACTGTCTTGATTTTCTCTCGTCTCATACCATTCTGGATCAGCTGCAATCTGGCTTTTGTCCTCTACATTCTACTGAAACAATCCCTGCCAAAATCTCCAGGGAGTTCTTCTTGTCCAAATCCAAGGGCCATTATTTAGTTTTCTTCCTTCTTGATCTATCTTCTGCCAAACACTGTTGACACTGTTGATCACTGCTTTCTCCTCGATATCTTGTTTTTGCTTGGCTTTAGGGACTCCATTCTGTCTTGGTTTCTTCTTATATCTCTCATTTCACTTTCAGTGTATGCTCTAGTAGATCTTTCTCGCCTTCTATCCTCCTTTCAGTAGTTATACCTCAGTGATCTGTTTTGGGTCCTTTTCTTTTCTCACTCTATATCTCTATATGCATTTTGATGCTGGGTAGAAACATAGAAACATGTTGTTGTTGTTGTTAAGTGCCGTCGAGTCAGAGTCGACTCATGGCGAACCTCTGGATAGCTATCCTAAATTGTGTTCGGTCTTGAGTCAGGCGGCTCATTGTTGACAGACTGGTACCCATAGCTGCTGTTATTGTCTCGATCCATCTCATTGCTGGCCTTCCTCTTTTGCGTTGACCTTCTATCTTGCCAAGCATGATGTCTTTCTCTAATGATCTCTCTCTTCGCATGATGTGTCCAAAGTATGAAAGGCAAAGTCTTGTCATCTTAGCTTCTAAAGAATGCTTGCATTTGATCTCCTCTAGTACCGACTGGTTTGTTCTTCGGGCAGTCCATGGTATACACAGTATTCGCCACCAGCACCATAATTCAAAAGCATCAATTTTCTTCCTGTATATCTTTTTCACTGTCCAGTTTTCACATCCATATGATGTTATTGAAAATACCATGGCTTGAACAAGTCAAATCTTTGTATGGAGAGAGACATCTCTGCTCTTGAGAATCTTATCTAGGTCTTTCATAGCCATTCTGCCAAGAGCAATGCGTCATCTGATTTCTTGACTGCTTGTTTATGTTTATGTTTATTACATTTGATATACCGCTCACGCCAAGAAGCATCATAGTGGTTTACAATCCTACATTTATGTTATGGAAAATTAGAAAAGAACGCCATTAATAAGATAGGACAGAGTAGGAGAAACAGATAGACAAAGTGATAGCACAGATAGGAGAAAATAGAACAGCAGACTACCTTCACAAACTACAGGCATGACAAATAGACTCACTTTATTGATAGTTGATCCAAGTAGGTTAAAGTTGTTCATGATTTCAATTTCTTCTCCTTCAACGATGAACCTGTTGATTATGCCAGTTGTCATGATCTTTGTCTTCTTTACATTAAGGTGCAGGCCCATTTTGAGACTATGTTCTTTGATTGTGAGAAGCAAAATGTTTCAGATCATCTTCACTTTCAGCCAGCAATGTGGTATCATCAGCATAGCGAAGGTTGTTGATGAGTCTTCCACCAATCACCACACCACTGTTGTCTTCATACAATCCTGCTTCTCTGATGATTAGTTCTGCATATAAATTAAACAGATAGGGGGAAAGTATGCAGCCTTGTCTTACACCTTTGCTTATTTTAAACCATTCTGTTTCTCCTTGTTCCGTTCGAACTGTTGCTTCTTGATCAATGTACAGATTGTGCAAGAGTACGATCAGGTGTTCTGGTATACCCATGCTGCTTAATGTGGCCCAGAGTTTCTCATGGTTTACACAGTCAAAAGCCTTGCTATAGTTGATAAAGCACAAATAGATATCCATTTGATATTCTTTAGTCTTTTCAAGGATCCATCTCACATCCGCAATGATGTCTCTCGTTCCTCGCCCTTTCTGAACCCTGCTTGCACTTCAGGTAGTTCTTGTTCCAGGTATGGTTGTAGTCTTTTTTGAATAATCTTCAGTAGAATCTTGCTGGCATGCGGGATCAGAGAGATTGTGCGATAATTTCCACAGTCAGTTGGATCACCTTTCTTTAGTATTGGTATAAACACAGATCTTTTCCAGTCAGTTGGCCATGATGTTGTCTTCCATATTTCTTGGCAGAGCCTTGTAAGTACGGTAACAGCTGCATCAGATTGCTGTAATACGTCTATGGGAATGCTATCAATGCCTGGTGCTTTGTTCTTTGATAAGGCTTTCAATGTTGCTTCAACATCTTCTTTCATCACCAATGGTTCCCTATCATAAGGTACAGGTTGAAACGGTTTTATCATATAATAACTCTGTATATTCCTTCCACCTTTTCTTGATCTTCTCAGCATCATTCAACATAGAACCTTGAGCATCTTGTAACATTCCAATTCGAGGCTGGAACTTTTTCTTTAACTCTCGTAGCTTTAGGAAAGCCGATCTTGTTCTTCCTCTAATAGTTTCTGCTTCTATTTCCTTGCATGTGTCATTGTAGTACTTTTCCTTGTCCTGTCTTGCTGCACGTTGGAAATCTCTGTTGAGTTCTGTTATTGTCTTTCTTTCTCCTCTGGCTTTAGCTTCTCTGCGTTTCTGGGCAATTTTCAGAGTTTCTTCCGTCATCCATTTTGGCCGTTTTTGCTTTTTCACCTTTTGTAGAGACTTCTCGTTTTCTTCCAACACAACCTTCTTGATGTCATTCCATAACTCTTCTGGAGCTCTGTCATTTGTATTGCACACTATACTCCAAATGAGGTCGCACCAAAGACTTATGCAGAGGCATCATCACCTCCTTTTTTCTGCTAGCCATTCCTCTCCGTATGCACCCAAGCATCCTTCTAGCTTTTGCCGTCACCTTTTCTACCTGTTTAGCTACTTTAAGATCATTAGACACAACCACGCCTAGGTCCCGCTCTTCTTTAGTGGACAAAAGTACTTCACCCCCTATACTATATTGCTCCCTTGGATTGCTGCAGCCCAAATGCATGACCTTACATTTTTTAACATTAAATCCCAGCTGCCAAATTCTAGACCATTCTTCAAGCTTAGCTAGATCCCTCCTCATGTTATCTACCCCTTCCTGGGTGTCTACTCTATTGCATATTTTGGTATCATCCACAAAGAGGCAAACCTTACCTGAAAGCCCTTCCGCTATATCACTAACAAAGATGTTAATAAGAATCGGACCAAGGACAGATCCCTGGGGCACACCACTGATAACATCCTTCTCCTCAGAGTGAGCTCCATTTACTTGCACTCTTTGTCGCCTCCCACCCAACCAATTTCTAACCCAAGCAGTAACGTTAGGGTCCATCCCTAGGGTGCTCAGTTTGTTTATAAGTCGCCTCTGAGGAACAGTGTCAAAGGCTTATTGGGGTTGGAGGGAGGTGGAGCAGGGTGGGCATTTATTTTTTTCCCCTCTGTGTCGCAGTCTCTATTAAGTTGTTTAAGGTTGAAGATTATTGTGCGATTCACCACTGCCCTATTGTGTCTGTGTTTGTGGGTTTTATACTCACTGTTTTGGAACATTGCTATGATCTGTAAACTGTCTTGATGACCTTTTTAGGTTGGAAAGGTGGTATATCAAGCGTTTTAAATAAATAAATAAATTTGGTGCTCTAATTTCTTCTCATGGTTTTCAGTACCATTTTTATGCTGATGACTCTCAGATTTACCTCTCTGCACCTGAAATCTCTTCAGGAATCCAGGCCCATATCTCAGCCTGCTTGTCTGATGTTGCTGACTAGATGTCCTACCGTTGTACCAAACTGAATATGGCCAAGATGGATCCCATTATCTTTCCCTCTAAACCCATCTCCCCCCTTCTTCTTTTCTCTATTTCAGTGGATAACATTATAATCCTTCCTGTCTCCTCAGCTCACAACCTTGGGGTCGTTTTTGACTCTTCTCTCTCTTTCTTCCCACACATCCAATAGATAAAGAAATGACAGGTTTTACCTATCTATAATATCAGCAAAATTTGTCCCTTCCTTTCTGAACACACTACAAAAACCCTTATCCATTCTCTAGTCACCTCCTGTTTAGACTATTGCAGCTTGTATCTCGCTGGTCTCACCCTGAATCATCTGTCTCCTTTCCAATCTAGTCAAAACTAGCTGAAAAGCTAATCCTCCATCAGAGTCTCAATGCTCATGTATATGTTCTCCTCAAGTCACTACATTAGCTCACTATGTGATTCTGTATCCAGTTTAAACTTCTCCTTTTGACCTAAAAGTGCATTCACTCTGCTGTTCCTCATTACCTCTCCTCTCTTACCTCTCCCCTGGAACTCCACTCATCGGGCAAATCCCTTTTATCTGTACCCTTCTCTTCCACTGCCAACTCCAGACTGTGTTCTTTTCACTTTGCTGTACTGTATGCCTGGAATAGACTGCCTGAGTGGATGCAACAGGCTCCATCTCTGGTCCTATTTAAATCAAGGCTAAAAACCCACCCTTTTGAGGCCACGTTTGGATCCTAATCCTTATGATTCTGTATTACTCATGTGTGTCTGGACCATCTCTAGTCCCCTCTCAGTTGTGTGTCTGTCTTGCTTAGATCATAAGCTCTATTGAGTGGGGACTGTTTCCCGTATGTATACGTGCAGTGCTTCATATTCCTTGTAGCGCTATACTAATGATAACTAACAGTATTATTACTACTACTACTTAACTCTGATGATCTTCCTATTTTCTGATTGACTCAAAGTTTGTCTGGGATGCAGCAGTTCCATGGAAAATGCTAACTGGATTTTTTTGCCTTATGAAGCCACTGATTCTGCTGTAGAGATTTACTCCAAATATTTTCTTTTGCCATTTTCTTGTGCCATAAATTCTGTAAAACCATGTCTAAGTATGCCATCAGAGACATTTACCAAGCCCAATCCAGATCCTGGTTGTCCAGTTAGTGATGATAATTCCGGCACCTTTTCCATTGCCTTCCCAAAATGTCCTGTGGTTCCCTGGATTTGATATATATGGCATTTTGCTTAGACATGCACAGCTGCACACAAGCTCCAACACATACGTTCTGCATCTGTGCCCCTGCTTCTTATGCTGAAAAGTAGGGTTTATGCTCTGTCAGGCTTTGCTCCTGCCTCCTGTTCTCCCCCTCCCCAGGAAAACAAGGCTTGGGTTACCTCTTGGCCTCCGGGGAGCTCCCAGTTCAACAGAGGAGCAGTGGGTAGGAGCCAGTGTGGGGAGATCTCTGGTCAAGATATAGCCTCTACTAATGGCCTTTCTCCTAATCTAGTGCTAAAATCCTGGGGTGGAACTTCAGGTCATCAGAGGCTGAAAAACAGCTTGACTGGATGAGGCGTGCTGGAGCTGTGATACAGCAGTAGTTAAACAGCAATGGTTCCCTCTAAAGACGAGGGAAAGAGACAATGGCTGAGTCTGTGAAGAAGAAGGAAAGGGAAACAAAATAATAGGATAAGACACACTATCTGCACTAAACAATGAATGCAAGCCAGGCACATGTGCACAAATGTCTGCGTTGGCAGCACCTCTATCTTGCACACAAAAGAAAAAACAATTTGGCACAAAAGTTCCACTCAGAATAATATCAGTGTTCATTAAGGCCAATATTATTTTGCACAGTGATTCTGTGCAGAATAATGATGTTTACATGCCATATAGCGTTCCAGCACACTCCCCCTGCTGTTTTCTTTTTCAACAGTCTCTTCTGCAAAGCCAGAAAAACATTGTGGGTGCTGTACACTCAAGAAACAGGCATAGATTCCTCACCAGCACTGACCCCATACTATGTCTATAAGCTAACCCTTAATGTTTCTTCAGACCTCATGTTAAAATCCAAGCAATGAGCTCAGGTTCTGGTCTTCTGTGCACTTTTTTGCATCTATGCTGCATAGCTAATTGATTCATTACCATCCATTTGAAAGATAAGAAACACCCCGGACCTCCTAACCTTCCGCAAACTTCTCAAGACTCACCTTTTTACCCTCCACTTTGCTTCCTCCCCCCTCCCCAATACCCCAACAACTGAACACCATTCCTAACCTGCACCTAAATCCAACACTACACGAATATGTAGACAGCTCACAAACACAAACTTACGGGGTGTTTACTAAACGGCTCCAATATTGCACAGCGTCTGCTACGGCCGTTTAGTAAACATCCCACTTAGACAGCTCACAAAACACACACTTATCCAACACATCAAGCATTATAAGAATGCATAGACAGATCGTCAACCTATACAGAGTTAATCATCCCAATCGCCCTACCCCTTGTTGACTGTACAAAGTTGCCTGTTCTAATGCAAACGTTCCTTGTATTATCTCCAGTTCACTGTAAACCACTTTGACCACTGCAAAAAACGGTATAAAAACTTAGCCAAATAAAATAAAATAAATAAATAAATGGTGAGCTGCCATTAGCACAGCTATTTGTGCACTGATTATGTTCATGTTAGATCCCTTCCAGCGTTCTGTGCCCATACTAACACAGAAGACAGGAAGGGATTCTGTGCAAACACTGTGCTATTGTGTGCTGATTCAAGATCTGAGTTAAGAGACTAGTGCTAAAAATTAATCAGCCATATAATTTCCACGATGTCTGCATATGGTGTGCTGGACTCTCGGGGAGGCGGGATTGAGGCAGGGAGTAGGGGTAACTATTTTTGGCAGCTGCCACGATGCTGCCAAGAATGCCCCAACCATGGCTGCTGATAATGGCACATCAAGAGGTGGCATTATCTGCAGGTGATCCTTTTGCAAAGCATCACGGTCCTCCAATGCCCCCCCCCCCCCCCCGATACGACAATATTGTCTGTGCCATGGATACACAGATCTGCAGCACCGACAATATTTTAAAAAGTGTCTTCCCCTCCCCCACCAATCCTCCTCAGACAGCTTCCAATCCCTATCAGGAACTGTCCAGGGGAGGGATCAGTACACCACCAGACAAACTAAAGCATCCCAGCTAGTCAGTCAGGTGCCAAAAGGACCTCCCTCCACCCATTTAAAAAAAAAACCCTGCTATCCAGTCAGGGTCTCAAGGGCTCCCCCTACTGAAAACTAGAACTCCTGGCTAGTCAGTTGGCCTAATGGGGGCCCCCTGGGATCACTCACCCCCCACTCCCTCAGCCATTACTTTAAACCACTTCTGGTGGTCTAGTCGTCAATGGGGGCAGGAGCCCCCGTTTCTGCCTCCGTCATGGTCCTGGCACAAAATGACCATGATCATACGGTGCTGCCCTTTAGCAGCCTGACACTAGGGGGCAGCACTATAAGTATCACTGAGGAAGGTAGGGTCACCTCCACCTCATCTTCCCCCTCTTCAATCCCAAATACTTCCCTCACCTTCGGTCATTTTTTCTTCCTCTTCTGAAATCATTGAGGAGGAAACTGCATATCTTCTCTTGTCCAAATTGACTACCTGCTCCTCTGATCCCATTCCCACATGTCTGCTAAGCTCTATCTCTTCTGCCATCATCCCTTCCATCTGTCATATCCTTAACCTATCGCTTTCCACTGCAACTCTTGTGGCTTTCAAACATGTTGTGATTACACCTCTCCTCAAAAAGCCTTCACTAGATCCTACCTGCCCTTCCAATTATTGACCTCTCTCTCCCCTCCCCTTGCTTCAAAACTGCTTGAATGAGCGGTTCACCACCACTGTCTTGACTTTCTTTCCGCTCAAGACCTTCTGGACCCACTGCAATCTGGCTTTCGATCTCTACATGCCACAGAAACATCTTCTGCCAAAGTCTTCAGCAACTGTTCCTCACCATATCCAAAGTCCTCTACTGGATTCTCATCCTTCTTGACCTTTCTGCTGCATTTGACACTGTCAATCACCACCTTCTCCTCGATACCCTGTCCTAGCTTGGATTTAGGGTCTCTGTTCTGTCCTAGTTTTCTTCTCTCTCCCATCGCACTTTTAGTGTATGTTCTTGGGGTTCCTCCTAAACTGCCATCCCACTTTCAGTTGGTGTACCTCAGGGCTCTGTCTTGGGACCATTCCTTTTCTCTTTCTACATTCAGTCACTTGGTCCCTTGGAGTACTTATTTCTTCCCATGGTTTCAGTAGCATCTTTATGCTGATGACTCTCAGATCTACCTTTTTGTGCCTGAAATCTCTGTAGGTATAAAGGCCCGGATCTCTGCCTGCTTATCCGACATTGCTACCTGGATGTCTCACCGCCATCTGAAACTGAACATGGCCAAAACTGAGTTCCTTATCTTTTTCCCTAAACTCACTTCCCTCTTCCTAATAATGCTACACACTTCCTTATTTCCTCAGCTTGTAACCTTGGAGTCATCTTTGACTCTACTCTCTCTTTCTCTGTACACATCCAATAGATAGTTAAAACCTGTCACTTCTTTCTCTATAGCACTAGCAAAATGTATCCCTTCCTTTCTATGCACACTACTAAGACACTTACCCACTCTTTAGTCACCTCCCGTCTAGACTATTGCAACCTCCTTCTTGCTAGTCTCCTGCTGAATCATCTCTTTCCCCCCTTCAATCTGTTCAAAACTCAGCTGCACGGCTAATCTTCTGCCAGCCTCAATATGCTCATATCACCCCTCTTCTCAAGTCACTTCATTGACTCCCTATCCATTTTCGTATCCAGTTCAAACTTCTTCTACTGTACTCATTCTATTGCTCCTCACTATCTTTCCTCTCATCTCTCCCTACACCCCTGCTCAGGAACTCTGCTCTTCTGGCAGATCCCTTCTATCTGTGCCCTTCTCTGCTACTGCCAACTCCAGACTTCGACCCTTCCACCTTGCTGTTTCTTATGCCTGGAACAAACTACCTGAGTCTGTGCATCAGGCTTCATCTCTGGTCCTTTCAAATCCAGGCTGAAAACTCATCTCTTTGAGGCTGCTTTTGGATCCTGATCCACTTAGTCTATGTGTTTCCTTACCAGTCCCCTAGATATATCCTTGTCCTCAGCTGTTGTGTTATCTGTCTTGACTAGATTGTAAGCTCTGTTGAGGAGGGACCATCTTTTACATGTGTCTGTACAGCACTATGTATGTCTTGTAGCGCTATACAAATGATCAATAATATTAGTAGTAGAAGGACCTAAGGACCACTCCTGCAAACATCCATGTAAACGGCCATGCTATTTGCACATGCCCATCTCCAGTCCCATTTGTGGGGACATGCATCTTTTGGAGCAAAGACAGCGCAATTTCAGACAGCACTTTCACATGCCTCCCTTCCATGACTCCACTTTCCTGGTCATGACTTGGATGTCTCAAATTCTTCCTAGATGTCCCTTCTAAAATGCTGCTTCACACATAAATCAAAGTATATAAAACAATATTAAAAATGTACATAAATATATGAAAATTTAAAAGATTATAAACAAAAAAATAATATATACCAATCAGTAAAACAGAACAGATAGAAAATAATAAAACAAAAAAAGAAAAAGGGGGGAGTAAAAAGCTAATAAAAGATAATCAATATCAAAAAGTCAAAACAGAAAAAGCCAGAAAATCAGCATATTAAACCTCAGTGATCTAACAAAAACCAAAAAATCATGAGGGAATGTACAAATTTTTTAATGTCGGGATCCGCGGACAAGAGCTGGGGAGAGGAGGAACCCCCCACTCAGTGTCAGCAGAGGCCTTTTATTTATTTTATCAAAACCCAAACAAATAAACTCAGTAGTGAAAATCACTTATCTGATAAAAACCAAACGGGCAGCAAAACTCCAGACAGCGACATGCATGTTTCGAGCCGCCAAGGCTCTGTATCAAGCTGGTTTCAAAATGTGCACGCCCTGAAAAACGCTGAACACTTCCGGCGATTTAAATACCCAAGCGCAGTTCAAATGGCTGCCGACACATACGTAAGCGTTACGTCAGACCGGTAACAATGAGAAAAAAAAAAGGACAAAGTCTGCCAATGCAGAGCAATTAAAGTAAGCTCCACCAGTCACATTCCAAATTCAAGCCAAAGGGGGACACTGTGTTAAGTTGATAAATCCAACGTTGTTCACGTGTTGTAGTTGGTGTTCACGATCTCCCCCTCGCGAGTCCAAGGGCACCGAATCAATAACCCTCCATCGGAGATCTGTGAAAAGATGGTGCTGTTGGATGCAATGATCCACAATAGGGGCTGAAAGAATTTTATTGGCAAGGCGAGACGCATGTTCATTCAAACGTATCCGAACCGGGCGGATAGTTCTACCGACATAGGAAAGGTTACAAGGACAGGTGATGATGTATACCACATAAGGAGTCACACATGTGGAAGAGCCCAAAAATGAAAAAGAGGCCCCTGAAGAACGATATGTCCAACGAACCCCCTCCTCAGTATTGATGCAATGTTTGCAATGTTGACAGGGCCAATGTCCCACTGATGGAGCTAAAGTGGATGGAGGGGGAACGGGAGTAACCAACTGTGCATGAACCACACGGTCTCGGATGTTCCTGCCCCTGGTATAGGCCAGCCGAAGAGGTTTACAAAAACAGGTATGTATACTCAAAACACTCCAATGTTGTTTCAACAGAGCCGTCACCGTCGCAGTATGCTGTGTAAAAGGGAGAATTCCGGTAATCACTGTCTCATCCACTTCCCGAGCTGAAACTGAAGGAGAAGCGGGCCCATGGGCAGAGTCACCCAAAATCCACTCCCGATGAGAAAACCGGGCCCGAAGCGGTTGCCGGCCCTTTAACGGATTGCCTTCTTGTGTCTCTGGACGTGGTCGCCCTTTACACCAATATACCTCAGGAAGAGGTTTTATCCCTCCTGATGGGGGCTTTCACCGAGGCACCTGCTAGGCTTCCCAGGGCTTTTCTTCTAGATTTACTTCGTCTTGTGTTAACAAGGAACTATTTCGTTTTCCAAGGTCAATTCTACCAGCAGTGTCATGGAGTAGCCATGGGGGCGACGATGGCCCCCTCCATTGCCACCTTATATCTAGCGGATATGGAGGAACGTTTGATTTATCCATCCCCAGAATTTCGACATGTTCGATTATGGCTCCGATTTCTGGACGACATATTTGTGCTCTGGTCATCTTCAGTTGAGCAATTGGACCATTTCGTGAGCTGGTTGAATGGCCTTAAACCTAACATCCAATTTACCTCTAAGGTGGATGCTGATCAGTTGGAATTTCTCGATGTTCTTATCCGGAAGCGAGGCGACCAGTTGACCACTTCTTTGTTTCGCAAACCCATTCAGCGAAACAATTTATTGTGTTACCATAGCCATCACCCTCGCTCTTTACGCAGAAGTCTCCCCATAGGCCAATTTTTATGGCTTCGCCGGGTGTGCTCATCATTACAGGATTTTAAGGCTCATGCCCATGACTTACGCCGCCGTCTCCTTGACCGGGGTTATCCCTCTGATGTGATTCATCGTGCTTACCTTCGGGCCCGGTTTTCTCATCGGGAGTGGATTTTGGGTGACTCTGCCCATGGGCCCGCTTCTCCTTCAGTTTCAGCTCGGGAAGTGGATGAGGCAGTGATTACCGGAATTCTCCCTTTTACACAGCATACTGCGACGGTGACGGCTCTGTTGAAACAACATTGGAGTGTTTTGAGTATACATACCTGTTTTTGTAAACCTCTTCGGCTGGCCTATACCAGGGGCAGGAACATCCGAGACCGTGTGGTTCATGCACAGTTGGTTACTCCCGTTCCCCCTCCATCCACTTTAGCTCCATCAGTGGGACATTGGCCCTGTCAACATTGCAAACATTGCATCAATACTGAGGAGGGGGTTCGTTGAACATATCGTTCTTCAGGGGCCTCTTTTTCATTTTTGGGCTCTTCCACATGTGTGACTCCTTATGTGGTATACATCATCACCTGTCCTTGTAACCTTTCCTATGTCGGTAGAACTATCCGCCCGGTTCGGATACGTTTGAATGAACATCCATCTCGCCTTGCCAATAAAATTCTTTCAGCCCCTATTGTGGATCATTGCATCCAACAGCACCATCTTTTCACGGATCTCCGATGGAGGGTTATTGATTCGGTGCCCTTGGACTCGCGAGGGGGAGATCGTGAACACCAACTACAACACCGTGAACAACGTTGGATTTATCAACTTAACACAGTGTCCCCCTTTGGCTTGAATTTGGAATGTGACTGGTGGAGCTTACTTTAATTGCTCTGCATTGGCAGACTTTGTCCTTTTTTTTCTCTTTTTTTTCTCATTGTTACCGGTCTGACGTAACGCTTACGTATGTGTCGGCAGCCATTTGAACTGCGCTTGAGTATTTAAATCGACGGAAGTGTTCAGCGTTTTTCAGGGCGTGCACATTTTGAAACCAGCTTGATACAGAGCCTTGGCGGCTCGAAACATGCATGTCGCTGTCTGGAGTTTTGCTGCCCGTTTGGTTTTTATCAGATAAGTGATTTTCACTACTGAGTTTATTTGTTTGGGTTTTGATAAAATAAATAAAAGGCCTCTGCTGACACTGAGTGGGGGATTCCTCCTCTCCCCAGCTCTTGTCCGCGGATCCCGACATTAAAAAATTTGTACATTCCCTCATGATTTTTTGTTTTTTGTTAGATCACTGAGGTTTAATATGCTGATTTTCTGGCTTTTTCTGTTTTGACTCTTTGATATTGGTTGTGATTTTGAGTCAACACATTTTTTGAAGGTATGGTTTTTCTCAATAAAAATAATCAGCATTATATATTAAATGGCAGCTTTAAGATACCCACTCTAGAGGAAAGGAGGGACGGGGGAGATATGATACAGACCTTTAAATACTTAAGTAGTATTAATGAACAAATAAACCTTTTTCAAAGATGGGGAAACTGTAATACTAGAGGGCATAACATGAAGCTGCAAGAGGGCAAACTGAAAGGCAATATCAGGAAATACTTTTTCACTGAAAAGGTGGTGGATGCTTGGAATGCCCTCTTGATGGAACTGGTAGGGGCAAATACATTGACAGAATTCAAAATGGCATGGGAACGACACAGTGGATCCCTTTATAGCAACAGGATAAAATCAAAATAAACTTAACTATCTCTTATATTTCAACAAATAGGGGTGACCTGCACGGAGCAGTGGGTACACCCCTAAACAAGGGCATGAGGAGGGGTGACCTGCACGGAGTGGCAGGTGCACCTACTCTTGCCGCCTTGCTGGGCAGACTAGATGGAGCATACTAGTCTTTATCTGCCGTTATATACTATGTTGCTATATTACTATGATAAAACAATAAAAATGGGTGAACGATCAAGTTCCCCTAAAAATCCTTATTTAAAAAAAGGAACTCATCTACAAAGCTGATATTTATTGTGCTGATATTTATGCATAATGTCCGATCCTTCAGTCTAGGCATGATGTCCACTGAATTTATGCTCATATTTTATAAAGATACATAGGCGCGTATGTGTCTTTATAAAATAGGCTTAAAATAGGACTTTTTCCATCTCTTAATCTAGGTGTTCTGTTATAAAATTATACCCTAGTACCTACTTCTATGATATATAAGCATAAGCATTCAGGGGGCAGAAAATAGGAAAAATGGAATCAGGACTTGAACTTAAGCGCATATTCTAGAAACTACACACATATGCCATTGTTCTTTGTAGAACATTGTCACGCCCTCACCACTCGCCTCTAGCTTAGAGGGGTGTGGTTGTATGAGGAACTTTCCCCTTTCAGCCTTAACTGACTAATTCCCCGCAATGTTTTCTGGGAAATGTAGTTTAATTGCGCTATATATGGGCTTCAGGTAGAAAGCTGTAGTCGGGCTCCTTGGGGTAAGGCAATGACAGAAATTTATTGAGCACAAAAAAGGTTCATAAATACCACATTCAGGCATACTTCTCCAGGCTTCTTCAAAGTACAACAGGTTATAAGCAAAACAAAAACCCAAAACCAAAGTGGCAGCTTAAAGTATTCTTCAGCTCAGAAAAAACATAGCTTTTAACAGCAAGGCTACCAGCTTCCTTTAGCCTTGCTGGTTAAAGCACAAAACAGGCTTTCTTCTGTGGCAGTTTGCCTTCTTTTCCAGTCTCAAACCTTTCCAGGCTGTTTTCCAATTAACAAGCAAAACAAAAACTCCAAACAGGAACAAACTTTCAACGTGCAAGCAAAGTTCTATTCAGGTTTCTCAGGAAAATTCAAGAGTAAAAAGAAAGCTTTTTCCTCACAGTTAATTTGGCTTTTTGCCATCTCACTTCACATGTAGCAGGTGGTTAACAAGCACAATTCACAACTCCAGCTTGTTCTTACGTCTTAGTAAAACCTCCCCTCTTTACCACGTGGGAATTTACAATCCATCTACCTGCTTCTTATGGTTACCTTTCTCTGGAGGGCTTCCTCTCAGGGCTGGCTTTCCTTCAACCCTTCTGTGGCTAAGGCTTGGCACAAAGAGCAATCCATGAGGGTGTCTTCCTCATTTAGCTCAGCATTAGGCTCTCCTAGTTGCATAGACTCTGACTCTCCTTCTGGCTCACCGGGCTCGGCTAACAGCCTCTCGTTAGAGCTGAGAGAGTCTCCTGCTCCTCTGCATTGCCCAGCATAAGTCAGGCTTCTCCTGCTCTGCTCAGCATTAATCAGGCTTCTTAGGCTTGTACCTGTGCCTTGGCTTGTATCAGCTTCTCTCTCTCTTTCTCCGCTTCTTGCCTTTGCCTCTGCCCTTGCTTCTGGCTTCCTTCTACCCTCTCTCTTTCTCCTTTACTATGATCTAGCATAGACTTATATCTCCAGGGTTCTAGCCCCACCTCCTCTGTTTCCTTGATGTTGCAAAAGGGGCCCTTTTACTAGGGTGAACTCTTTGCCTTTTTCCCTTTCCCCTAACTTAGCAAAAGGCTTTCTTACCACAACATTTATGCACGCAATTACACCTACCTCAGACAGGGCCAGCCGAAGAATATCCAGTGCCTTAGGTGACCCTTCAGCCTCATAGTCCAGCATCTCCCCTTCCCGTGCATACTTCCTCCTGCCTTGGACTGAAAATGGGCTGATGGGGGGGGGGAGTTAGGATAGGACTGCAAATGGCTGATGGTGGGGCTAAGACTAGAAAGGGCTGATGGGGGCTTGGACTGGAAATGGGCTGAAAGGGGGGCTAGGAATGGAAATGGACTGATGGGGGGCTAGGACTGGAAATGGGCTGATGGAGGGGCAAGTATAGGACTGGAAATGGCTGATGGGGGGTCTAGGACTAGAAAGGGGCTGATTAAGAACATAAGAACATAAGATATGCCATACTGGGTCAGACCAAGGTCCATCAAGCCCAGTATCCTGTTTCCAACAGTGGCCAATCTAGGTCATACGAACCTAGCAGTATCCCCAAGAGACACAGGTTCCACAATGCTTGTATTGGGTCAAGCATTGATATCCTGGGTCCCTTTTTAATAATGGTTTATGGACCTTTCCTCCAGGAACTTGTCCAAACCTTTTTTAAATCCAGCTACACTAACAGCCCTTACTAGATCCTCTGGTAACAAATTCTAGAGTTTGATTACACGTTGAGTGAAATTTGTCTTAAATTGTTTACCCTGTAGCTTCATTACATGTTCCCTAGTCTTTCTATATTCTGATAGCATAAATAATCAATCTACATTTACCCGTTCTACTCCGTTCATTAATTTATAGACCTCTATCATATCTCCCCTCAGCTGTCTCTTTTCCAGGTTGAAGAGCCCTAACCTTTGTAGCCTCTCTTCATAGGAGTAGCTTTCCATCCCCTTTACCATTTTGATGGTCTTCTCTGTACCTTTTCTAATAATGATATATCCTTTTTAAGATAAGGTGACCAGAATTGCACACAATATTCAAGGTGCGGTCTCACCATGGAACGATACAGAGGCATTATAATATCCTTTGTTTTATATTCCATTCCTTTCCTTATGATACCTAGCATTCTATTTGCTTTCTTGGCCACTGCTGCACACTGGGCGGAGGGTTTTAACATGTTATCCACGATGACTACTAAATCTTTTTCCTGGATGGTGGTTCCCAATGTGGAACCTTGCATTGTCTAACCATAGTGTGGGTTGTTCTTTCCTAGGTGCATAACTTTGCACTTGTCCACATTAAATTTCATCTGCCATTTGGATGCCCAGTCTTCCAATTTATCCAGATCCTCCTGCAGTTTTCCACAATCCTCTTGGGTTTTAACAACTTTAAACAGTTTTGTGTCATCTGCAAATTTGATAACCTCACTAGTTATTCCCTTTTCCAGATCATTTATGAATATGTCAAAAGGTAGCGGACCCAGTACAGATCCCTGGGGTACTCCACTATTCACCTTTTTCCATTGGGAAAATTGCCCATATAGCCCTACCCTCTGCTCTCTATCTTTTAACCAGTTCCCGATCCACAATAGTACACTGCCTCCTATCCCATGACTTTTTAGTTTTGCCAAAAGTCTCTGATGAGGGACCTTGTCAAAGGCTTTCTGAAAGTCCAGATACACGATATCAACCGACTCACCTTTGTCTACCTGTGATTGGGGGGGCTTGGACTGGAAATGGGTTAATGGGGGGGCTAGGATAGGACTGAAAATGGCTGATGGGGGCTAGGATGCAAAATGGACTAATGGGAGGAGCTTGAACTGGAAATGGGCTAATGGGGGGCTAGGATAGGACTGGAAATGACTGATGGGGCTAGGATTGGAAATAGGCTGATGGGGGTGCTAGGACTGGAAATGAGCTGATGCAGGGGGATGGGAGAATGGGACTAGGATGTGGATGCTGGGTGGGGATGGAACTAGAAGGGAGCTGATGGTGGGGGAGGACTAGAAGGGGATGGGGATGGGGCTGGGGGAGTGAGCATGGAGAGGAGAAAAGTTATTTTGTGTGAGAGGAAAGAAAAATCTACGATTAGCCGGGTATTAGGAAAGTAAGTGGGGATTGAGGATGGAAGGGTGAAATTTGAGTGGATGAAAAATGTGCAAAAGGAGACATGGACAGCAGACAATGGAGAGTTAGCAGAAGACACGAAGAAACCAGATGAAAGTGACTGGAGCAATTGCAACTGAAAAATAAAATACCCAAACAAAAAGGCAGAAAAGTACTTTTTTATTTTGAATTTATTAACTGGAATATAATCAGCTGTGGGAAATGTTCATCGCTAACGTCTTTGCATTTTGTTTAGTACAAGAAGACATTAATTTATAGTTTTATTTCTTCAGTGTTGTACTTTCAAAATTTGGCTTTTGGGGTTCCCAGTTCAATTATTGTCTTCCTATTTCTAAATTGTGATCCCATGTTCTTTGTTTGGTGACGGTCTATGTTCTGCATGTGTAACCGAGCTGAGGTATTCTGTTCATGTAGTTTCTATTTGACAGTGCCACTCGTTCTCTATTAGTATTCTCTGAAATGAATTGGTTTAATATTTGCAGTGTTGCCTTTTTGATGGGTAGTGTTTGGTGCTTTGTGAGTCCTGGTAGTGCTGTTATGATACGGTGGGTTTGCTATGGGTTCTAAATGTGCAGTATTTATAGTATTTCCTAATGTGCTGGAGTATATTAATGCAGAAATCTGGTACTCTTTCTTGATCCAGACACTCATTAAGAGGCAGGTTTACCAAAAGTTAGTGCATGTTAACATTATGCAAATATTTATGCAAATGAGACCCCTTATGCTAATGAGGACCTGCAATGAGTCTCCACACATGGCCCCACACCCCCGTTGGGCCGCCCCTGGCTAAAGGATGGTCTTGTTACCGGAGGATGTAGTAAAGGCTGTTAGTGTAGCTGGGTTTAAAAAAGGTTTGGACAAGTTCCTGGAGGAAAGGTCCATAAACCATTATTAAGTAGGGACCCAGGATATCAATGCTTGACCCAGTACAAGCATTGTGGAACCTGTGTCTTTTGGGGAAACTGCTAGGTACGTATGACCTAGATTGGCCACTGTTGGAAACAGGATACTAGGCTTCATGGACCTTGGTCTGACCCAGTATGGAATATCTTATGTTCTTATGACTACATTAACTTGTGAAATATTTTTGCAATTTTTTTCAGATAAGATAGATAAGATCCGGATGGGTTTGGATTCTCGGAATCCTCCCATTGTTTAGTCGGCTGAGAATTTGGGTACGAATTTATCTTTGAAGGCTGATTCTCCAAATTTTCAGGAAAAGGCCTTTTTTTTCTTTTTCTTCTGTTTCTATTGAGGATGTTAAGCAAACTTTGACTTCTACGTATATATAAGTGCTAAATAGATTTGATCCTTCTCCTGCAAAGTATTTTGCACAGTCAACTGTATCTATTCTTGCAACATTGACATCTCCGATTAATGAGTCTTTGAACCAGGGGATAGTTCCTGATAGTTGGAAAATGGCTGTTCTTAAACCTCTGTTGAAAACAACTAATTTAGATCAGAATAAACTGGAAAATTTTAGGCCATTGTCAAATTTGCCCTATTTTTCTAAAGTTTTAGAAAAGATTGTCCTGAATCAATTCTCTGATTTTGTTTCCAATAATAAAATGTTGTCACCTTAGTCAGGTCTCAGAGGAAATCATACTACTGATGTGGTTATACTGGATATTTTGGATGATAGTTGGTATTATATAGATCATGGTCAGAAAGCTTTATTGGTCCTTTTGGACTTAAGTGCAGTATTTGTTACTATTGATCATTTTGTCTTATTGCAGAGGTTATCTGATATGAGAGTTTCGGATTTGGCACTTATCTTGGTTTAAATTTTTTCGGACTGATAGATGTCAATATATAGTAGTGGGA
The DNA here is from genome assembly GCA_033557465.1 of Ichthyophis bannanicus. Lineage (NCBI taxonomy): Eukaryota > Metazoa > Chordata > Amphibia > Gymnophiona > Ichthyophiidae > Ichthyophis > Ichthyophis bannanicus. The sequence continues at coordinate 1,815,107,215 of CM066031.1, read as the reverse complement.
AACATGATCTCTAATCCTAGGCCGTTGAAATATGGTGTTCCACAAGGGGCTTTGTTATCACCTCTTCTTTTTAACATCTATATTAAACGCGTAATTGATGTGACTTCTGTTCAAGGGGTTCGGGTACATTCTTATGCTGATGATACTCAACTTTATGTCCCCTTGGAAGCAGATCCAGCCTCTAGAATTACCAGACTGGTGTCTTGTTTGGATATGATTAAACAATGGATGGTACAGATTAATCTTTCAAAAACTGAGATGTTGTGGGTTCATCGTAACAGCTTCTCCCCTACCCCATAAATGCTTTGGAAGGAAGTAGGGCTTCAGATACAGTTCGGGAGTTATTATTGACAGTGATCTTTCTCTTGATGGTCATGAATCCCAAACTGTTAAGACCTGTTTCTGTTATTTACGACAATGATAAAATTCATCAGTTTCTCTCATAATCTGATATGCTACAACTTCTATACGCATTTAAAACATCAAAGCTTGATTATTGCAACTCTCTATTTTAGGGATTGACTAGAAAATCAAAAAAGCGATTACAATGGATACAGAAAGCCTCTGTGAGGGTGATTTTTGATCTGAGGCCTAGAGATCATGTGTCTCCTTATTTAAATTTACTTCATTGGTTACCGATTCAGACGCACTGTATCTTTAAAATGTTTGTTTTGGCTTTTACATATTTTCATGGTCAACTTCCAACTGTTCTTAAATTGCAGAAGTATACCCCAGTCAAACAGATAGTTTGCTATTGGTTCCCTCTTGCAACCACTTTCATCTTGGATGTGCACATCGCAATGCTTATTCATGCTCTCTGCCATTACTGTGGAATGGAATACCAAAAATGTATTGTTCTATGGACAATCTGTTATACTTTCAGCAGACCATCACAACATACCTTTTTCCTGAGATATGATGGACATTGTAGGATTTTGGAAATCAATTGCCCTATCTTTTTTCTTTATTTTTTAATTTTATGAATAATAGATACTATGGGCCCAATACTCTAAAGGCATTTACACGGTTTACTGACCTATAAACCATATAAATCCTGCTGAATGGGATATCCCCAACTAACACCGCTATATGAAGGGGAGCTGATAAGTCTCTGGCCTTGTAGCGAAACAGAAAGCTATGGGCACACTTCAGTTTATAAAATGTTTTATAAAATGAAACTACAGAGAGATCATTTGGACCTTCAGAACTGAAGTGTACCCATAGCTTTCTGTTTCGTTACAAGGCCAGAGACTTATCAACCCCCCTTGTACATCCTGATGCTAACCGCTTAGCATCGGGGCATGTCATCGGTGTTCTGGGGTGTGTCGTGGGCGGTGACAGTTGCTAACAGGGTAGCGATGATATTGTACTGCTACCTGGTTAGCTGGCCTAGTTTTACCCATAGGAGCTAATTGGGTAGTGGTGCAATACCATCACTACTCGGTTAGCTTCTGCAGCGTCAGAGGCATATGCGGTGACCCCGGCATTAAATATCCGGGTTAGAGGTCAGCAGTGACAGTGATGTGCCGTAGCGACATTTAGCCGTCCCAATTGAATATCGGGCCCTCTGTATTGTGAAGATGTATTGTCAGTTTGTGCTATGCTATTTGTTATTATTATGTATGTAATTTGGAACCTGCCCTGAGCAGTTTGAGAGGACAGGATAAAAATTGAATAAATAAATACATAAATAAATAAGTGCACTAACTATCCAAATGTGATCATACCTCACAACTATTTAATTGCGAACTCAACATGAAAAATGGCACACTTCTTATCCAAAATATTAATAAAGGACCTAAAAAAAAGCACTTGAAAGCTCTTTTATAGCCCTCTTAAAATTTAGTTAATCATTTGTCCTTCTCCCTCAAATCTAAATTTGACGATGTATTTTTATTATGGGATGGGTCCTGTGTGGACCTTCATTCGTTTGTGGAAAGGCTGAATCAGGTGGATCCTCACATACAGTTCACTCATACAAGCCATGTTCAAAAAATCACTTTTCTTGATGTAGAGATTCAGAAGAGTCCTCAAGGATGGCTCACTTCAATATATAAAAAATCAACTGATAGAAACACCATTCTGCACTATACTAGTAACCACCCTAAGCAACTACGGGATAGCTTACCTTTGTCCCAGTTTATAAGGTATCGGAGGAACTGCTCGACTGTGACTCAATATAAATCACAAGCGAAACATCTTATGAAGTGTTTCCAAGAAAGGGGATATCCTCATCCGGTAATTCGTATGGCATACAAGAGGGCATTGTATAACAACCGGGCTTTGTTGCTGCAACCTAAAAATGACAGCCCCTCTTACGATGATGACAACATAAATTTCATTACTAAGTTTTCCCCACTTAGTGGAGAGATTAGACGTATTTTAAGGAAACATCGCAACGTATTGAGCACCTTACCTGGTTTGCAAGACAAATCAATTAGGTGCGTTTGGACCCGCCATCCGAATTTGAAGGAGAGGTTAAGCCCGGCGAAATTGACGTCGTTACAACTGGACAGTCAAATAGAGACTAGAGGTCACAAGCCCTGTGGCAGCTGTAATATCTGTTCAGTGACGGAAGAACTTACTAGGTTTACCTATTATGGTAAAAACTATTTTTTAAGACACTCCACTACCTGCACCTCAGATCACGTCGTGTATGCCATCCGGTGCCCCTGCGGTCTCCTCTATGTGGGGAAAACAGAGCGGCAATTAAAAATTAGAATTAATGAGCACCGCAGCAGATTACATTGCAAAACAATGGAAGCTCCGATAGTGGCACATTGCCTTGATAACAAGCATGTTTTTGAAGAGTTGCGCTGTTTTGTGATTGAGAGGGTGTGGGGGGGTAGGAACAACAAATCTAGGGCTCAAACTTTAATGATCCAGGAACAGAAATGGATTTTTCGTTTAGCAACAGCAGGACCGAGGGGTCTGAATAGTTCTATTGACTGGCGTGTCTGTATATAAATTCAACAGATGTTTTGGGTCCTCTATCTACTTTATGTTTGGGCAATGGGACTGCTGAAGCCTATTAGAAGTGGTTAGAAAGTGACGTTTATTCATTCCTGTATTTAAATCGAGCGGGTGGCTTGAAGTCTGCATGTGCGGCATCTGACTGCACACCGACAGAGTTTGAATGATTTTGATGTTCATAATGAATTTTACTTTGGTGTCAAGTCCAACTGCTCGGTGATAAGGTGAGCTATCTAAGCAAATCAATTCCAAGCAAATCAATTCTCTATTTTTTCTGTGTATGAAGAAAGTTTTTTACTCAATTCACTTCCTTTGCTGTTTTTGTAGCCTGCGTTAAGATTTTATTCATCCCCCTGAAGCAGTATTCGAAACGCAAAAGAGGTACCCTTGTAGTGGCGTCGGGGATTCATACCAGCAGTTTCAGATAAGCAAATATTTCAATATACAAAAACATGCTTTTAGATGAAGTTAAAGATTGAAGAAAAATCAGATGAACGTACAAGAGCACAATTGGTTCACAAACAGTGAAATTTATGGTCGTTGATGCAATAAGGCAAGTTGTTTTGAGAGCTTCAAACATTGCCGCTGTAAGTCTGAGACCATTATTCACTTTTTTTAAAAAGTCAGAAATAACAAAAAAATAACAAATTGTAAAAAGACCATAAAAAGAACTTTTTGTGAAAGTAGGTTGTAAAGTAATTCACTTTATTGCACAGTGCAAGTTCATCGAGATATTCTCAATATCTATAGAGGGCATTCATTGTTTGTCAGATAGCAATAACTATGCCTAGAATCATAAGGAAGGATGAGAAGGAAGAAAGTGGTGAAAAAGATGTTAGAAAATGTGATAGTCTACTTTTGGAAGTGTTGTTGATTTAATAAAAACGAGTTTCCATGGAGGCGGAGCCTGGAGCTTGGCGGAATGGAAGCCTGAGACGGAGCTCTGAAGGGCCTATTTGCAGAATCCGGTGTGTGTGCTGACTTTTCTTAAGTGAGCGCAGTAAAAGTGAAGCGGTTGGTGACCGGACGGTGGTCGGATGATGGCGGGGCCAAAACAAACCTGATTGGACTTTGTGGGAGGCCAGACTTCTAGTGTGAAAAGATACAAAACTGAATCACCGTCCCCCCAGAAAATGGCGGCGGGCCGAGATTGGCCGAAGGCAATGCAGGAGATCCTTGCTGAAGTCAGAGCAATAAAGGAAATTGTTACACACAATAGCGATTTGCTACACAGGTACATTACCAAAAAACTGCCTCCAGTTTTGCAACTGATTCCTATAGATTTTGGGGTGCTGAATCCAGGAAAAATAGCCAAAATGTTCCATCACGTCACGTTTTCTTGCAAAATTAGATTTCTTACCCATATAAGGAATGTTCACATAATTTCTTTTTAGCCGACTGCAGTTTATTTTCTTGGCCCAAAATAGAGGTTGTAATGGTTAACTAACTAGAAACACTCCCTCATGATATTTTAGAGTGTTTTGTATTCATTTTATACATTAACAGGACAATTGGGAGGCGGGGGGCTAAATCCAGTACTCGCGCTGGCGCATGTTCTTTCCTGTTCGCTTCGCCTCGTTCGCTTGCTCAAACACGGTGGTTGCGACATGAACGTTCCTGTCAAATTTCAGTTTCTTGCAAGTTCATTATTACCTTTTGTTTGCTCAGTCGTAATCCAGCTTTATTCCGAAGTGGTACACTACAGTTGTAGTTTGCAGTGCTGTGTATTTGTGATGGCTCACAGAGCCAGAGGTTGCGTCAACTCTCCGGACAGTTTTTGTTTTATTTGTGGGGAATACCGTGAAAAAGCGGCAGAGGAACATTTCTGCATTTATTAAAAAAGTATATTTCGCCTATTTCGGTTTGAAGTTAGGCGATCAAGACAAACTGTGGGCTCCTCACAAAGTGTGCAAGACATGTGAGGAAGATCTACGCTTATGGATGAAAGGTAAAAAACAAGCATTTCATTTCGGAATACCTATGATGTGGCGTGAACAAAGAGACCACAGCAGTGACTGCTATTTTTGCTCTTGCATTGTGAAGGGATACAACTTAAAAAATAAGAACGTAATAAGTTACCCCAACCTTCCCTCAGCAATTAGGCCTATGCCTCATAGCAACGAAGTACCTGTGCCTGAACCACCAAAATCTTTGGATCATATTTGTGTGGACGGTTCTGATCATGATGAGACTCATCAGATGGCTTTTCCCGATGAGTCCTGTACTTCCGAGTTTGAAACTGAACCAGATCCGAAACCTGAACTTTTCTCTCAAGCTGAATTGAATGATTTAGTCCGGGATTTAGGACTCCCAAAAGATGCTGCCCAACTGCTAGGTTCTCGGCTTAAACAGAAAAATCTATTGTCACCAGGAACAACTTTTTATTGGTACCGCAACCGCGAGACACAATTTTTGAAGTATTTCAGCAAAGAGGAAGATTTGGTATTTTTCAACGATATATACGGAGTGATGGAAAAGTTTAAACTCAAGTATGATCCTGCTGAATGGCGGCTGTTCATTGATTCGTCAAAAGACAGCATAAAAGGTGTTCTTCTTCATAATGGCAACACATTCGCTTCAGTTCCTATTGCTCACTCTGTTATTCTCCAAGAAAAATACGAGAATTTGGCCCTGATTCTTCAGAAGATTCGTTATGATGAGCATAAGTGGATGATTTGTGGAGACTTTAAAATTCTATCCATGCTATTAGGGCAGCAATCCGGTTTCACCAAATATCCCTGCTTCCTTTGCTTGTGGGATAGCCGGGCCCGCGACCTACACTGGGGGAAAAAAGACTGGCCAATTCGGGAGTATTTGAGACCCGGTGAGAAAAATGTTCTTCATGAGAGCTTGGTACCTCGTGATAAAATTCTATTACCACCTCTCCACATTAAGTTGGGTCTCATTAAGCAATTCATCAAGTCCCTTCCAAAAGATGGTGAGTGCTTTCGGTACCTTTGCTCAAAGTTCCCCCGACTTTCTGAAGCAAAGCTAAAGGAAGGAGTGTTTGTTGGCCCTGATATAAGGAAACTCATTTCAGATGGAGTATTCGCTGAAACGATGTCTGAGAAGGAAAAAGAAGCCTGGGATTCCTTCAAGGATGTTGTTCTCAAATTCTTGGGGAACAGGCGGGATGAGAACTATAAGGATATTGTTGCCAGGATGCTCAATGCCTTCAAAGAACAAGGCTGTAACATGAGCCTGAAAGTCCATTTCTTGCACTCCCATGTGAACTACTTTCCCGAAAACTTGGGGGCGTATAGTGAAGAACAAGGTGAAAGGTTTCACCAGGACATCAAGGACGCAGAGAGAAGGTACCAAGGAAGATGGAACACCACTATGATGGCTGATTTCTGCTGGTTGCTGCTGCGGGAAACCCCAGATGAAAAATACGCCAAGCAGCGCACCAAGAGAAGCATTCGGGGGAAGAAGAAACGGGCCCACCAGGAGATTGATTGACCCAAGAATGACTTTAAAATCTAAACTGTGTTGACAAATATCGTGTTTTTACTAAACTTTGAAATAAAAATTTGCTAGTTATTACCACAGTGTCGGATCTCATTTATTAGAATTTTATTTTCACACCATCGGGTGTTTGTCTTCATGTATTGCAATGGTGCGGATTGCGTTTTCTATTCTTACATACATACCTGTACAACATTTTTTGCACATTTCTTTGCTTTGCTTTGTGTCTAACCTCGCTCTTATATGCTCAATGTTTGTGCACATGTATGTGGCTGTTTTAAGTGCAGACAATTGTGCTACCATCACAGTGTGTTTTGTTGACATTACTCTATTCTTATGTGCTGCCTTGTTACAATTTTCTTTATTCTTATTTGAATAACTACTAAACAATTAGTATAAAGAATTCATCCAAGAAACTTTTATCTCAATCGCACTCAATCTGAAACGTTCACCTCAAACTGCTAACCCAATGTAGCAAGAAATCTGTACGTGATGGAGCAAATTGGTTACCAGATTTGGATTCAGCGCACCAAAAAACGTAAAAATCAATCGAAACATTAGAGGCAGTTTAAAAAAAAATTTTTTTAGTGTACCTGTGCTATCGTCGATGCAAGGAGATGTGTTTTGAAGCAGCAAATGGAGGCATTAGTAGTGCGTCAAGATAAAGCGGAATTGAAAGTGGCGGCAATATGAAGAGAAGCTCCAGATTAGCAAGCACGCGAAGCAAATCAAGGCTTTGCAAAGAGAGCTCGAGGACAATAACAACAGGTCCAGGAGGAATAATATAAGGATTATTGGGCTACCGGAAGGTGCGGAAGGGAAAAATATGTGTGCTTTTCTGCAGCAGGTTATACCGACGCTATTGAAAATCTCGTTTGACCTTCCGTTCGAGATCGAGAGAGCCCATCGTGTTCCATCGCAGCCACTGTTAAACAGTAAGAAAACAAGGCCAGTCATTCTCAAGGGGCTGAGGTTTCAGCAAGTGACTCAAATTATGGACGCAGCACGTGCACGCGCACCAACAAAATATGAAGGCCATAAGGTGATGTTCTTTCCGGACTTTGCGAAATGCACGGTAGACAGGAGGAGAGACTTTTTGGCGATGAGACCTAGGCTTCAACACTTACAAGCCCCTTTTGGCCTCTTATATCCTGCCAGAATGAGGGTGACTCTCCATAATCAAACCAGGAACTTCGACGAACCCGAGGCCCTCCATTTATGAAGGGGAAGGTGATGGCAGTGGGAGTATACTATCGACCGCCTGGCCAGAATGAACAAATGGATGATGAAATGCTCAAAGAAATCAAGGAAGCTAACAAAAGTCACAACAGAGTAGTAATAATGGGTGATTTCAATTACCCCGGTATCGACTGGGTCAGTGTCACAGCAGGACAAGCTAAAGAGATAAAGTTTCTAGATGGAATAAATGACTGCTTCTTGGAGCAGCTGGTTCATGAACCGACCAGAGGGGAAGCCATACTGGACCTAGTCCTTAGTGGAACGCCAGATCTGGTGCAAGAAATAAGGGTGTTGGGACCACTTGGCAATAGTGATCATAGTATGATCATGTTTGATTTAATTAGTGGAGGACAGATAGTAAAGGCATCCACAGTACTACCTTTTAACTTTCAAAAGGGAGACTATGATAGAATGAGGAATATAGTTATGAAAAAACTAAATGGAGCGATTCCAAAGGTTAAAGACTTACAGCAAGCTTGGGTGTTATTTAAAAATACTATCCTCGAAGCCCAGACCAGCTGTATTCCACGCATTAAGAAAAGTGGAAGAAAGTCCAAAAAACTGCCAGCATGGTTTAAAGGTGAGGTCAGAGAGGCTGTTGATGCCAAAAAAGCAACCTTCAGGAAATGGAAAAAAGAGCCAAATGATGAAAACTGAAACAGCACAAGCACTGGCAAAGCGGGAATTTGAGAAGAAACTTGCTACGGAAGCAAAAACACGAAATAAAGACTTTCAAGTACATTCGTAGCAAAAGGCCTGTGAGAGAGTCAATTGGACCATTAGATGATAGAGGGGTAAAAGGGGCAGTAAGAGGAAACAAGGCTATAGCAGAGAGACTGAATGAATTCTTTGCTTCGGTCTTTACTGAGGAAGATGTAGGGATGTTACCCAAGACTGAAGTGGTATTTAAAGGTGTTACTGCAGAGGAATTGAGAGAAATATCGCTACACCGGGAAGATATATTACAACTATTTGATAAACTGAATAGTAGCAAATCACCTGGACCGGATGGTATACATCCCAGAGTGTTGAAAGAACTGAAATATGAGATTGCAGACCTGCTACTGGTAATCTGTGAACTTTCATTAAAATCATCTGTAATACCTGAAGATTGGAGGGTCGCCAACGTAACACCAATTTTTAAAAAGGGTTCCAGGGGTGACCCAGGAAATTACAGAGCCTGACGTCAGTACCAGGGAAAATGGTAGAAACCATCATAAAGAACAAAATTACACAGCATGTAGATAGTCATGGCCTAATGGGAGACAGCCAACATGGCTTTAGACAAGGAAGATCTTGTCTTACTAATCTGATATGTTTTTTTGAAGGTGTGCATAAACAGGTAGACAAAGGTGAGTCGGTTGATATAGTGTATCTGGACTTTCAGAAAGCTTTTGACAAAGTCCCCCATCAGAGACTTTTGGCGAAGCTAAAAAGTCATGGGATAGGAGGCAGTGTACTATTGTGGATCGGGAACTGGTTAAAAGATAGAAAGCAGAGGGTAGGGCTAAATGGCCAATATTCCCAATGGAAAAAGGTGAATAGTGGAGTACCCCAGGGATCTGTACTGGGTCCGCTGCTTTTTGACATATTCATAAATGACCTGGAAAAGGGAATAACTAGTGAGGTTATCAAATTTGCAGATGAAACAAAACTGTTTAAAGTTGTTAAAACCCAAGAGGATTGTGGAAAACTGCAGGAGGATCTGGATAAATTGGAAGACTGGGCATCCAAATGGCAGATGAAATTTAATGTGTACAAGTGCAAAGTTATGCACCTAGGAAAGAACAACCCACACTATAGTTACACGATGCAAGGCTCCACATTAGAAACCACCACCCAGGAAAAAGATTTAGGAGTCATTGTGGATAACATGTTAAAACCCTCCGCCCAGTGTGCAGCGGCGGCCAAGAAAGCAAATAGAATGTTAGGTATCATAAGGAAAGGGATGGAGAACAAAACAAAGGATATTATAATGCCTCTGTATCGCTCCATGGTACGACCGCACCTTGAATATTGTGTGCAATTCTGGTCACCGTATCTTAAAAAGGACATCGCGTTATTAGAAAAAGTACAGAGAAGAGCCACCAAATTGGTGAAGGGGATGGAAGGCTACTCCTATGAAGAGAGGCTAAGAAGGTTAGGGCTCTTTAGCCTGGAGAAGAGACGGCTGAGGGGAGATATGATAGAGGTCTATAAATTAATGAATGGAGTGGAACGGATAAACGTGGATCAATTGTTTACGCTATCAGAGTATAGAAAGACTAGGGGACATGTAATGAAGCTACAGGGTAAACTATTTAAGACAAATAAGAGAAAATATTTTTTCACTCAACGTGTAATCAAACTCTGGAATCTGTTAGCGGAGGATGTAGTAAGGGCTGTTAGTATAGCTGGGTTTAAAAAAGGTTTGGACAAGTTCTTGGAGGAAAGGTCCATAAACCACTATTAAAAAGGGACCCAGGATATCAATGCTTGACCCAGTACAAGCATTGTGGAACCTGTGTCTTTTGGGGATATTGCTAGGTACGTATAACCTAGATTGGCCACTGTTGGAAACAGGATACTGGGCTTGATGGACCTCGGTCTGACCCAGTATGGCATGTCTTATGTTCTTATGTTCTTAGGGCCTTCTTGGACAGTAAGGAAGCAGAGCTGATGGCTTGAATCTCATTAACGGTGCATAACGGTGCCTAGTCGGGGTACCTGATTTAATGATGGAGGGATGATGCTGTTTGAGCAATTAATAACTGCAAAAATCTTTGGAATAACTCTACTAAGATGTTTAATAATTTTTTCTGCTGGTTCTTTTCTTCCTTGTATGGAAGGTCAGCATAACAATGTTAAGTTGAGCTCTAGCCCGGGCTTCTTCTGCCTCACAAGGTTCACCTATTAGGGGTTATAATGTTGTGCTCCCCACTAGGTTCATTGAGATCAGGTTTTGGGATATAGTTTTCAGGTTTCTTATGGGTTGGGCAGCAGTGTGCATGGAAATCAGTCAGATAGAAGGGTTGTATCAAGATCAAACAAACTGGAACGACCTTGGGAAATGTGTTAGAAGAAGAAAGGGGCCTTTGACCATTCAGTGTGTAATAGATGTAATTTTAAGATGGTACCTCTGAAAGTGTTATCTTTAAACGTCAAAGGAGTAAATGGCCCTATAAAAAGGAAAAAAATAATTCAGTATGGCCAACAGGAAAAGGCGGATATATTGCTATTGCAGGAGACACGCCTTAATACGAAGGAGTCTCTCAAATTGATCATCAAACCCTTCATGGTGGTGGCTTACTCTGCGGCAATGCAGAAGCACAATGGAGTGGCAGTTCTAGTGCGGAGGTCCTTAGCTCCGTTGGTGGTGTATTTATTTTATTTTATTTTATTTTATTAACAATTCTTATATACCGCACTATTAGACATCAGCGCGGTTTACATTGAACAGAAAACATCCGACAATTTACATATGTCTGGTCATTACATTTAACAGGAAGTATAACTTGGCGAAATAGGGGAAACTAAATACAATAGTGGGTTATCTGATAAGGGATATCAAGGTTAACTATATACAAAGGTGGTACAATAGTACATGGGACTGTTTGTTATTTACATTGTGAAGTTGGCCTGTTGCGAGGGTCTGTCTGTTTGGTCACTCCTGCTATTCGCCTGGTGGTTATGTTCGGAGCTGTCATTGAGATATTTAAGGAAGAGGAAATGTTTCAGTGCCTTTCTGAACTGACTCAAATTGGGTACTGCTCTGATTTGTGCTGGTAAGGTGTTCCATAAAGTCGGGGCGCAGAGTCGGAAAGCTCTGTTGGCTGTTGATCTGGCGCATCTTGTGGTATCGTTTGGGATAGCTAGTGTGTTCATTTCTGCTGTTCTTCGTGGCCTGTTTGGTGCAAGTGGTTGTATGAGGTTGGATAGAGAGGAAGAGGTGAGCCCCTTAGCCGTTTTGAATGCTAGCAGTAAGGTCTTGAAACTGATCCTTGCTTGAATGGGGAGCCAGTGTAGCTGTTTTAGGAGTGGTGTCACGTGGTCTGATGGATAAGTGTGGTAGATGGGTTAGGGTACAGCTCCAAATTGGGCGAACTGAATTAGTTAAAATAAACATATACGCCCCAAACTGTGACAGTCCGGAGTTTTTTAGGACCCTTGCAGAGGAAATATATAGGGATTCTACCTGTCCGCTTATTGTTGAGGGAGATTTTAATCTTGTGATAGATGCCTTAGTTGATAGGAAACCCCCTAGATCCGGTAAGCCTCCCAGAGCACATTCAATGTTGGCTTCAATTATTCAGGAAGCCGGTTTGGTGGACATTTGGCGGCTCCTCCACCCTCAGGAACAGGAGTTTACTTTTTACTCCCCCTCGCACCACTCATTGTCAAGAATTGATTTTTTGCTAATTTCCAAGTCTTTGACTGCTAGTATTGTGGCGGCAGAAATACATGCTACCCACATTTTGGATCATGCAGCGGTCTCCATCTTGTTGAATAGCAGACGGTCGGAGTCAAACCAGACCCAGTGGTTTTTTGATAGAGCCCTATTAGAGCAGGAGGACTTTAGGGTTACAATACGAGCAGCCATTAATGAATATTTTCAAATTAACCTCCCTCAGGAGACGTCTAGCTGGGCGAGATGGGAGGGCTTTAAGGCCTCTATCAGGGCCGTCATCACAGGTTACAGTATCCATCAGTTTAGGCAGAGTAGAGAACAACTCAACGAATTGGACGCTCAGATCAAAGCGGGTGAGCGCATCTTGGTTAAGAGACAGGACCCATGTATTCTGCTTCGCCTTCAGCGCCTAAGGTTTAAATATAATCAACTGTTAACTAATGAGGTATTTCGCAATATTAGAGCGCAGGAAGGCCTGCACTATTGGGAAAATAACAAGGCGGGGTGCTTAATGGCCAACACACTAAAGGCGAGGAAAGAAGCTAGTCGTATAGCAGCTATAAAGGTGGAAGGGATTCCAAATTTGCTGGTGACAGACACAGAGATAGCAGAAGATTTTAGGGTATTCTTTACAGAACTTTATACCTCAGAGAAAGAGTGCTCACAAGAGGCATTTGAGCAGTTATTCGAAAAGATTGACCGACCAAGGCTGGACGCAGCAACAGCTGGGGTATTGGCGAACCCAATCTCTTTAGAAGAGATTGAGCAAGCCATAATGTCGCTAAAACCTGGTAAGGCGGTGGGCCCAGATGGCCTGCCTTCAGAGTTTTTCAAGGTATTTGCTAAAGAGGTAGGTCTGTATATGCAAGAATATTTCCAAGCCTTGGTTGAAGAAAGTCCTCAGGTGGGTTCTTACGCTGCAGCCAGGATTATTGTGTTAGAGAAGCCTGGCAGGGACCCACAAGCTGTAAGTAATTATCGGCCGATCTCCCTTCTCAATGTAGACTATAAAATATATGCAACGGTGCTGGCAAGGCGCCTGGCCGCGGTAGTGCCGAACTTAATACACCCTGATCAATGCGGCTTTGTGGAGGGACGTTCAACGGCAGACAATGCTAGGCTGTTCTGTCATATACTGGCTGGGGCGGAATACGAGAATGAGCCGTTGGTGGGTCTGTCATTAGACGCTGAAAAAGCTTTTGACCGCGTCGAATGGTCATTCTTGTATTCGGCCCTGGAGTGGTTTGGGTTTGAAGATCGCTTCCTCAAACTACTTAAAATCATGTACGAGAGGCCCACGGCTAGCCTATGTGTGAACGGTACTCAGCCACAGGATTTTCTTTTGGGGAGGGGAACGCGTCAAGGATGCCCACTTTCGCCCATTCTGTTTAACCTGGCTTTGGAACCGTTGGCCCTCCTTCTGTGGCAGAATAGTAACATTCAGGGTGTTAACCTTGCAGGCAGAGAAATAAAAATTTCTGCGTATGCGGACGATCTGCTTCTCTTTACTAATCCAGAGTCAGTTGCACATATTCTAGAACAGATAGATTTGTACTCATTAATATCTGGTTACAAAATCAATTGGGGGAAATCAGTTGCCTTTCCTCTCAATAAGAGAATGTATAAAGCAGACCTGTCAGGGTTTCCTTTCGTGTGGGAGCCTGAGAAAATCAAGTATCTAGGGGAGCGCTATAGCCAATTGTTGGATGCGACATTAGAAAGTAATGCTGAGACAATTATGGCCAGCATACAGACTTTGATTACAAGGTGGTCACCGCTGCTGTTTTCCTGGTGGGGCAGACTGGAAATAATTAAAATGTCCATAGTGCCTAAAATCAATTATATACTTGAGATGGTGCCGCTCTATTTCCCTTTGCAAGTTTATAAGCGAGCTGAAAAGCTTTTGGCCCTCTTCCTTTGGAGGAATAAACCGCCTAGGATTGCCCTTAAAAAACTAAAAGCAGATAAGGGGGCTGGAGGGGTGGGGTTTCCGGACTTCCTTGCTTATCACCAAGCGTTCCTGCTAAAACAAGGTGCTCGATGGACAGAGCCCATTACCATTTTGAGCCCGGTTTGGTTGGCCTTAGAAGAAAAGTATGCTGCTCCATTTCCTATGCACCTCCTTCCAGGAATGGTTTTCGAAGTAAACTCTAAGCAGCCAAGGATCATGTTAGACACGCAAAGGACTTTTAGGGCGCTAGCTAGTGTGTTGGAGCCCAGTGTAAATAATTATTCGTGTCTCCCTTTGTGGTACAACCCCACTTTTAAAATCCATCAAAATACCTTTGCGTGGAAACACTGGTATGAGAAGGGTATTTGGACTGTGGGGCAGTTACTGGATAAGGGTAAGTGGAAAAGTTTTGATAGGCTGCAGCGGGAATTTCTTCTCCCCAGTCGGTTGTTTTTTCAGTGGCTCCAGTTAAAGCATTGCTTAGGCAAGGCTTTGGGAGGGTGTACTTCGTTGTCAGCCGAGTGGGGAGTGGAAAGTAAAACCTCGCAAGCGAAGCAGGTTGTTGGCGTGGCCTCTTTCTTCTATAAGGAGTTAAAACATGGGACATTATCACAGCTCCTTGGGCTGCAGAGAGTTTGGGAGCATGATACTGGCCTGCAATTAACAAAATGCTGTTGGAGACGCTTTTGGACCCGACAGGTCAGGACCGCCAAAGCAGCATCTGTAACACAGAGCCTTTTCTTCTTCGCGCACAGGGCTTATCTTACACCAGTGAAGCTCAGTAAATGGGATAGAGGGGCATCGGGGACATGCTGGTCCGGTTGTGGCCAACTAGGTATACTGAAGCATATGATGTTTGATTGCCCTATAGTGCAAGAGTTTTGGTCGCAAGTATGGGGTCGAATCCAGATTGTGTTGGATCTTGATACTTCCTTTACCTGGGGGTTGTTAGCTTTTCGTTCAGCATTGCCCATCCCGGGGTTACATAAAGAGAACAGGTTCCTCCTGGATTTTATGTTGGGGGTGGCTATACATGTCCTAGTACGTAACTGGAAAAACATGGCAGATATCCATTTTCAAATATGGTGGAATTCTCTTTGTGCGTATAGTAAATTTGAACAAATGCCCCGGAAGGGAGTAACCCATGGCCCCATGAGTATTTTAAAATGGAAAGCCCTGAAGGATTTTGGAGAAGGTGCACATTGTTTCCCTTCATAAAAAAAAGGGTGTGTGTTTTTTTCTTCTTTTTTCTTGATAACCCCGTATAGCTGTTAACAGGACCCTTTGAACCTTCTATTAACGGATCCCATGAAGGACCAGTGGGGGGGAGGGGGTTTTGGGAGGGGGTTGGTAGGGGAAGGGGTTCATGGTGTTTTTTTTCTTTTATTGTATATTGTTGAAGGATGTATTGTTTGAATCCGGTATTCTGTGCATGGTAATGTGTTTTTCTCTGTTTTTTGTTTTGGAAAATTCAAAATAAAGTTGACAAAAAAAAAAACGAGTTTCCATAAAACACTGTTTTTGAATCTAAAGCACTGCTTCACCAACTGAAATGCCTTTTAAAATTACCTCGATTATGTGATATATGAAATTCAGCATCCCTTCTAGATATGAGTATGTTGAAGCATTTCCAAATCGAGGTCTCTGCATGCTTTCCCTACTTATTTTCTCTTGTTAACTACTTTGTTGAATATATTAGTTTTTCCATAAATTTGGGATTTTACTTAGTCCCTGTCTTTTTATGAGTTGCTTGTACAAATATTTTATGTAGAATTTAGAAAGTAAAATAAATAAAAGCCGGAATCTGAAGATGAATTTTGAAGAATGTGAAAGTATCTTAATTTTGTGCCTTAACTACTATGCTACACTGTCAAACACTTTTCTGTCTGAATCTCATGGCTTATTTTTTTCTTTCAAGAGCTTTATATGGTTTCTTCTTGCGTCTGCAATTTTTATAAACCTACCATCTCTATTTCCCAGTGCAACCTATTATTCCTTAACTTTCTGCTTACACGTTTTGTTTTTGCAGAATGACAGTGCAATCTCATTTGGATTATTGTGTGCAATTCTGGACACCACACCATCAAAAGGATATAAATATGGTGGAGTTAGTGCAGAGGGTGTCTACTAAAATGGTCAATGGTCTTCATTATAAACCACATGGGGAGAGACCTAATGATCTTAATATGTATACGTTAAAGGAAAGTCGGGATAGAGGAGATATGATAAATATGTTTAAATACCTCCGTGGCATAAATGCATAAGAGGAGAGCCTCTTTCAATTGAAAGTAACATGGGTACATAGGATGAGGATAAAAGGGGATAGACTCAGGAGTAATATGTGGAAATATTTTTTTACAGAAAGAGTGGTAGATGCATGGAATAGTCTCTCAGTGGAGGTAGTAGAGATGAGGACAGTATCTGAAATCAAGAAAACATGGGACAAACACAGAAGATCTCCAATGAAAAAAGAGAACTATAGTATTGATATGGAAGAGCAGACTAGATAGACATATGGTCTTTTTCTGCTGACATGTTTCTATGATGTTTCCAAAAGTCCTTTAATCCTTTAGCAGTTTTTAAAAAAACATTATCTATATATAATTTTTATTTCATTTATTTTCTTGGATGCCTTTTCATTACTGCAAGCCTGAAGGATGTACAACCACCTCCTGTTTACTCTGTGATAAATGTTATCCCTTTTTCTCCCATGCTGAACTATAAAAATATTTCATCACAACGGCTATTTTTTGTGCAACTTTCAGCATCTCAGATTGGGTTGGGACGTTTTTCATGGCCCTGTAAAAACCAATTTGAAATAAAAACATTTTCACCTTATTTGATTCTCCAGAATTCTGGTTTTACTCTTGGTAGTGATCCAAGTGATCATTTATGGATACATTTTTCTGAGTACAGGTATGTTTCAAATTGCTTTAAATATAATTTCCAGAACCTCGGGACTGAAAGCAAGGTAGAAGAAGAATACAATCTTGAAGGACTACCAAAAGGGAAAAAAAACTGCACTTGTATTTATTTACTTCTGGGAAATTCTCTAAAACCTGTGAAAAAGAGTTAAAACTGATAAATCTGTGTACTTTAGAATCCAGTGTATTTGTTAACTCAATCAGGGCCTAGTATCTGCAGAGAGCTATTAATTTAAATTTAAGGGGTATGTTTACTAAACTGCGGTAATGTCATTCGCGTTAGGTTCCGCGGTAAAGGTACAGATGCCCATATAAAGACGTGGGCGGTGCATCGTTACAGCAAGCCGTATCAGCTAACGCATGTTACAAACTAACGCGCGCTACAAGGCGCCTCATAAGGCACCTTACAAGGCACATTACAAGGCGCCTTGTAAGGTGCCTTATAAGTAAGGTGCCTTATAAGGTGCCTTGTTAGGTGCCCTATAAGGTGCCTTGTTAGGTGCCTTGTAAGTAAAGTGCCTTATAAGGTGCCTTGTTAGGTGACCTATAAGGTGCCTTATAAGGTGCCCTATAAGGTGCCTTGTTAGGTGCCCTATAAGGTGCCTTATAAGGTGCCTTGTAAGGCACTTTGTAAGGTGCCCTATACAGTAGGGCTCCTTAGGCTAAGCGCTGTATTAGGCACCCCTGGACAAGGCACCTTAGAAGGCACCCTGGGTTATGGAACCATAGGTTAAGGTGGCCTAACAAGGTTATGGTGCCCTAAGTTAGTGTGGCCTAAGGGCTGCAAGGTGCGCAGGATGACATGCATGACTTGTGAGGAACAGAGACAGATGTAGCCCTAACACTAGATAGAGCACTCAGGAAAGGCAATGAACAGGTGAGTGAAGGAGGGAGAGCTGGGAGCTGCTGGCCTGCCATATCTGCGGGCATCCCATGTGGCTGCTAGTACTGATGACAATGGTGGGGGCAACTGGTGGGGGCAACTGTACCACAGCACAGGGTGTTGGCAATGTAAAGTACTGGAAAGACAGTTGGTGGCAGACGATGGGAATACGTGTCCCCCAGTGGAGGCGGAGGTGGCAGGATAGTTACAATGATGGGTGGACAGAGGAGTGGTGGTGCCATGCAGATCAGGCACAGGCAAGGCAAGCATGAAGAGGCACAATGCAGGAAAGGGTAGCAGTGCAGGACATGGGGTGACAGCCCGCACAGGCAGACAGGACTCTACACAGCTGACAGATGCAGATAGACGGACCGAGGGAATGTTGGCAATTGTGGCGAGGGTATTATGGGCTGGCAGCACAAATCTGCAAAAACATGACTGTTACAGGAATGCACACTATTTGAGTAGGGCAGGCATGAGAAGAGGGAACAATGAGGAATTGAGCCCATGAACACTGCCAAGAATGGCATTGTATTAACCAGTAGGCTATACCTCCATGGTGTATGTCACAGCAATGGCTGGGTACAGAAGGATTGCAGGTCACCGCACAAACTGTCTGCTCTGAGTGCCAGGATAGGGTAACCCCTCCAGTACCCATGATACAATGCACATGCCGAATAGCTGTCTACAGCTGGTCACCAAATGGGGTCTGCACCTCTCCGGTACCTCAGCTTGGAAAGACGAACTGACAGTGTGTGATACTGGCACAGAGTAGCTACAGACCATGCCATTGTGCAGATTCTGTGTTCTCCCTGAGGGATAGGATGGGTGCCCAGCACTAGGTCCGCAGTACATGTGGTGCTAGAGATAGGCCCTGCTGTACATCCCCATCACTACCAGTGTGTGACAGGTGTTCCTTGCAGTGCAGCTGAAGGTAATTCAGTGTCCATCTTTATCCTGCAGTCACATGTGGCCCTCTGGTACCAGACACCACCCAGATTAGTGTCTACCCCGTGTTAGGGTCTGGCTGACATGGGCACCTGTTATCAGGGCAGAGAGGTTTCCAGACTTGCATGAGGCTTGTGTAGCAGTGCCTGTATAGGTCAAAGTGATATACACTACATACCCCAAAGGGCTCACATCACCTTTTTTGTAGGTAAGGGACAGGTGCCCCAGCCCCCGTGAAGCAACCTCCATCCTGCTGGAATACGACAGTCCTCCAGGGTTGGTGGGCCAGAGCCATACATATGGCTGGAGAAGTGGCAGACCAGCAGCAATGATGGGGTTAGCTCTGGAAAACCTCAACTGCCTCACACCACTGTCTGCCAGTCACCAGCAGACAGCACAGTCAGACTGCACTGTATAAGTGTTCTGACCATGCACAGTCTAACTGCAGACAGTCCACTAGCCAATCCATAGTGAATGCTCACAGAGGAACTATGTGCACCAAGCAGGCATCTCAGCGATTAGGGCCCCAGCACTGAGAACACAAAAGTATCACTGGAGGCAGATAATGTAGACCGCTATGTGGGAACCTAGACATGCCATGGTCACTGCTCGGTCAGAGTGAGTGCCCTCCCAGCATGCCATGCTGTGGCCACCCTGTCCATGCAGGGGGTGGTCGGGCACTACAGTGTCCCAGCCATTGCCCCACACCCTGTGAAGATGCATCCTGACCAATCCGCCCTGTCCGGGCCATACCCACAACACCTTGCTTCTCATGCACATATTCAGGCTAATGCTGGTAACAGTGGGACATTGTGGGCCCGGTGAGGTGTGGGCAGCCATAAAACAATGGATAGACATACACACACACACTCCTATTGCAGTATTGTGCAAAGATAGGGGTGGTTGGCAACCCTGCCTGCCACACTGGTCCTGATCACAGTGCCAACATTGCTAAACTGTGCAGGAGGTAGTAGTAGTGCTCTGGTGATAACTGCAGCTCAATGCTGGGGCCAACAGCCTGACTCCATGCATCTTTGGATTGTGGAGCCTGTGTGAGTGGTTGTTTGTATCCCTGTTCACCGCTGCTTTGGGCTTTGCACATGTTGCTGTTGTATCTGCATTGTAGGGTAAAACATAGGCACACTGCTTGGGTTAGAAATTGGTTGGGTGGGAGGCAACAAAGAGTACAAGTAAATGGAGCTCACTCTGAGGAGAAGGATGTTACCAGTGGTGTGCCCCAGGGATCTGTCCTTGGTCCGATTCTTTTTAACATCTTTGTTAGTGATATAGCGGAAGGGCTGTCGGGTAAGGTTTGCCTCTTTGCGGATGATACCAAAATCTTCAATAGAGTAGACACCCAGGAAGGTGTAGATAACATGAGGAGGGATCTAGCTAAGCTTGAAGAATGGTCTAGAATTTGGCAGCTGGGATTTAATGTTAAAAAATGTAAGGTCATTCATTTGGGCTGCAGCAATCCAAGGGAGCAATACAGTATAGGAGGTGAAGTACTTTTGTCCACTAAAGAAGAGCGGGACCTAGGCGTGGTTGTGTCTGATGATCTTAAAGTAGCTAAACAGGTAGAAAAGGCGATGGCAAAAGCTAGAAGGATGCTTGGGTGCATACGGAGAGGAATGGCTAGCAGAAAAAAGGAGGTGATAATGCCTCTGTATAAGTCTTTGGTGCGACCTCATTTGGAGTATGGTGTGCAATTCTGGAGACCGCACCTTCAAAAGGATGTGAACAGGATGGAGTCGGTGCAGAGGGTTGCTACTAAAATGATTAATGGGCTTCATTATAAAGCATATGAGGACAGACTTAAGGATCTTAATATGTACACCTTAGAGGAAAGGCGGGATAGAGGTGATATGATTGAGATGTTTAAATACCTCCGTGGCATAAATGTTCAGGGAGAGAGCGTCTTTCAATTGAAAGCAAGTTCTGCTACGAGGGGACATGGGATGAGGGTGAAGGGAGATAGATTCAGGAGTGATATGCGGAAATATTTCTTTACAGAAAGAGTAGTGGATCCATGGAATAGTCTCCCAGTGGAGGTGGTAGAGATGAGGACAGTAACTGAATTCAAAAAAGCATGGAACCAACACAGAGGATCTCTAAAGGTAAAAAGTGGACTGTTGTAGTTGTTGTTATGGAAGGACAGACTAGATAGGCCATGTGGTCTTTTTCTGTCATCATGTTTCTATGTTTCTATGTTCTGCAGGAACCACAACTGAGACTTGAACCTGTGACCCTTTGCTTCTGAACACACTGGCTGGGTGTACTGCACTACAATGTGGCCACAGATGTATGGTGGTCCCTGGGGCTACCTGTACATTTCCTCAGCCAGACCTTTTATGTTGCACTGCACACCACATACTGGTACGGGGCATGGCCTAGGTCCACTGCAGGCAGGTGCCACTGCCCCCTCCAGCATGGGCACACACCCCCTGCCATGCTGACGTGACCATATGCTGTCGCTGCTGGTAGTGCGCAGTCCCAGGCCATCCACTGTGTGGATAGGTGGTCGCCTAGGGAGCGGGGTCTGGGGCATGGGGCATACATGAGCATCCTTGCACCCCCCCCCCATCACTGCCTACCAATAGTCTGTCCCTTCCGCTTGGGGGAGGGTTGGCTGGGGGGATGTCAGGTCAGTGCCCTGGCAACTGTTAGCTCGAGTGGACCAGGTAGATATAGGTGGATTGTGTTTGGCCTTTGTCAGATGCTGTCATGCTGATTTCTGGTTTCTATGTTCCTATGTGCCACCTAGGCGCCTGCCTAGTCCACCCTATGACCTAGCTGCCCCGCTACATGTCCCGCCTGCAGCCCCCTATGCCCCACTTGCACCATCGCCATAGTGGCCTTTCATACTTGGGCATTATGCTGTTGCCTGAAATGGAGCACTACTATCATGTTTCTTGGGCTCCCTGTCTATGCTGTACATTGCTGACACTGAAATGGTTTCTCTCTCCTGCAAATGTGCATCTAACGGCAGGTTTTCATTCGCGGTAGGATTCAGCCCTTCAGTTCAGCACGTTAGTGTGCAGAGAGCCTCTCCCCGCCCACTCCCCGCCCATTGACCCCTTCCCCCGCCCTCTCTCCACCCTCTGCGGTGTTTACCGTGGCCAGGAACATTAACGATCATTAGGTAATGTTAACACGTGTTAACGTTACATACCATGCGTTAACGTTACCTAATGATCGTTAACGTTACATAATGCGCGGTCTGTAACGTTACCGCAGTTTAGTAAACCTGCCCCTAAAACTCAGTCAGGGCCTAGTACCAGCAGAGAGCTTTTAATTTAAATCAAATCAGAGTATAGCTTAGCATAGAAGGAAGAATAGGGTAAAATATTCTTTGAGTTGAAAAAAAAAGAAATTGTTTCTAAATACCTTTACAAAGAGGCTTTCCACTTAGGAGGCAAAAGATCTGGGAATTTCTTTAAATAGGTGTTAAAGCCAAGTTAAAGGTCAAAGAGGCAATTTGAAAGGTTCCCTCTATCAAACCCAGGGCTATGTGAATCACCCAGGCAATTGTTAACAGATTACCATAGAAGCACAGTTCTGGGACCTGTGTAGCAATCCAGCCTGGTTATCATCACCAGGAATAGATAAAGGCCCTGAAGTTAATTAATCTTGAGGTGGACAAAGTCCCTTAAAGGTAATTGATATAGTTGTATCACTACAAGAATCCCTAGCAACTTTAAGTAAACAACTTAAATAGGTAATCAAAACCTTAAAACTAAGATGCAGACAGCAGTCCAGCAGCGAGATGGGGTCTATCCAGTCTTTTGCACTGAATGTCACATGTACGATTTTCTCCCAGTTGGTGAGGTGTCTTACTTGTGTACTAGGTACAAGGAACTCTTTGCCCTCAGGCAATGAGTCCAATCTATGGAGGCTAGAGTAGCAGACTTGCAGAACATAAGGAAGACAGAGAGGTTCATACGAGACCTACAGGGACATAGTACTGAAGTCCCATTTCAAATCTGGCAGTCTCTCAGTTGCCATGGAGGAGAGAGGAGAAAGGAAAGTATCACCATGGTGTGGCAAGAAGTGATCCTGTAGCTAGGACCTTTCCACCTGGAGATGTACAACTCTTTCACACTGAGGAGATTTTTCCAGAGTCATGTTCCCATTAGGGAAGGGTTAGGACAGCTGTTATAGTTGGCAATTTGATCATTAGGCATTGTTGATTGCTGTGCGGCTGGTGGATGTGAGGGCTGCCTGGTAACATGCCTGCCTGGAGTGAAGGTAGCGGACCTCATGCGACACCTAGGCAAGGTTTTATATAGTGTTGGGGAAGAGTCTGCTGTCTTGGTATATGTTGGCACCAATGACATAGGAAAGTATGGGAGGGAGGTTCTGTAGGCCAAATTTAGGCTTTTAGTAGTAAGTTGGAATCCAGAACATCCAGGTTAGCATTCTCTGAAATGCTTCTCTTTGCACATGCAGAACCCAAAAGGCAGGCAGAGCTCCACTCACAATGTGTGGATGAGATGATGGTGCAAAGAAGAGAGGCTTGCTTTTGTTAGGAACTGGGCAACATTCTGGGGAAAGGAGGGGCTCTTCCAAAAGGATGGGCTCCACCTTAACTGGGATGGAACCAGGCTGCTGGCATTAACCTTTAAAAAGGAGACAGAGCAGCTTTTAAACTAGATGGTAGGGAAAAGCTGACAGTCATCCAGTAGCATATGGTTCGGAAGACGTATACTTGAAGGATACGAGCCAAACAGTGAAGTTAGGGAATCATGACAGAGAGGTTCTAACAAAGATTAAAGCAACCCAGATGTCTGTCAGTACAGAGCCAAAAGCTTCCAAATTATCCCCATCAACTGATAACCAGATTAATATGAATAAAATACAACCTCTAAAATGCCTGCATGCAAATGCTAGAAGTCTAAAAAATAAGATGGGAGAGTTAGAATATATAACACTAAATGAAGGTTATATATGATTGCCATCTCAGAGACCTGCTGGAAGGAGGACAACCAATGGTACACTGTGATACCTGAGTACAAATATTATCTCAATGACAGATTAGATCAAATTGGTGGAGGGGTTGCACTCTATGTTAGAGAGGGCATTGAGTCACATAGGATTCAAGTTTTGCAGAAAACAAAATACACTGTAGAATCTCTATGCGTCGAAATTCCATGTAAAAAGGGGAAGGGGAAGGCAATGGCAGTGGGGGTGTACTATCAATCGCCTGGCCAGAATTAACAGATGAATGATGAAATGCTAAAAGAAATCAGGGAAGCTAACAAAAGTTACAACACAGTAATAATGGGTGATTTCAATTACCCCTGGTATCAACTGGGTCAAATTCACAGCAGAAAATCCTAGAGAGATAAAGTTTCTAGATGAAATAAATGACTGTTTCTTGGAGCAGCTGGTTCATGAACCGACAAGAGGGGAAGCTATTTTGGACCTAGTCCTTAGTGGAGCACAGGATCTGATGCAAGAGATAAGGATTTTAGGACCATTTGGCAATAGTGATCATGGCATGATCACATTTGATTTAATAAATGGAAGAAAGTTGACAAGGAAATCCACAGTACTAACTTTTTTTTTATTTAATTTAATTTTATATTTATGCAATTTCCATAAAAGCAATTACACTTGTAAAAGAAAAGGGCTATACATAATACAATGCAATAAACCACTAACCCAACAATATGATGAGGATAAAAAAAAAGAAGATTATATGCAAGTCATCATATGTAAGGGAAAATACAGACTGCCTAAGCAGCAAACCACACTAAATGCTGCGGGTATCAAGGAGAAGGTTGTGGTCAACAATGTCAAAAGCAGCAGAGAGGTCAAGGATGAGGAATGAGTAAAGGCCCTTGGATTTTGCCAGGAACAAGTCACTGGAGACTTTGGCAAGAGCCATTGCAGTAGAATGTAAAGGGTGAAATCCAGATTGTAAAGGATCCAGGAGGCTTGAGAGGAGAGAAAGTCTAGGCAACAGCAGTGAACCACACGTTCAAGTAGTTTAGAAATGAAAGGGAGGAAGGAGATGGGTTGATAGTTAGAAGGACAGGTAGGATCAAGTGAGGTTTTTTTTGAGGAGAGGTGTAACTACAGCATGTTTGAAGGCTGCAGTGACAGTTGCAGTGGAGAGAGATAGGTTTAGAATATGAGAGATGGAAGGGACAATAGTGGAGGAGATGGGGCTTAAGAGATGGGTGGGAATAGGATCAGATGAGCAGGTAGTAAGTTTTGGAGGAGGAAAGAATGAGTGTGGTTTCCTCCTCAGAGATCATAGAAAAGGAAGTAAGGGAGCAGAGGTAGAGGGGGAAAGTTGGGAGTGAAGAAGGGGAGGAGGGGAAGGAGGGGACGGAGGGGAAGAAGGGGAAGTAGATGACTTTGTGGGGAATTGGAGGGTAATCTTGTGGATTTTGTCATGGAAATAGTCAGCCAGGGTCGGAGGTGGATGCATCTTGAGGACAGAGTTAAGAGTAGTAAAGAGACGGCGAGGATCAGAGGTAAGAGAGTTAGTCAGATGGACATAATAATCTTGCTTGGCGAGTGCTTTGGCTGACTGGAAAGAGACAAGCATGAATTTGAAGTGTAGAAAGTCTGCAAAGGAGCAGGATTTGAGCCAAGCATGCTCAGCTGAATGGCACAGGAATGTAGATAGCGTGTAGTGGAAGAAAGCAAGGGCTGGGGTATAGTACACCTCACAGTACGTGGCATGGATGGAGCGAGAGCATCCAGAGCAGAGGAGAGTGCAGCATTCTAGGAAGCTACTGCCTCATCAAGAGACTCAGATGACATAGTAGAGAAAAGAAGTGATGAAACAGTGGAGGAGAGAACCAAAGGGTCAATAGCATGAAGATTTCTAAAGAGGTTGGAGGAGACAGGACAAGGTTGAGGCAGTGGGTGATGAAGAATGAAGCTTAGCAGGTGATGGATAAGGGAAGAACTGAGGTACAGAGGTTTGAGGATAAGCAATTAGAGAAAAATACAAGGTCAAGGCAGTGGCCATGCTGGTGAATGTGGGCAGTAGAGCAAAGCTGGAGGTCAAATTAGGAGGTAAAGGAAAGGAGCTTTAAAGTGTAAGGATGAGAGGGGTTATCAACATGAATGTTAAAATCCCCGAGAATAAGGGTGGGGGAAGAGGAATCCAGAAAGAAGGAAAGCCATGAGTCAAAGTCAGTGAGAAAGGTAGAGGTGGACTTGTCAGGAGGTCGATAAATAACAGCTACTCTGAGAAGTAGTGGAGCAAAAAGGTGGATAGAGTGGACTTCAAAGGAGGGAAAGGATTGAAACTGAGGCAGCAGGAGGGATTGGAATTGGCAGGAAGGAGAAAGTAGAAGTCCAACACCACCAAGGCCAGTGGGATGAGGCATGTGGGAGAACTGATAACCACCATGACAGAGAGCAGCAACTGATGCCATACAGCAAGAAGATGGAGGGCATTAGAGATAAAGAGATTATGAGTAAAAGCAGGTTTATTTGAGATGGAGTGTGCATTCCACAAGGCACATGAGAAAGGGAGAGAGATAGGAGAAAGGAGAGGGATATGAATAGACGTGTTGCGTGAAGATCTCTTGTCAGAGTGTGACAAAAGCCAAGGAGGGGCCAGGATTGGGGTTGATATCTCTGGATGAGAGAAGAAGGAGTAGAAGAGTGTGGGGCAGAGAGGAGGCAGCATGTCAGTATCAAGGGTGAGGTTGTTTTAGAAACAGAGAAGATGCCTGAATGAGAGGGAGAAAGTGGTGAAGCTCAAGAGCTGATGACAGGGTAGAGGACAGAATGGAGGAGGACGTGATGATGGTAAAGGGGAGATAAGGAGGGGAGGAGTGAAGGTGTTGGTAGGAGAGGAGACAATTAGGAAGTATGAAGAATAGGAAGACAAAGTGATGAAAAGCCATAGAATAGAGAAGGAGAGGAGAACAGAGGCCAGAAGAAATAAGGATAGGTGGGAAAGAGACCACAGGGGATTAGATGAACCTATGAATAAGGGAGGTAATGAGCAGATGATGACTGAAAGAGACTGAGTGCCACAGGGTAGGTGAGTAGAGAGGGGATGGGATAAAAGTTATTCAGCTGAGAAAAGCTGAACAATAGTGCAAAAGATACAAATGAGGTAAAAGAGCACAACAACAATTATAGATAAATAAATATATAGAGAGAGACAGAAAGGACTCACAAAAGCAAGAAGATTCACTCACAAAAAGCAAGCACATTCAAAGTACCAGCAGAGCTTGTAATGTAGTAGTTCTCTTCCCAGAATATCCCTTGACCCTTCTAGCTCAGTATTAATATCTGCCATCAAACCAGCATTTTTAACTACTTGAGAGGCTAGCTTATTGATTGTTGCACCAAAACATTACCCAGAGAAGAAATGGCCATCCAAATAGAGTCAAGGAAAATCACTGCAGGCTTCTCCAAGTTGAAGGAAAAAGTAAATTCCTGCCCAGAAATTGTCTGGCCCTCCACAGATATATACAATACCAAAGTCCCAGCTGCGGATTCAGCAGCCCCATTGACCGCCATTCTCTCCTATGGAGTTGTAGCCTCTTCCAATGCAGACTCAAGTTTATCCACAGTCTGAAATACAGCTGGGGCCAATGCAGGAGAACCGCATTCCATTGAGACCATGACCCATTCTTTCACCAGGCCAGCTGCCTCAAGTGCTCCTGCTATGGCCAAGTTGGCAACAGCATCGAGTGGGGGTCATAGCACCGGTGATAGCTCTCAGCCGGAAGAGGACGCCGAGTTCTCCGAACCTGGCATTGTCAAGCCTGGCAATCCACCGGTCTCACTTCATTGACTCCCCTGAAACAAAAAATGAGCCAATGGGCCCAAGGCAACGAAGGTAAGGGGGTTCCCATCTTCAAGGGAGGCTTTGGATGGGTATTCCTTTTCCTTTTAGGCATAATGGAAAAACAGCCCAGTGGAGTGGCAGTCTAAAAAGCCATCTTGGATCCACACAGACTATCTTTTAACTTTGAAAAAAGAGAATATGATAAAATAAGGAAAATAGTTAAGAAAAAACTAAAAGGAGCAACTGCAAAAGTTAAAGATTTACATCAAGCATGGGCCTTGTTTAAAAGTACTATTTTGGAAGCCCAGACCAGATGTATTCCATGCTTTAAGAAAAGTAGAAGGAAGGCCAAAGAACTGCCAGCATGTTTTAAAGGTGAGGTCAGAGAGGTTTTGACAAAAAAAGCATCCTTCAGGAAATGGAAAAAGGAGCCAAATGATGAACACCGGAAACAACATAAGCATTGGGAAGTTAGATACAAGGCATTGATAAGGTAGGCAAAGAGAGAATTCAAGAAGAAGCTTGCCATGGAAGCAAAAACGCATAATAAAAATTTTTGAGTACATTCATAGCAAAAAATCTGTGAGAAAGTTTGTTGGACCATTGTATGATAGTAAAATAAAAGGACGCTAAGGGAGGAGAAGGCCATAGCAGAGAGACTGAATGAATTCTTTGCTTCAGTCTTTACTGAAGAAGAGGTACGGAAGTTATCCATGTCTGATATGGTATATAAAGGTGATGCACTGGAAAAATTGAAAGAAATATCGATAAACCGGGAGGATGTATTATATAGTAACTGTTTGATAAACTGAAATGAAGCAAATCACCTGGACTGGATGCTACACATCCAAGAGTATTGAAAGAACTGAAATATGAGATTGCAGACCTACTGTGAACTATCCTTAAAATCTTCTATAGTACCTGAGGATTGGAGAATGCCCAATGTAATTCCAATTTTTTAAAAGGGTTCCAGGGTTGATCCGGGAAACTACAGACCGGTGAGCCTGACATCAATACCAGGCAAAATTGTAGAAACCATAATAAAGAATAAAATTACTAAACATGTAGATAGCCATGGTTTAATGGGAGAAAGCCAACATGGATTTAGCCAAGGAAAGTCTTGTCTAACTAATCTGTTACATTTTTTTGAAGGTGTGAATAAATAGGTAGACAAAGTTGAGCCAATTGATACAGTGTATCTGGACTTTCAGAAAGCCTTTGACATGAGACCTTGGCGAAATTAAAAAGTTATGGAATAGGAAGCAGTGTATTATTGTGGATCAAGAACTGGTTAAAAGACAGAAAGCAGAGAATAGGGCTAAATGGCCAATTTTCTCATTGAAGAAAGGTAAATAGTGGAGTAGCCCAGGAATCTGTGTTGGCCCTCTGCTTTTTAACATATTCATAAATGACCTGCAAATAGGAATAACGAGTGAGTTCAGCAAATTTGCAGATGACACAAAATGATTCAAAATTGTTAAAACACAAGAGGATTGTGAAAAATTGCAAGAGGACCTTGAAAAACTGGAAGACTAGACATCCAAATGGCAGGTGAAATTTAATGTGGACAAGTGCAAAGGTTTGCACCTAGGAAAGAACAACCCAAACTATGATTACATGATGCAAAGTACTACCTTAGGAACCACCACCCAGGAGAAAGATTTAGGCATCATGGATAATACACTGAAACCCGCTGATGACTCTCAGATCTATCTACACCTGATATTTCTCCTACACTTCAAGCCCGCATATCTGCCTGCCTATCTGACATTGCTGCCTGGATGTCTCACCACCATTTGAAATTGAACATGGTCAAAACCAAACTTCTTATTTTCCCCCTAAACCCTCGTCCCCTCTTCCTCCCTTCTCTGTCTCTGTTGATTACATTATTCTATTGTTTCCTTCCTCTCTTCTCTCTCCCTACACCCCTCCTCGTGAACTCCGCTCTTCCTCTGGTTTACTTCCCTCTATGCCCTTCTCTTCAACAGTCAATTCCAGACTTCGATCCTTTTATCTTGCTGCTCCTTATGCCTGAAACAAACTATCTGTATCTTTACGTCAGGTTTAATCTTCTCCCCCTTTTCAAATCCATGCTAAAGGCTCACCTCTTTCAGACTGCTTTTGGATCTTAATCCTTTTATTTATTTTTTATTTTATTTAGCTGTATTTATATCCCGCTTTTCACCGGGTCAAAGCGGTGGAACATACAATAATCAATTACAAGGGTTTGGGGCCGTCACCTGGTGGCCAACAATAATGATTGTTAACAATTAATTGGGACGTAGACATAGACATTGTGTTATGGTTACATATGACATATGTTCAGGGGGACGAAATATGGTGGTTGGGAGGGAGTCAGTGGTGGGTGCTTGTCTCTGGTCCAAGGAATTCTTGGAATAGTGCAGTTTTAAGTTGTTTCCTGAAGGATAAGAGGTCTGTGTTGCTTCTGATGTGATTTGGTAGAGAGTTCCAGAGGGATGGTGCATATAGTTCGAAGGCTCTGTTGCAGGTCCGTTGATTGTATTTCGTTCTTTTGTGTGGGATGGTGAGGGAGTTATTGGTGGTTTGTCTGGTTGCTCTGTTGTGGGATGGCTGAGGCAGTAGAGTGCGGAGCTGGGAGGTTTGAGTTTGGTAGAGAGCTTTGTGGGTGAGTAGGGCGGATTTGTATTTGATTCTTGCTTCTAGAGGGAGTATGTGTAGCTCCCTCAGGACTGGGGTGATATGGTCCTGTTTTTTAGCATTCTTGATAATTCTTACTGTGGTGTTTAAGGCAATTCGAAGTGGGTTGGTATGAGTGGCTGGAAGTCCATGGTATATTATATTGCAGTAGTCCAGGTGGGGGAGTGTCAAGGCTTGCATCACTGTTCTGAAGTCCTGTGGTTCAAGAAGAGGTCTGAGACGTTGTACTGTTTTAGCCTGGTGGTAGATTGTTGCGGTGGTTTTTTTGATCTGTTGATTGTGAGTGCTTGGTCTATGATGATTCCCAGGTATCTTATTTGTGGTTGTATTTGTATTTTTGTGGTTCCAATGTCAAGGTGTGTAGGTGGTGTGAAGTCTGGGTCCTTTGTTACTATGAGGGCTTCAGTTTTCTTTATGTTGATGGATAGGTTGTTCTTTTGTAGCCAGCTGGATACCTCGGTGAAGCATTCCAATAGGTGTTTATTGGTTGGGTTGGATGTTGTGATTGGAGCATAGAGCATTATGTCGTCTGCATAGATATGGTAGTTAATGTTGTATGTGCGTATGATTGAGCAGAGTGGTTGCAGGTAGATGTTGAAGAGCATGGCAGATAATGTGGATCCTTGGGGTACTCCTTGGTGTTGCTGGAACGGGGGGGAGGTTGATAGGTTTGTGCGGATCAGTTGTTGTCTATTGGTCAGGTAGGAACGGAACCATTGGAGTACGTTATCTTTGATGCCGATTGCTTGTAGTCTGTGTATGAGGATGTTGTGGGAGATGGTGTCGAAGGCAGCTGATATGTCCAGGAAGATCATGGCATATCCAGAGTGCTTGGCTTGAGTTCCCATGAGGAGGGTGTTCATTAGCGACGTCATGAGGGTCTCGACTCCGTGGAGTGGACGAAAGCCATGTTGTTGTGGGTCCAATATGTTGTTAGCATCTAAATGTTCTTGGAGTTGTCTCTGGACTACCTTCTCAATGAGTTTGGCGGTAAACGGGAGGCTTGCTATAGGTCTGTAGGAGGTGGGTTTGAGGGGATCCAGGTTGTGTTTCTTTAGGGTTGGTCGGATGATTGAAGTTTTAAGGAGATCCGGCATGCATCCTTGGCTGAGGGATTCGTTAACAATGCGGGTTAATGGTGTGCTCAGGTCATCTTTTGTTTTCTTTATCCATTCTGTAGGACAGGGGTCTAGTGGGGAGGTGGTGGTATTTAGTCGAGAGATGGTGGATGATATTTCCTCTTTTGTGACTGTTTCGAATGTGTTCCAGTCTCTGTCTGTGGTGATGGGGTGGTTTGCTGTTGTCTCTGCGTTCAGTTGTGGATTCTGTGGATGTTGAAGCTGCTTGTAATGTTGTGCTAGTAGTTCAGGTGGGATGTTTGGTAGTTGGTCGGAGTGGTTGGGCGCTTTTGTCAGTTGTTTGACAACATTGAAGAGTTCTCGTGGTTTGTTTATTGACGTGTTTATGATCTTTGTATGGAAGGCCCTTTTTGCTTTGTCCGTTTCTGTGTGGTATGCGTCCAATTCGTATAAGTAATTCTTTTTGTCGTCCTCTTTTTTGGTTTTTCTCCATTTTCTTTCTGCTCTTCTGAGTTTGGTCTTCAGCTTCCGGAGATTGGGTGTGAACCATCGAGCTTTTGCAGAGGTGTGTCTGGATTTAGTCTTGTTTGTTGTGCTGGCTGCAGCGGAGATTGTGGCATTCCAGTTGCGGACCAGATCGTCAGTATTGCTGGATTTTGTTTGGAGTTCAGGTAGGGTTTGTGCCAGGAAATCTTCTTTGATGAACGTTTTAAATCTTCTTGTGTGTTGTTTGTTCTCCATGCTGTTCATGTGGTGGTAGGTGTGGGATATGCTGATGAGGTAGTGGTCAGACCATGGTACGTGTGTGATCTCTGGGTTCTTGCATGAGATGGCGGTTTGGGAGTTTAGGAATATGAGGTCCAATGTGTTTCCTTTTTCGTGCGATGGTTCATGTATGATCTGTGATAGGTTCATTGCTTCCATAGCATTGATGAAGTTTTCTGCTTGCTTGTCTTGGAGAGATGGGAGATTAAAGTCTCCTAGGATTATTTGCTCTTTTGTGGAGATGGTGCTCTCAGATATGTGTTGAAGTATCCTTGTTAGATCAGTGCTTTGGGTGGGCGCTCGGTAGACTAGGCAGAGTGAGAGGTGCTTATTGGTGAGGGTGAGTATGTCCGCTTCATTGGTTGTTTCTGATGCGTGATGCCTGAGGTGAAGGTTGGTTTTTGCTATGATGGCTACGCCTCCTCCTCTGGTGTGTGTTCGGGAGCAATGTTGAAGGCTGTATCCTGTCGGTGTCAGTTGGTTCATGATCACTGTGTCTGTGTCCGTTAGCCAAGTTTCTGTTATGCATAGGATGTCAATCTTTTGGGTTTCGATCAGATCGTGTAGCATGTGGTATTTGTTTCTGACCGATCGAGCATTAATTAGTGAAATGGATAGGGGGGTGCTGTTCGGGGGGGTGGGGAAGTAGGTTGTTGTGTGTGTTGTTTGGGTGGTGTTCTGTGTGAGGGGGGGGGGGTTGTAGATGTTGGTGGTTTGGATGGTTGTGGTGTTTGGTCCGGGTAGGTTGGTGAGTGTGACTGCAGGGGGGGGGGGTAGATGTTCTCCTTCTGCCACATTACTCTTCCCTACTGTACCCTTGTTCTTCTATTGCACTGTCTGTCTTGATTAGATTGCAAGCTCTGATGAACAGGGACCATGTTTTATGTGTCTGTATAGTGCTGCGTACAACTTGTAGCACTATATAAATGATTAATAATAGTAGTAGACTAGACCGAGGCACATCTTTACACATCTATTTTATAAAGTGACGTACGCACCTACTTCCCTTTATACAATAGGCTCCAGATACGCACATGGAAAAGCGCATTAACTGCGCAGGAATTTATAATATTGCCCTCCACATGTGCAGAATGCACAGCCTTTTAGAACAGTTTAGAAGAAAAATCTCTAACCTCTTCCCTTAATTCTTTCCATGTTTAATCCTATCCCATATATTTATCATTCTGCACTCTCTTGTTTCTTAACTGATTCTTAATCAAATCAGAATCTCTACGCTGTTCATACTCCACTAGTACCAGAAACCACAAGCCTGGATTAGTAGAATTTAAAATAATGCATCTTGACAAATCATGGTAAGTCTAATATACTTTCTCTTTTTTCTAACCTGCCTTTGGGTGTTCAAGCTGCCCCCTATTTGTATCATCATCACTTATCTGAAAGATTCAGCTACCCTGGGGAAAAATACGTTTATTGAAAGTACTACAAATACTTTATCTTTTCTAATGCTACTATCCCAGACTTTAGAAGGTAGCACAGACCTTGGACTGACCTCTTGTTCATTAAAAGCAAAAAGTATTTCAGTTATATTACCTGGCTCCTATTAAATTCTGAGTTCTCAGTTTCTGAAAATCGAAACGTTCCAGCTTTTTAAGGGCATCTGCATTTGGCTTTACCTATGGCTATGTGTGTATTATAAGGCCATAACAACCCAACCAAATAGTTCAATTACAACTGGTTTCTGGTTTCCAGAAATTGCATTAGATTTTATTATGTAATGGGACTGATGGGGGACAGATATTTTGTTTAACATTGCTTCCTCTGAAATGTAAATATAGCTCCTAGAGTTACCACAGTAAAATGTATGTTGCTATTAGTGAATCAATAACTCTGTTAAACATAATGCATGTCGATGATGACACCTGATACGTACCTATCACACTGAGACAACTGCATTTGGATTCTATGAGAAGGAGAGAATAAGGACAAAACACAGTACACCAGCCACACTGGAGAGGTTGACGGTTGGGAGGATGATAACTCAGTGTCAGCTCTATTAAAGTGTTACATAAAATGTTGAGAAATTTAATTGATTTAATTGGCTGGTTATGTTTCTGTTACCATTTACAACATTCATGATATAGCTCAACTCAAAGCCATTATTCTTTTGAGAATGCATTGATTGGGGTGCAAACCACTTAACGATAGGTTTATGCAGTCATTAAACTTTATGTGGGGGAAATTGATTTAGGAAATAAATACTTTCTAACATCTTGAGAAAAATCTGTTAAGATAAAATGGCTATATTAGCATGTACAATGAAATGCATGAACAGCAAAAAAAAAAGACAAATTATGAAATGTTATCAGGTTAACAACTGAATGGTAGAAAAAATGAAGTCAAAACTTTCTTCAGGTATATTCGGGAAAGGAAGAAGATCAGAGTTGGAATTGCAAGACTCAGAAGTGCTGGGAAAGGACTCGTGGAAAGTGACACTGAAAAAGCGAAATTGCTAAACAAATACTTCTGCTCTGTTTTTACTAAAGAAAATCCTGGAGATGGACCAGCTGTGACTCCCAAATATAAAAATGGGAATGAAGTAGATATCACACCATTCACAGAAGATGAAATGTTAGAAAAACTTGCTAAACTGAAAGTGGACAAAGCCATGGGACCAGATGGGATACATCCCAGGATACTGAAAGAGCTCAGAGAGGTTCTTGCAGGACCGTTAAAGGATGTCTTCAACAGATCCTTGGAAACAGGAGAGGTTCCTCAGTACTGGAGAATGGCTGATGTCATACCTCTACACAAAAGTGGTGACAGGGAAGAAGTGTCAAACTACAGGCCCGTGAGCCTTACCTTGGTGGCGGGAAAAATAATGGAGGTGCTCCTGAAAGAGCAAATAGTGAACTTTCTCAAAACCAACAGGTTGCAAGATCCGAGGCCACATGGTTTTACCAAAGGACGGTCTTGCCAAACAAATCTGATTGAGTTCTTTGACTGGGTGACCAAGGAACTAGATCAGGGGCATGCAATGGATGTCATCTGCCTGGATTTCAGCAAAGCCTTTGATACTGTTCCTCATAGGAGACTTGTCAAACTCAGCAGCTTGGGGATGGGTCCCAAGATGGTAAACTGGATTAGAAATTGGTTGACTGACAGACAACAGAAGGTGATGGTACATGGAGCTCACTCGGATGAAAGGAAGGTGATTAGCGGGGTGCCCCAGGGGTCCTGGGCCCGGCACTGTTCAATGTATTTGTGAGTGATATTGCTGAAGGAATGAATGGAAAAGTCTGTCTTTTTGCAGATGACACAAAAATTTGCAACAGAGTGGACTCCCCCGAGAGAGTGATTAACATGAGGATAGATCTACAAAAGCTAGAATGGTCTAATGCTTGTCAACTACGATTTATTGCAGAAAAGTGCAGGGTCATGCACTTGGGTAGCAGAAATCCAAGGGAAATGTACGCGATAGGGGGCAAGAGATTGGTGTGCACGGTTCAGGAGAAAGACCTTGGTGTGATTAT
The DNA here is from genome assembly GCA_033557465.1 of Ichthyophis bannanicus. Lineage (NCBI taxonomy): Eukaryota > Metazoa > Chordata > Amphibia > Gymnophiona > Ichthyophiidae > Ichthyophis > Ichthyophis bannanicus. Next base: position 1,815,071,658 of record CM066031.1, on the reverse strand, counting down.
CTCTGATGATCTCAAGGTGGCAAAACAGTGCAACAAGGCGGTGGCAAAAGCCAGGAGGATGTTGGGCTGCATACAAAGAGAGATTACCAGCAGAAAGGAAGAGGTACTTATGCCACTGTACAAGTCACTGGTGAGGCCTCACTTGGAATACTGTGTTCAGTTTTGGAGACCATGGGGCTTGTTTACAAAGCCGCGGTAGCAGTTTCCGATTGTTATCGGAGCTGCGGCCCCATTGATTTCAATGGGGTCGTGGCTCCGATAATGATCAGAAACCGCTACCGCGGCTTTCTAAACAAGTCCCCATATCTTGCAAAAGATGTAAAAAGACTAGAAACTGTTCAGAGGAAGGTGACCAAAATGATTTGGAGCCTACGTCAGAAGCTTTATGAGAAGAGACTTGAAGACCTAAATATGTACACTTTGGAGGAGAGGAGGGACAGGGGGGATATGATTCAGACCTTTAAATACTTAAAGAGAAATGATGAATAAACAAACCTCTTCCAAAGACGGGGAAGCTGTAAAACTAGAGGGCATAACATGAAGCTGCAAGGTGGTAAATTGAAAGGCAATGTCAGGAAATATTTTTTCACTGAAAGGGTGGTAGATGCTTGGAATGCCCTCCCGATGGAAGTGGTGGGGGCAAACATGGTAACGGAATTCAAAATGGCATGGGACAAACACAGTGGATTCCTTTACAGCAACAGGATAAAAACAAAATAAACTGAAACATATAACTTCTGAACCATCTAACATCTCAACAAATAGGGGTGTCCTACATGGAGTGGTGGGTTCACCCCTAAACAAAGACATGGGGAGGGGTGGCTTGCCATCTTGCTGGGCAGACTAGATGGACCATGCTGGTCTTTATCTGCCGTCATCTACTATGTTACTATGTTATTGGCAAAGATTTTTTTTTTTAAATTTAGAAACGTCACATGTTGGAATATGTCCATCTAAATAATTACTACAAATGCCTTGGCCAAGCAAAAGAGGCACAGGTTAGAGATTAGATATGAATACAGGCCCCTTGAGTCTAACCTTCCTGGAAGGATGACAAGTTCTGAATCCTGAGGAGTTCAGCCGGCTCTGAGTAGGAGTCACACTGAAGTTGTAAGATGAGTTCTCAAGGAAGAAATCTTGTTGTAGCAGCAACCAATCCCAGGGCTGATGCCCGAGTATTAGGCAAGCCATCGGCCTTGCACTCCCTTCCATTTTCAACCTCTCCCCCAAAGATTTTGATAACTAAACTTAAAAATTTATAATTATCTCAGTTCCACATCTACCAGAGCAGCCCTGTAAAAACTCAGAATTGGACACATACTTTTAAATATTATACTTGGTTTTGTATATGTATTGTCCCCAGGCGTCCCTACTGGCGTAGTAAATAAGGGCGTCTGGTGACATTTAATTTATATTAAGGAGTGGTTGAGCTGAAGGACCAGGAGGATTCTGGTCCTTGTAGTGCAGAACTCCTTATAAAGAACAGTCTACGCCAAAGTGTAGGGTAATAAGGCTTTATTTCCCCGGTCAACGCTTAGGTTCAATAAGACACAAAAGAAAATGAAGGTAATTCTTTCCTCTAACAAAAAGGTTCCACCGTGATATAAACAGTTAAGGGTTGTAGGCTTCAGAATTAACTGTTTATCTGGGTTAAGGCTTCTTTCAAATCAATAGAAATTAACATCAGGAAAACAAATGGTTATCAACTTCACCATATGCAGAGTTCTCTTTCTCTATACATTTAGCAAGGCAATCAAGCTAGTTCTTGAACAAAAGTTACATTCCATGGGTTCACTCTGAGGAATGGGAACACTGGTTTCACAATCACAGTCCATTGATTCTGGGTCACTACCTTCTTCAATGCTATGACTGTCTTCAGTATCTGTTAACTCCTCACAGGGGTTCTTTGGTTTCTCATACAACTTCCTTATCACACTGTTGGGAAGTACTTTTAAAAGGTTAGCTTTACGTCTTCTAACTTTCTGAGGCTTATCTATTTCCATAAGGTTTTCATCACTTAAACTTTTCCTTATAATGAAAGGCTTTTCATACCTTGGCTTCTGTAGGCTGCCACACCCAGGACTCAGCTTGCGACGTAGCTTCTCAGGCTGACAAGCTGTTCTGTGCACTGCTCTACAATCAGAGTTACCAGGAAAACCTGACGTGGATTTCCACTCTCTGTGTTTCTTGGCAAAAGTATCACTGTAGAAGGAATCTCCTTTCCTTGTGCCTTTCTGGTTTAGCATAGGAGACTTACTTGGCTTTGGACTCCGTTCCAATACCTTTGGCCTCTCTGGACTTTATCCCTTTGAGAATACCTCTTTTGGATTCTGTCTCCTTGAGTTGGCTGCACATGGAAGCCTTCCTCTTCCAGGCTTCTCTCACTGGTCCTGCTGCCGGTCCTTCTGACCTCGCTCTTGCCACTTTCCCAGCACTTGCTCTTGCCTCCTCCTGTTTCTCTCCCTGTTCCTCCTATTCCTATTTCTCTGATCATCTGGTTTCCTTTATAAAGGGATTTCTGGTTTGCACGTTCTAAGTTTGAGAACAGGTGAAACTGCTTGTTATTAATGTGATCAATGCTAGAGCACGTTGCTTCAGGTACTGTGTAATTGTTCATGCGCCCTCTGGCTGAGCTGCGCTGGAACTGCGCTCTCTGCCTTTTCTGAGTTCCATGAAAATCAGGAGTTTTTTTCAACACTGTTTCTTTTCTAGCTCCAGCCTCATGACAGTATACATAATGAAAGCAATTTCAAAAAGACATATGCCCAGGTAAATGAGCTATTTTGAAAACTGCCCAGCATCTCTTTGGTTAAAAGTATGTGCTGGTGGCTTTTTGGGTGTGTGTAGCTGGTAGGACCTATTGCAGCTGCATTCTGCTATCCTTCTCCCAAAAGCGGTCACCCTTGTACCCTTTTATTAAAGGATGCTATTATGTTACACCTAATGCGGCAAAAGCTTTGAAATGATGGTGTGTTAGATGCAACACCCCTGCATTAACTATCAGGGGCATGGAAAGCATTTCCCTGGCAGCTAACATGGAGACCTGTCCCATAGCACATGCGATGTTAGCGCAAATGCATCTAACACCATCTATTGAAGTGGCATTAGACGATCCCACGCTAATGCAGTTCACGAAAGGTGTGAACCCTGCGCTAACTGCACAAACTATGCCACACCCACTCTCCTCCCCTACCCCACCCAGCTAGACAGCATGAGAATCGTCCCACACTGTCATGGCCCTGTGCTAGCTATCTATGCGTGCACTGTCAGCTAACGCCCTTTAGTAAAAGACCCCCTTAGTCTACCGAATTAGCAAGCTGGCCCTAATCAGACCCATGCAAAGGAACAAAACTGAGCCAGGTTAGTCTGTCATAACACAGGATCAGGGGCCAGATACAATGAGATGTATTTGACTTCTGTCTGAGATATTTATTTATTTATTTATTACATTTTCTTTTATACCGCGCTATTTAAGATCAGTGCGGTTTACAATAAACATTGAAACTACACATCTCAGTTTAGTGATTTGTGCTTACAATAAACATTTAAAATAACTCGGGTATACAATGAACAAGTTTCTTAACAGGGAGAACAGGGAGAACAATAACTATATACAGGCAAGTTAATGTAACTATATACATGGTTACGTGCACAGCACGAGCTTCTCAGAGTAAGTTAAGTATGGAGGCGGTTAAGGTGTGGTTGCAGGTATTCAGACTAGGAGTGTAAGATGCGTGGGCTTGAGGAGCTACCATGAGGTGTGGAAGTAGGTGACTGTGGGGGGGGGGCTGCGGCATCGTAGTGAAGGAGAAAAAGGTGATGCTTCAGTTCCTTCTTGAATTGGGAGAGATCACTGATGGTTCTGATAGGCGCCGGAAGTGCGTTCCAGCAAGATGGTGCAAAAAAGGCAAAGGCTCTAGATCTAGTAGCTTGAGAGCACTTAGTACTTGCCTTAGGTAGAATGAGGGTGTTTGCAGCATTTGATCTCCTTAGCCGGTTAGGAGGTGTGATGGATACTAGGTCGGTGATGGCAGTAGCCGGGAATTTCTTGATGGCTTTATGGGTCATTGTTAGAACCTTGTAGGAGATCCTGGCCTGTATGGGCAGCCAGTGCAACTGTTTTAGTATTGGAGTGATGTGGGATCTTCTGGAAGCTCCATGAAGGATTCTTGCAGCAGAATTCATAGCAAGTTGTAAGGGGTTGGTCGTACTCTTTGGTAGGCCATGTAATATCGCATTAGCATAGTCAAGGTGGGGCATTATTAGGGCCTGAAAAACAGTTCGGAAGTCTTCAGGTTCTAACAGCTGACGAAGATGGCGAAGGGACCAGATTTTGTGATAGACAGCTTTTGTTATGTTATTGATGTGAGCCTTCATATTAAGCTGCTGATCAAGTATAACTCCAAGGTATCTTACTGTAGTCTTGCATGTAAGTTCTGCGTCCCGAACTTTGATGGATAGAGGTGGGATAAAAGCCGGGTTCCTGGTGACGAAGAGGGCTTCGGTCTTTTTGAAGTTTAATTTAAGCCTTTGTGCGTCTATCCAGTCGGAGACTGCATCAAAGCATTTGATTAGAGGGGAGAGGTCAAGATGCTCAGTCGAGATTGGCATGTACATCAAGACATCGTCGGCATAGACAAGGCAGTTGATGTTAAATGAGTGGATAAGGTCACAGATGGGTTGCATGTAAATGTTGAATAGTAAGGCCGATAGTGAGGAGCCTTGCGGGACACCTTTAGTTTGAAGGAAGGGGTCAGAGGTGGAGGGACCAGAACGTACATGTTGCCAACGGTCTGTGAGGTAAGACGCGCACCATGATAGAGCTGAGCCGTGAACTCCCTTATCTCTGAGGCGTTGAAGGAGAACTTCATGGTCTACTGTATCAAAGGCAGCGGCGATGTCCATGAATATTAGAACAAAGCCTTGTCTGATGTTATCCAGCCCTATGGAAAGGGTGTTGAATAGGGTTGTCAATAGTGTTTCCACACCATGTGCTTCACGGAATCCATGCTGGCAGGGATGAAGGGGTGCGTTGGAATCTATATGATCCTGTAATTGACGTTGTGTAATCTTTTCAATGATCTTCGAGAGGAGAGGTATGCTAGAGATAGGCCTGTAGGAATCCATCGCTGAGGGGTCCAGCTTACTGTTCTTTAGGAGAGGTCTGATCGCAGTCTGTTTCAGGCTACAGGGGAATGTTCCAGTAGAGAAGGATACTTCTATAAGCTTGGATAAGAATGGGCTGAGCTCAGCACGTAAGGATTTTATCCAGGGAGCTGGACACGGATCAGCGGGTGCTGTAGTGGTATTTATATTTAATATGGTGTCTTGAATGACTCTGATGGTTGGGGTAGAGAAGGATGTGAGGGTGTGTTGGGTTTCACTTAAGAGATGATCAACTGAGGGATGAGGGGTGGAAATGGGTGGAGTAGTTGAGATGAGAGGCTTAGTAGGTTGAGCAAGCTGGTTACTTTTGTTGCGTAAGTAGTTGGCATATTCCTGGGGGTCTGGGTGGAACGAGTTCCCCTGAGATGGTTCCTTTGCTAGGGATTTTACAATTTGGAAGAGCTCATGGGGTTTGTTCAGGGAGCGTTGTCATAGAAACAAAAAAATATAAAACATGACGACAAAGACCATGCAGCCTATCCATATGAAACACTAAGTGTACAATCCCTCTGTCTTCCTGAGACATCCTCCGTACTTGTCTCATGCTTTCTCATCTCGACCGCTTCCAGTGGGGGGGGGGGGGTATTCCATGCATCTACCACCCTTTCCATAAAACATATTTCCTTAGATTACTCCTGAGTCTATCCCCTTTCACCTACATGTTATAATCCCTCATTCTAGAACTTCCTTTCAATTGACAGAGGTCCACCTCCTGTGCATTTATACCATATGTTTTATGATGAAGACTCTGACCATTTTAGTAATCACCTTCTGCACTGATTCCAACCTGTTTATATTCCTTTAAAGGTACGGTCTCCAGAATTGCAGAAAGCACAACAAATGAGACTTCACTAGAGATTTATACAAAGCCACTATCACTTCCTTTTTCCTGTTGGCCATTCCTTTCCCTATGCACCCAAGTATCCTTCTGGCTTTGGTCGTTGCCTTTTCTGTTTGACCACTTTAAGATTATCAGATATGATTATTCCCCAGAAACCTTTCTTCTTTCATGCACTGAAGTACTCCATCTCCTCTACTGTACTGTCCTCTTTGGTCTTTGCAGCCCAAATGCACAAACTTGCATTTTTTAGCATAATATCTTAGCTGCCAAATTCTTGATCGTTCTTCAAGCATCCCTAGATTCCTCCTCACATTATCCACACCTTCCAGAGTGTCTGCTCTATTGAGGATTTTGATATCATCCACAAAAAGATAAACCTTGCCAGACAGAGCATCTGCAATATCGCTTGAAAAAATGTTAAAAAGAACTAAACCAAGAACCGATTCACACGGCACACTACTGATTAACATCCTTATCCTCAAGTGATCGCATTGCCGGCAGGGAGAGGGTAAGGAAACCCCTCCCCACCCCCATCCAACGAGGCCAATTGGACCTCAGGACCTCCCGGCACAGGAACACTTAAATTGAAGGCACCATTCAGCATGGCCACGCCTGACGGGCCCATACCTGAGGACCTCGGCAGAGGGCCCTTTGGCTCGACCCTTAGGCGCGGGCCCCTAGAGGAGGGCCAGAAACAATACAGCACCACTACTGAGCTCAATCACAGACAACAGTCACAAAAATAACCATCAAACTCCCTCCCTACTCACCAACACCCAGCATATCACGCAGAAGAAACCTGAAGAACAGCCTGCCAGCACAGAACTCCCCAACAAGAAGAAAACTAGAAATACCACTCACCTGAAGCTGATATCAACTGAATGTGAGTAACCCTGATACCACCATCGACTTCCACCAACTCATAAATACCACTCCAAAGAGGCCCATGCCTTTGAGACCTGCACCCAGACTCAACAATGAAGATCCAGAGTGCCAAAATTATAAAGAAAATAAACCTAAAAGCCTGAGTGACCAGATAACTACTACTACTACTGAGCATTTATATAGTGCTACAAGTCGTACACAGCGCTGCACAGACATGTAGGAGACAGTCCCTGCTCATCAAAGCTTACAATCTAGCCAAGACAAACAGAGAAGGTATAAGCAGGGACAAAGCAAGGGAAAGAAAAAGGAGATCAGGTGAGTCAAGATCCAAAAGCAGCTCCTGAATGACCCACAACAAACACCCCACACAATCCTTCCAGTACCATGGTCCGACCAGTCAACCATACTCTTTTCCATTCATTTCACAAACAAAATAACCGACCACAGGCTCCTCACACTCCCAACTCCAACTATAATACACTACAATAAAAATGGAAGCCAGAAAAGAGTGATCTGCCACTAGTAGTCTACACCTAATCATAATCTATTTATAATCTCACTCCTAACAGAGCCTTAAAAACAAACTACGGCAACCAGATCCCTATAATTCACAACCATAGGTATCCCCTAGATCAGTGTTTTTCAACCTTTTTTGTGCAAAGGCACACTTTTTTCATGAAAAAAATCACGAGGCACACCACCATTAGAAAATGTTAAAAAAATTTACCTCTGTGCCTATATTGACTATATATAAAGTAATTCTCTTGAATAGGAATCAAACACTCACACCAACCCCCCTCCCATGCTGGTTCACACCAACCCCCCTCCCCTGCTGGTTCACTCACACCACCCCCCCCCCCCCTCCACTGCTGGTTCACTCACCCACCCCCCTGTCACTTACTCACCCCTCCTGCTGGGTCACTCACTCACTTACCCCCCCTCCCCTGCTGGTTCACTCACACCATCGCCCCCCCCCTTGCTGGTTCACTCACACCACCCCCCCTCCACTGCTGGTTCACTCACACTCCCCCCTTGCTGGTTCACTCACACTCCCCCCCCCTTGCTGGTTCACTCACACACACACCCACCCCTCTGCCCAAGCTGCTGCTTCTGCTTTGTACAGAGCAGCGGCTGCACTACACTTACATTGAAAAGTAAAGAGAAACTGTGTCAGGAGCCCTCCGGTCATCGCAGAGCCCGAGGAAGTGATGTCATGGGGGCGGGCTCCTCACAGGCTGTCTTTCCTTTTCAAATTAACTTTATTGCAGCTAAAGTTAATTTGAAAAGGAAAGACAGCCTGTGAGGAGCCCGCCCCATGACATCACTTCCTCGGGCTCTGCATGATCGGAGGGCTCCTGACACAGTTTCTCTTTACTTTTCAATGTAAGTGTAGTGCAGCCGCTGCTCTGTACAAAGCAGAACCAGCGGCTGCACTGCTATAGGGAATCGCGATCGCGTTCGCGCTGCGGACTTCGGCACAAAAGCCGTTTTTTTGCTCTGGCCGCTCCCGATCTTGCGGCCAGAGCAAAAAAACGGCTTTTCAATGGCCGGTTTTACAACTGTGCCGGCAGCCGGCCTGGCCATGGAAAAACCGGCCAGGCCGGCTGAAAACCGGCCGGTTGGCAACCCTAATTTGTGAGCCGAGGCCACATGTTACGGATGAAATTGGAATTTTTCCCACGGCACACCAGACAATATCTCACGGCACACTAGTGTGCCGCGGCACAGTGGTTGAAAAACGCTGCCCTAGATGGAGTCCTATCACAGCAAAGAAATAAACAGACCCAAAGATGACACTGCTCACTGCTACAGATCTCTCAACATGATAGTAGAACTACAGGACCATATCATAGAAAGGTATCATACTTCCTGAAATGTGCATTCATAAATGCATGCTCTGCCCGACACAAAATCCAGACCTGATACAGGAATATAATCTCAACATCCTCTGCAACACAGAAACCTGACTTGCTGACATGAATTCAGTTCTACTAAAACAACTATGCCTACCATCCTACTCGATATTCTTTTCAAACAGATCAATTGGCAGAGGAGGAGGAGTCTGTAATCTCAAGAAAGAACCTGAAGCTCTCAGTCACCAAGTCCAGCACCACAACAGAAACCAACACCATAACTGTATCAAACAACTTCTTCTCCATACTCCTTGTATACAGAGCGCCCCAAGGCAACCCATCAGACCTTGTTATCATGCTTGAAGCCACCTCGCCAACCCAATAAGACATCAACCCCTAATAATTCTTGGAGACTTCAACCTTGCATCCTCACCTAACTCACACTCAAATGCATTCCTCGAAGCAATGGAAACCCTGGGTTCATTCAAACACTCATGAAACCCACACACATGAAAGGAAATATACTCTATCTTCTATTCATGCCAGCAGAACACCTGAATGACCCACAACAAACACCCCACACAATCCTCCCAGTACCATGGTCCGACCAGTCAACCATACTCTTTCCCATTAATTTCACAAACAAGCAAATAATGCAGACCTCTTCACAAACGACATATAGGAGATTCCAAGAATTTAATAGTGAGCAGTTCCTCAATACAATCACCCCTCAGCTAAACACCATCAAAGCCACAAAGACAAATCTTGAAGACTTAATCCAAGGCTGGAATGACACACTTTCTGCAGCAGCCATAGCATCTCCAAGGAATCTGACAACAAAATGTAAGGCCAGAGCTCCCTGGTTCTCCACCGCCCTACAGAAGCAAAAGACTGAGCTATGGCAAATCGAACGCAAATGGAGAAGATTAATGAACTTACAACTCCAAACCTTGTACACAGAAAAGCTAAAATTATATAATGCAGAAACACTCAAACGGAAAAAAGAGTATTACACAAACCTTATTAACAGATTGCTAAACAAACCAAGAGAACTCTTTTCAATAGCAAAATCCCTCATAAAAGGATTGAACAAAGGAACCCTTCAAGAACAAATATGCCCCCAAAATATTGCTACTCATCTTATCACATAACAACTGAACACCCTTCCAACACCTGATTGCTCAGACACATAAGAACATAAGAACATAAGATATGCCATACTGGGTCAGACCAAGGTCCATCAAGCCCAGTATCCTGTTTCCAACAGTGGCCAATCTAGGTCATACGTACCTAGCAGTTTCCCCAAAAGACACAGGTTCTGCATTGCTTGTAATAGGACAAGCATTGATATCCTGGGTCCCTTCTTAATAATGGTTTATGGACCTTTCCTCCAGGAACTTGTCCAAACCTTTTTTAAACCCAGCTACACTAACAGCCTTTACTACATAAGAACATAAGATATGCCATAATGGGTCAGATCAAGGTCCATCAAGCCCAGTATTCTGTTTCCAACAGTGGCCAATCTAGGTCATACGTACCTAGCAGTTTCCCCAAGGGACACAGGTTCCACAATGCTTATATTGGTTCAAGCATTGATATCCTGGGTCCCTTCTTAATAATGGTTTATGGACCTTTCCTCCAGGAACTTGTCCAAAACTTTTTTAAACCCAGCTACACTAACAGCCTTTACTACATCCTCCGGTAACAAATTCCAGAGTTTGATTACACGTTGAGTGAAAAAATATTTTCTTTTATTAGTCTTAAATAGTTTACCCTGTAGCTTCATTGCATGTCCCTAGTCTTTCTATATTCTGATAAGGTAAACAATCGATCTACGTTTACCCGTTCCACTCCGTTCATTAATTTATAGACTTCTATCATATCTCCCCTCAGCCGTCTCTTTTCCAGGTTAAAGAGCCCCAACCTTTTTAGCCTTTCTTCATAGGAGTATCCTTCCATCCCCTTTACCATTTTGGTGGCTCTTCTCTGAACCTTTTCTAAAATCGCTATATCCTTTTTAAGATACGGCGACCAGAATTGCACACAATATTCAAGGTGCGGTCTCACCATGGAACGATATAGCTACAAACTAACAACTCAAATGCTATGGACCAAATTCCAGCTCCCATGTACGAAGAACATTGAAGATACGATCCAAAACCTAAATACAACTACATCTCCCCTGGACCCTTGCCCTGTGACGTGGGTGAAACACTCCAGACATCATCTCAGCGCCTACATTAAAGATATAGGGCTTGATTTTCAAAGACATTTACATGGGTAACTTCCCTAGTTACATGTGTAAATGCCTTATCTGGGATTTTCAAAGGGCACCTATATGGGTAGTGCCCTTTGAAAATTCCAGATATGTCCCTAACATGCCCAGATGCTATCCGCTTAGCATTGGGGCATGTTGGGGGCATACCGGGGTGGAGCGGAGGCGGGCCATGGCACTACCCCTGCAGCACCAATTTTCAGTGCTACACGGTTAGCGCTCTGCACCTTAAAGATAGGCATGGGAAAACCTCGCTTGTCTTTAAGGCGCTGGTGCTAACCATGTAGCACTGAAAATTGGTGCTACAAGGGTAGCTCCTGCAGCTTCCTGGCTGTGTGGTGATGCCTGGATTTTCGATGCTGGGGCCGCAAATGACAGAACATGCGCCCCTGGACTTCCATCAACATGTGTTCAGACAACAACATGAGGTTGAAACCCTCCTTACCTCTCTACTTAATACTCTCCTCACCACCTCAAAAGGCTCCAGCAACAGCTTTATCTTTATATTCCTTGACATCACATCTGCATTTAACTCTATACAACAACACCAACTGCTGCAGAGACTCTCAGAAATTGGCATCCAGGATATCACATTCAACTGGTTCCATTCCTACCTGGACTCCCGTAAACAGCAAGTAACATAGTAAATGACGGCAGAGAAAGACCAGTATGGTCCATCTAGTCTGCCTAGTAAGATGGCAAGAGTAGGTGCACCTGCCGCTCCGTGCAGGTAAGAAGCAGGACTAAATTATCTAACCCCTTCATTCAACTATCGTAATGATAGAGCTGATCAAATTGGTGGAGGGGTTGCTCTCTATGTTAGAGAGGGCATTGAGTCAGAAAGGATTAAAGTTTTGCAGGAAACAAAATCTGCTGTAGAATCTATATGGATTGAAATTCCATGTAAAAGGGGGAAGGCAATGGCAGTGGGGGTGTATTATCGAGCGCCTGGCCAGAATGACCAAATGGATGATGAAATGCTCAAAGAAATCAAGGAAGCTAACAAAAGTTACAGCACAGTAATAATAATGGGTGATTTCAACTACCCCGGTATCGACTGGGTCAGTGTCACGTCAGGACATGCTAGGGAGATAAAGTTCCTAGATGAAATAAATGACTGCTTCTTGGAGCAGCTGGTTCATGAACCGACCAGAGGGGAAGCCATATTAGACCTAATCCTTAGTGGAACACCAGATCTATTGCAAGAGATAAGGTTGTTGGGGCCCCTTGGCAATAGTGATCATAGCATGATCGCCTTTGATTTAATTAGTGGAGGAGGGATAGTAAGGAAATCCACAGTACTACCTTTTAACTTTCGAAAGGGAGACTATGATAAAATGAGGAAAACAGTCAAGAAAAAACTAAAAGGAGCAGTTGCAAAGGTTAAAGACGTACATCAGGCTTGGCTGTTGTTGAAAAATACTATCTTGGAAGCCCAAACCAGCTGTATTCCACGCTTTAAGAAAAGTGGAAAGAAGTCCAAAAAACTGCCAGCATGGTTTAAAGTTGAGGTCAGAGAGGCTGTTGTTGCCAAAAAAGCATCTTTCAGGAAATGGAAAAAAGAGCCAAACGACGAAACCTGGAAACAGCACAAGCACTGGCAAGTCAAATGCAAGGCATTGATAAGGCAGGCAAAGGGAGAATTTGAGAAGAAGCTTGCTGCGGAAGCAAAAACGCGAAGTAAAGATCTTTTCAAGTACATTCGTAGCAAAAAACCTGTGAGAGAGTCAGTTGGTCCATTAGATGATAAAGGGATTAAAGGAGCACTAAGAGGCGACAAGGTGATAGCGGAGAGACTGAACGAATTCTTTGCTTCAGTCTTTACTGAGGAAGATGTAGGGATGTTACCCATGACTGAAGTGGTATTTAAAGGTGCAGAAGAATTGAAGGAAATATCGATACATCGAGAAGATGTATTACAACTATTAGATAAACTGAAGAGTAGCAAATCACCTGGGCCGGATGGTATACATCCAAGGGTATTGAAAGAACTGAAATATGAGATTGCAGACCTGCTATTAGTAATCTGTGAACTATCATTAAAATCATCTCTAATACCTGAAGATTGGAGGATCGCCAATGTAACACCAATTTTTAAAAGAGTTCCAGGGGTGATCCGGGAAACTACAGACCGGTGAGCCTGACGTCAATACCGGGAAAAATGATAGAAACCATCATAAAGAATAAAATTACTCAGCATGTAGATAGTCATGAACTAATGAGAGACAGCCAACATGGCTTTAGACAAGGAAGATCTTGTCTTACTAATCTGTTATGTTTTTTTGAAGGAGTGAATAATCAGGTGGACAAAGGTGAGTCGGTTGATATTGTGTATCTGGACTTTCAGAAAGCCTTTGACAAGGTCCCTCATGAGAGACTTTTGGCAAAACTAAAGAGTCATGGGATAGGAGGCAGTGTACTATTGTGGATCAGGAACTGGTTAAAAGATAGAAAGCAGAGGGTAGGGCTAAATGGCCAATTTTCCCAATGGAGAAAGGTGAATAGTGGTGTACCCCAGGGATCTGTGCTGGGTCCGCTGCTTTTTGACATATTCATAAATGACCTGGAAAGTGGAATAACGAGTGAGGTTATCAAATTTGCAGATGACACAAAACTATTTAAAGTTGTTAAAACCCAAGAGGATTGTGGAAAATTGCAAGAGGATCTTGATAAATTGGAAGACTGGGCATCAAAATGGCAGATGAAATTTAATGTGGACAAGTGCAAGGTTATGCACCTAGGGAAGAACAACCCAAACTATGGTTACACGATGCAAGGTTCCACATTAGGAACCACTATCCAGGAAAAAGATTTAGGCGTCATTGTGGATACCATGTTAAAACCCTCGGCCCAGTGTGCAGCGGCGGCCAAGAGAGCAAATAGAATGCTAGGTATGATAAGGAAAGGAATGGAAAATAAAACAAAGGATATTATAATGCCTCTATATCGTTCCATGGTGAGACCGCACCTTGAATATTGTGTGCAATTCTGGTCGCCGTATCTTAAAAAGGATATAGAGTTATTAGAAAAGGTTCAGAGAAGAGCCACCAAAATGGTAAACGGGATGGAAGGATACTCCTATGAAGAAAGGCTAAAAAGGTTAGGGCTCTTTAACCTGGAAAAGAGACGGCTGAGGGGAGATATGATAGAAGTCTACAAATTAATGAGCGGAGTGGAACGGGTAAACGTAGATCGATTGTTTACCTTATCAGAATATAGAAAGACTAGGGGACATGCAATGAAGCTACAGGGTAAACTATTTAAGACTAATAAAAGAAAATATTTTTTCACTCAACGTGTAATCAAACTCTGGAATTTGTTACCCGAGGATGTAGTAAAGGCTGTTAGTGTAGCTGGGTTTAAAAAAGGTTTGGACAAGTTCCTGGAGGAAAGGTCCATAAGCCATTATTAAGAAGGGACCCAGGATATCAATGCTTGAACCAATACAAGCATTGTGGAACCTGTGTCCCTTGGGGAAACTGCTAGGTACATATGACCTAGATTGGCCACTGTTGGAAACAGAATACTGGGCTTGATGGACCTTGGTCTGACCCAGTATGGCATATCTTATGTTCTTATGTTCTTATGTTCAACAAACTGGAGTACCTCAAGGCTCAAGCCTCTCAGCCCTCCTCTTTAATATATTTATCCAATCAGTATGTCAGATATTTAAGGCCCCCAAGATACAATACAGGATTACACCGACGGTGTAATGCTCTTCACCCCCATCAACCCCCTCCTTCTGGACCTCTCCAATCTGCAAAAATGTTTCACAGAAGCACACAACTGGCTCAATGCACACAAACTGACCAACAACACAGAGAAAACAGAAGCCCTATACATAACTTCTGACCCAGCCTTCATCCTCCCATCAACACCGAAACTCAACAACATAACAATCAGAGACAAAAGAGAAACAAAATACCTAGAAGTGACTATTGACCAACAACTAAGTTTCCAATCACACATAAAAAAACAACCTCTCCTGTCTACTACAAACTAAGAACTCTAAAACACCTCCGCCCCCTTCTCTCCACAAAATTATTTCAAGAGTCTGCCAAGCCGTGATCACTCCAGTATTAGACTATTGTAACATCATCTACCACAGTCTCACAAAAACCACCATCTACCCTTTACAGATGGCATAGAACAAAACAGCATGAATAATCTACAGAGCTCCTCGCAGAGCCCATATAACCCCTATACTGATTCAGCTACACTGGCTCCCCATCACAGACAGAATCAAGTACAAGGCACTTACCACAATTTTCAAAATACTCCACAATGAATCAGCCAACAGCCTCCAGACCCTGCTCTCAAAGCCTCCTAACGAAAGGTCACGTAGAAATATTTCCATCAACCAATTCGCAATCTCCTCCCAGAAGTCAAAGAGTAAGCAATCTACATGCAACCATGCCCTCTCATTATTTGCACCCACCCTCTGGAACTCTCTACCATCAGCATTATGAGCATGCACAGAAACAAAAGAATTTTAAAAAAAGCTAAAGACACTCATCTTCCAGGAAGAGTGTAAAACACATTTGGAACCACAAATTCAACCCAATCTAAATATGTACTAAGCCCTATCTATTTAATCACAATGTAAATAGTTAAGAACTATGAATACTATCATTCAGTTTTAATATATTATAAATAGTTGAGAACAATGTATACCGTTATCCTGTTCTACTGGTACAATATTTAGTTTTATGTACAGCAGAGGCCCACTATAGCCCTGCTAAAATAAACTGCCTTGTATGGTAGAAAGGCAGTATAAAAACAAATTTAAATACATAAATAAACTCCATTTCCACCTCCCACTCAACCAGTTTTTCATTCAGTCACTCACTTTAAGGCCCATCCCAAGAGTGCTCAATTTATTTATAAGTCGCCGATGCAGAACAGTGTCCTTGGATTGAAGGAGTAGCCTAGCGTTAGAGAGGTAGGCTGGGTTCAAATCCCACTACTTGTGGTTTTGGACAAGTCACTTAACTTTCCATTGCCTCAGATACAGACTTAGATTACAAGCCCTCTGGGGTCAGGAAAATACTGACTATTCCTAAATGTAATGCACCTTGAATTACTACTGGAAAGGCATGAGCTAAATATAACATTTATTTTTTTATTTATTTATACTGTATACCGCTTTTCACAGGATCATTGTGGTGTACATTCAGGTATAGTATATATTTTCCTTGCCCCAAAGGGCTCACAATCTACATTTTGTACCTGAGGCAATGGAGGGTTAAGCGTTCAAAAAATAATATACTGTATCTAGTATGCTTCCCGATCCAATTCTCTGGCCACCTAGTCAAAGAAATCAATCATATTTGCCTGGTAAGACCTATTTCTAGTAAAGTCATGCTGTCTTGGATAATCCCTTGAATTCCAGAAACTGCACTATCCTTTGATTTGCTCACTACAGAGTTCAGACTAACCAGCCTGTAGTTCTTGGCTTCTGGGAGGAGTGGCCTAGTGGTTACGACAAGGTACTTCAGGCCAGAGGGCTGGGGGTTCAAGTCCCACCCGGGGACAACAATCTCAGGCCGGAGGGACTGGGATTTCTAGTCCTATAGGCATTCCTTGTGGTCTTGGGCAAGCCACTTAACCCTCCATTGTCCATGTTCCCTGTAAGTATTAGCATATGTGTGTCATATCCCCTCGTGTTAAATGTATCTCCCAATTGACCGCTTTGACCCAGTGAAAAGCAGGATATACTTTACTTCCACTTTTGAGGACAGGAACCACATTATCCATCTCCAGTCCCCTGGGATCATTCCCGACTCTAAAGAAGCTTTGAGAAAATCAAACATCAGAGCTGCAAGAACTTCCTTGACTACCCTTGGATGTATCCATTCTGGCTTCATTGCTTTGTCTCCTTTTAGTTTAGCTAGCTCCTCATGAATACAATCTTCAGAAAACCTTTTGAGGTCTGCCATACTTCCATTTCTATTGGTGTTTGTTTTCTGAGATCCCGTTCCCAGCCCTTCATCTATAAACACAGAACAGAAATATTTGTTAAGCAATTGAGTTTCATCCTCACCGGCCTATACATATTCCTCCCTTTCACCCTTGAGTCTCATGTCACCTTTGCATGTCCTCTTGTTATTAACATATTTAAACAAAAAGTGTTATACCAATATTTTACTGTATTGACTATTTTTAATTCCATTAGCATCTTTGCTTTCCTGACCCTTTACCAGCTTCTCTTTGCTTCTCAAAATATTTATGAAGACTAACCTCTTTTTCCTTACCTTTTCAGCTACTTCTTTTGGAAACTATAGCAGCCTATTTTTCCTTTTTCTTTTATTTGCTTTCCCAAAAAAAACGTTTGTGGCACTTAAAAAAAACCCTCCTTTGTTTTGCCACTCATTTTCTGCTTTCCTCGGATATTCTCACCCAGCTAACAACTCCTTGAGGCATTCCCCCCATCTCTGCAAAGTTAGTTAATTGAACCGTCTCCACCCTTGCTTAATACTGAACCGCTCCATACATTGATCCCTGAGTAGTAGTATAATGGGTACACTACTCGTCAAACTGATTGACAGGTGAGATAAGGATGACAGGAGCCAATCAGTGTTCACTTCTGGTGTATGTCCCGCCTTAGGCCATGCCCCCTCCCATAGAAATGAATGGTGAGTTAGCCCCACCCACCCACTCCTACCCCAGGTGTGGCCACTGCCCCCACTTGACACGCCTCCACCCCGCCCCAAGGATGACATCATCCAATCAGCATCCGGGTTTGTGCCACACCCACTCCCCGCCCCACAATATGGCATTAGCCAATCAGCGTCCACTTCTGGGTTTGTGCCCCACCCACAGCCTCCCACCCTCAACCACGCCCCTGCTTACATCATCGGAAATGACATCACTGGAAACAGGGTATCATCAGAAATGGACTGTCCCTTTTTGCTGACATCACCGGAAACAGGGTGTCATCAGAAAAGGGCCGTGTCCTTTTCCGATGACCTCAGTGGAAGCAGAGTGACTGACTCCGGAAATGTGTTTTGCTTCTGGTTAATGTTTACATCTGCAAAAAGCAGGAACCCTGGAAAACAAAAAATGCTTTTCTTTCTCCCACTGCCCCAGTTCTTTTTTCTCACAAAAGATTCTTAACACAGCACAGGCTTTTCACAGAGGCACAGACAGGGTAGAAGCTTTTCTTTACAAATGTTAAACCTCAATTAACACATCTTTTGTTAGACAAACCAGTGCTGTCCATGTGATAGAATTTTGCTTTTAAGACCTCATGGTTAGAGACAAGTATTCTGGCAAACACAGTGTAGCTCAGACTGAAATACAGAGAGAGAGAGCTCAGTTCAAAATCCCCCTAATACAGCTATTTTTGGAGAGAGAGAGCTGAGTTCAAATCCCCCTAATACAGCTATTTTTTGGAGAGAGAGAGAGCTGAGTTCAAAAACAGCCACAGCTATTTTTTAGTGGCTTTGAAAAAACCAATACAGAGAGACAAGTCTGAACATGCCTCTCTAGGGTGTGGTAACACGTGATTGGTTGAAACAAAAGGCCTGTTCTGAGCATGCTCCAGGTGTTCTGAGCATGCTCCTGGTGTAAGGCTGTATGTCCTGTGTAAGGGGAACATTTTAACACAGAGATTCAAAAAGAAAACATGGCTTTTTTTGGAACACCAAGCAAACTAGGATCAGCAGATGTAAGAGAATGACTGACTCCGTAAATGTGTTTTGCTTCTGGTTAATGTTTACATCTGCAATAAGCAGGAACCCTGGAAAACAAAACAAAAAAATGCTTTCTTTCTCCCACTGCCCCAGTTCTTTTTTCTCCCAAAAGATTCTTAGCACAGCACAGGCTTTTCACAGAGGCACAGACAGGGTAGAAGCTTTTCATTACAAATGTTAAACCTCAATTAACACATCTTTTGTTAGAGAAACCAGTGCTGTCCATGTGATGGAATTTTGCTTTTAAGACCTCATGGTTAGAGAGAAATATTCTGGCAAACACAGTGTAGTTCAGACTGAAATACAGAGAGAGAGAGAGCTGAGTTCAAAATCCCCCTAATACAGCTATTTTTGGAGAGAGAGAGCTGAGTTCAAACACAGCCACAGCTATTTTTTAGTGGCTTTGAAAAAACCAATACAGAGAGACAAGTCTGAACATGCCTCTCTAGGGTGTGGTAACACGTGATTGGTTGAAACAAGAGGCCTGTTCTGAGCATGCTCCAGGTGTTCTGAGCATGCTCCTGGTGTAAGGCTGTGTGTCCTGTGTAAGGGGAACATTTTAACACAGAGATTCAAAAAGAAAAAATGGCTCTTTTTGGAACACCAAACAAACTAGGATCAGCAGAGGTAAGAGACGTTTTCTCCTGGTGTAAGGCTGTGTGTCCTGTGTAAGGGAACATTTTAACACAGAGATTCAAAAAGAAAAAATGGCTCTTTTTGGAACACCAAGCAAACTAGGATCAGCAGATGTAAGAGAAGGTTTTTTTTGTAGAAAAGTGTTGTAAGGAATCTCCGCTCCTACAAGAGCTAGAGGACATACAGACAACCAATCTACGCTGTTTGTGCTTTCTCTGTACATATCAAAGGGAGGCATTTGATGTCATAGCCAGCCAAAAGGACAACTCAGAAAAAACCTGATGAAATAAACACATTTAAATCTGCTATACAAGCAACGGTGGGCTGTATTATCAGGAAATGCTGGCAGGGGCATTATGCATAGAGATTGTACAGCTTGTTTAATACATGCTCCAGGGCAAAGACATCATGATTGTCTGACACAAGGAAATACAACAGAAAATCCATAAAACTTTTAACAGGTTGTGTCTAGGACCTATTGTAAATGTTGCCATGATTGTTGGTCATAAAATGAAAGCAACTGCCCTAGTTTATGAAAATTTGAATTTTTTGTTTGAACTCATCAGAGATTTTAATACCACTATAAATCCAGGACAACTATGCTTAGATCTGGGGAAAATGTGATATGTAGCTAGTAGAAGGTTTAATCTGTGACAGAGATTATAGATCGTTCTTTAAAAAACACCAAGTTCTATAAAAAATCGACTTTTTATGAAAATGTATGTATTTCCAGAATCTATTAGCCGAACATACAGATGAACAAAAATTATATGTATGCCTTTATATTTTTTTAAAAAAACTTGTAATGCTCAAATGAATCATTTCACAAGATGAAAACGTTTTATTTGAAATAAAACATTTGAACCTACAGCTTTGTGTGGTGTGTTTTAGGATTGCCTAGTTAATTAAACCTACAATGGGTTGTCTGTAAAAATGGGACCTTGTGATTTATCTATTGTAGAACTAAAATCCACTTAAGGCGTCTGGGGGTGGGGGAATGTGTATTAGCCACATTGGTCCACATACACAATATATAGCATCTGTTACAATGTACTATCTGCGAAAAAAAAGGCAGTGTGAATTAGCCAGGTCGTATGATAAGATTATGAGATCCAGAGATGTTTCAGTTAAAGAGTCTGGGGGGGGGGGCTGTAAACCCCATCAAAGAATTTCATTTAAAAAGGTGCAGTACATTTCAGCAGCTAGAAAAGATCACATAGTCTCTATAGCTTGTATCATCTGCAACTCTTCTTCTTCAGACATGGTGAGTAGATATGAGTCTTAGGGGTATGTTTACTAAACTGCGTTAATGCAATTCGCGTTAGGAGCCGCGGTAGAGACAGAAACCCCAAATAAGGACATGGGCGGTACATCGTTTCCGAGAACGCGCTGAGAACGCGCGTTACAAGGCGCCATAAATGAACGAGCGCTACAGGGCACGTTACCGCACGTTAATCTTAAGAAGGTGCGCAGGCATACAAGCACAGCAACAGAGCTGTAGCACAATGGTTACAACACTGACTGATGGTACAGGGGTCATGGGTTCGATTCCCCAGTGGGCCTAATGTATAAGGCTGGCTGAGTCAGCACCCTTTACATTTAAGTAGCGATTGTTGAGGCATGTGACGTGTATTTTAATTAGTGCTGCCAGCAAACACACCCTCACGGTGGCATAACCTAAGGTGCCACATATGGCACCCCATAACGCACTCCATAGGGCACATTATAAAGTGTACTGTCCGCCAAGGCACCCTATAATGTCCCCTATAGGACACCTTATAAGGATGTGAACAAAGCCCTGGCTGGCTGCAGGACTGCACGTCACCACACAAACTGTCTGCTGTGGGTACCAGGATAGGGGTACCCACCCGTACCCATGATGCACTGCACATGCAAATCAGCAGTCGAGAGATGGGCACAAGATCGGGTATGCACCCCCACAGCACCTCGGCCTGGTAGGGGCAACAGACCGTGTGTGGCACTGCCACAGAGTAGCCACAGACAGTCACATTGTGCGGGTACAGTGCCCACCCTGAGGTTGAGGTGGGGCGCCCAGCACCAGGTCCACAGCACCTTTCATGGCTGAAATAGAAATAGAGATAGAGAAGCTTTTAAACTAGAAAGCAGGGGAAAGCCGACAGTCAACCAGGAGCGCATGGTTCAGACGAAGGTATCCTTGAAGGATACTACCAAAAGCAGTGAGGTTCCAAAAGGGAGTATAGTAGCCGAAATGCCCTTGAGTAAGGAGCAGACAGAGCATAAAGATGCCAAATTACCCATGCCTACCAATAGCCAGATTAATATGAATAAAATACAGTCTCTAAAATGCTTCTATGCCAATGCTAGAAGTCTAAACAATAAGATGGGAGAGTTAGAATACATAGCACTAAATGAGAGGTTAGATATGATTGCACTCTCAGAGACATGGTGGAAGGAAGATAACCAGTGGGACACTGTGATACCTGGATACAAACTATATCGTAATGATAGAGCTGATCAAATTGGTGGAGGGGTTGTGCTCTATGTTAGAGAGGGCATTGAGTCAGAAAGGATTAAAGTTTTGCAGGGAACAAAATTTGCTGTAGAATCTCTATGGATTGAAATTCCACTTATGAAGGGGAAGGTGATGGCAGTGGGAGTATACTATCGACCGCCTGGCCAGAATGAACAAATGGATGATGAAATGCTCAAAGAAATCACGGAAGCTAACAAAAATCACAACAGAGTAGTAATAATGGGTGATTTCAATTACCCCGGTATCGACTGGGTCAGTGTCACGGCAGGACAAGCTAAAGAGGTAAAGTTTCTAGATGGAATAAATGACTGCTTCTTGGAGCAGCTGGTTCATGAACCGACCAGAGGGGAAGCCATACTGGACCTAGTCCTTAGTGGAATGCCAGATCTGGTGCAAGAAATAAGGGTGTTGGGACCACTTGGCAATAGTGATCATAGTATGATCATGTTTGATTTAATTATTGGAGGACAAATAGTAAAGGAATCCACAGTACTACCTTTTAACTTTCAAAAGGGAGACTATGATAGAATGAGGAATATAGTTAGGAAAAAACTAAAAGGAGCGGTTCCAAAGGTTAAAGACTTACAGCAAGCTTGGGCGTTATTTAAAACTACTATCCTCGAAGCCCAGACCAGCTGTATTCCACGCATTAAGAAGAGTGGAAGAAAGTCCAAAAAACTGCCAGCATGGTTTAAAGGTGGGGTCAGAGAGGCTGTTGCTGCCAAAAAAGCAACCTTCAGGAAATGGAAAAAAGAGCCAAATGATGAAAACTGGAAACAGCACAAGCACTGGCAAGTTAAATGCAAAGCATTGATAAGGCAGGCAAAGCGGGAATTTGAGAAGAAACTTGCTACGGAAGCAAAAACACGAAATAAAGACTTTTTCAAGTACATTCGTAGCAAAAGGCCTGTGAGAGAGTCAATTGGACCGTTAGATGATAGAGGGGTAAAAGGGGCAGTAAGAGGAGACAAGGCTATAGCAGATAGACTGAATGAATTCTTTGCTTCGGTCTTTACTGAGGAAGATGTAGGGATGTTACCCAAGACTGAAGTGGTATTTAAAGGTGATACTGCAGAGGAATTGAGAGAAATATCGCTACACCGGGAAGATATATTACAACTATTTGATAAACTGAATAGTAGCAAATCACCTGGACCGGATGGTATACATCCCAGAGTGTTGAAAGAGCTGAAATATGAGATTTCAGACCTGCTATTGGTAATCTGTGAACTTTCATTAAAAACATCTGTAATACCTGAAGATTGGAGGGTCGCCAACGTAACACCAATTTTTAAAAAGGGTTCCAGGGGTGACCCGGGAAATTACAGACCGGTGAGCCTGACGTCAGTACCAGGGAAAATGGTAGAAACCATCATAAAGAACAAAATTACACAGCATGTAGATAGTCATGGCCTAATGGGAGACAGCCAACATGGCTTTAGACAAGGAAGATCTTGTCTTACTAATCTGATATGTTTTTTTGAAGGTGTGCATAAACAGGTAGACAAAGGTGAGTCGGTTGATATAGTGTATCTGGACTTTCAGAAAGCTTTTGACAAGGTCCCCCATCAGAGACTTTTGGCGAAGCTAATAAGTCATGGGATAGGAGGCAGTGTACTATTGTGGATCGGGAACTGGTTAAAAGATAGAAAGCAGAGGGTAGGGCTAAATGGCCAATATTCCCAATGGAAAAAGGTGAATAGTGGAGTACCCCAGGGATCTGTACTGGGTCCGCTACTTTTTGACATATTCATAAATGACCTGGAAAAGGGAATAACTAGTGAGGTTATCAAATTTGCAGATGACACAAAACTGTTTAAAGCTGTTAAAACCCAAGAGGATTGTGGAAAACTGCAGGAGGATCTGGATAAATTGGAAGACTGGGCATCCAAGTGGCAGATGAAATTTAATGTGGACAAGTGCAAAGTTATGCACCTAGGAAAGCACAACCCACACTATAGTTACACGATGCAAGGCTCCACATTAGAAACAACCACCCAGGAAAAGATTTAGGAGTCATCGTGGATAACATGTTAAAACCCTCCGCCCAGTGTGCAGCGGCAGCCAAGAAAGCAAATAGAATGCTAGGTATCATAAGGAAAGGGATGGAAAATAAAACAAAGGATATTATAATGCCTCTGTATCGCTCCATGGTACGACCGCACCTTGAATATTGTGTGCAATTCTGGTCACCGTATCTCAAAAAGGACATAGCGTTATTAGAAAAAGTACAGAGAAGAGCCACCAAATTGGTGAAGGGGATGGAAGGCTACTCCTATGAAGAGAGGCTAAATAGGTTAGGGCTCTTTAACCTGGAAAAGAGACGGCTGAGGGGAGATATGATAGAGGTCTATAAATTAATGAATGGAGTGGAACGGATAAACGTGGATCAATTGTTTACACTATCAGAATATAGGAAGACTAGGGGACATGTAATGAAGCTACAGGGTAAACTATTTAAGACAAATAAGAGAAAATATTTTTTCACTCAACGTGTAACCAAACTCTGGAATCTGTTACCAGAGGATGTAGTAAGGGCTGTTAGTATAGCTGGGTTTAAAAAAGGTTTGGACAAGTTCCTGGAGGAAAGGTCCATAAACCACTATTAAAAAGGGACCCAGGATATCAATGCTTGACCCAGTACAAGCATTGAGGAACCTGTGTCTTTTGGGGATATTGCTAGGTACGCATGACCTAGATTGGCCACTGTTGGAAACAGGATACTGGGCTTGATGGACCTCGGTCTGACCCAGTATGGCATGTCTTATGTTCTTATGTTCTTAAATACGCCATGCTTCAGGTCCCCATCAGTGTGTGATAGGTAGTTCAGTTAGACACACCTAGGATACATCTGTGTCCTGCTGTATGTCTCGGTCATGTCTAGTCCCTATGGGCGATGCTGCACCCAGAATAGTGCATATCCTGTGTTGGTGCCATCGTTACCTGCTGTAGGTGAAGGGGGGGGGGTTGTATGGACCCATAGGCAGATTATGTACCACCACACTACCCACCCTCTGGGCTCAGGGTGAGAAACAGGATCACCCACCAAAAGATCCACAGTCTACCTCTCTGAAATGGCAGCAGTAGAGGGGACCAGCAACCCCAGTCCTGCTGGGGAACAGACAGAGCGGTACACATCCATAACGCAATAGCAGACAGACGGCAGGTCTGGAAATGCCATGGTCACTGCTCAGTCAGGGTGAGAGTGACCTCCCAGCAGGACATGCTATGTCCACCCTGTCCATGCAGTTGGTGGCCAGGCACTACAATGTCCGAGCCATTGCCCTATGCCATGTGCAGATGCATCCAGGCCAGGCCACCCTATCCAGGCTATTCCCACGGTACCTTGCTCCTCATTATGCTCATTGGCAGGCCAATACTGGCAACAGTGCTAGCTGTGTGGGCTGTGGAGGGTGTTGGCAGCCACCACACACTGGATAGACAGACACACACTCCCCACACCTATGCCAGCATTGTGCAACTATAGAGGTGTTGGGCAGCCCAGGCCACCACACCAGTCCCGGTCACAGTGCAGGCTTGGCTATGGTACGCAATACTGTAGGAGTCACTCCCCAGGTTGGTAAACACTGTCAGACACAAGATCTGTAGCACACTCCACAGACATCAGAAAAGTTGCTATGATGCAGCTCTCTCAGAATAGTGTACTTAACCTAGGAATTGCTATCTGCCACTACTCATAGCAACCTTTTGTTAGAAGTGTACCATATTCCCCGGTTTAGGGTGGCATTACCAAGGTATGCAAGTGCTAGTATTGGGAGATGCACGCAGAGCCCAAAGTCCTGCCTCTCCAGGGGGCTTTGGATAATGGGGCCTGTGGGTGCGGGTGTGTCTGCCCCTGTTGGCTGCTGCTTTACGGCAGAGGCTCCCAACTCCAGTCCTGCGGTGCCAAACACTGTTCGGGTTTTCATGCTGTCCCTCATGAATATGCATGAGATACATCTGCATACCATGGGGGTGGCACATAGAAATGAAGCACAGGCATCTTTACCAGAGGCAGCATGGAACCGGGATGGTGTTTGGCCCTCCAGGACTGCAGTTGGGAGGTTCTGCTCTAGGTAATGTGCATGTTTATGGTGTCTGTGCTCTGTAGGGTAAAATGTAGGTGTCATGGGCATGTTTACGTCATCTGCAATAAAGGTGCTGTCTGTATTAGCACGTTGTAGTAGTGGGTAAAATATGGGGACTGGGTTGTCAGGAACCACAGCTTGGACTTGAACCTGTGACCCTCTGCTTCTGAATACACTGGTTTTGTGCACTGCACCACCTTGTTGTCACAGAGTTGGTACATTCCTTGGTGATACCATGACTGTTCGTCAGACAGGGCCCATCTGTTGCAGTACACGGCACCCACCTACACAGGGCTAGGCCACGGTCTGCTCCGGACAGCTGCCACTGCCCCCTCCACCACCAGTATCCCTCAGCCACCATGCTGACATGCCCTTCTGCTGGTGGTGCTGGTTGTGCGCAGTCTCAGGTCATCCAGTGTGCAGGTAGGCGGCTGCCTATGGTGCTGGTTCTGGGGTAGGGGTACCTGCATAGGTGTCCACGCTTCCCCCCAGCACCGCCTGCCAATGTTCCGTGCCCTTGGGGTAGCTGCTGGGTACTATCCCCTGTGACACTGTGGGAAACACAGTCGTGCCCATGTTGGGCCTTCAGCAGTTGCTGTCTGGCTGCTCTGCTGCTTCAGCATTCGTATGGGCCACCTAGGCATCACCCTAGTCCGCACTGTGGCCCAGCTGCACCACAGCGTGTGCCGCCTGCGGCCCTCTGTATCCCCTTCTCCAGCATCTGTCCAGTTGCCATTCTGACATGCCCGCCCTGTTGTTGCGGGACATGTGCACGCCATACGAACCCTGTCTGATGGTGGGGTAAACCTGAGCAGCGCTATATCACTGTGGGCTCATTCACCTTGTATGGGGGCGGAGTATAGGCCCTTTCACGATTTATATCTGTTCTATGGAGCTTACTCTGGGGGGGGAGGGGTTGATGTTTCTCATTGCTACCACTATTGGCCAGCTTGGTTATGGTCTTGTTCCAGTTTGTTGGGGTCATTTTCAGTGTTTCTGTGCCTTTTTGTTCTGTGAACATGTATCACACTTATCACTTTTTTTTGGTTTCCCTGCCTGGGCTGTACATTGCTGACACTGAAATGGTTTCTCTCCCCTGTAATGTGCATTTAACGGCAGGTTTTCATTCGCGTTGGAATTGAGCTCTTCAGATCAGCACGTTAGTGTGAAGGGAGCCTCTCCCCGCCCACTCTCCGCCCATTGACCCCTTGTCTCCGCCCTCTCTCCACCTTCTGTGGTGTTTTACCGCGCCGCGGGAGTTTACGATCGTTAACTATGGTTAACGCGCGTTATGTAACGTTAACGATCGTAAGCGCGTCATAACACGCGTTATGATGCGCTTATGATCGTTAACGTTATATAACGCGCGTTATTCAAGATTACCGCAGTTTAGTAAACATACCCCTTACTTTTTTAAAAATATTGTTGGCTATGTAATGTTTCTGTCTCTTATGATTGTCTTTAAAAAAATAGGAGCAGAAGCCGCGGGGTACAAATAAACTCTCTCTTACAAAAAGAAGACAGCAAAGAAAGTTAAAAGGTCTGTCATGTGTTTTTTAATTTTCCAACAGCTATGCTCTTTATAATGTGTCTTATGTTTTTTTTTAAATATTAAAGAGCAGGAAGCTGCTACAAAACAAGATGACCAGCCTAATCAACAGACGACACCTTACAGAAAGCCAAAAGACAAGCAGAATAGTGAGTATTCCAGTTTTATCCGGCACCTAGATTTTAAGGCCGCTGTAAAAGAAAAAAAGTATTAGCCCCTACGTTTTTCTTTTTCAGATCGAGAAAATGTTAGAAAACCAATGGCTATGGGAGAGAAGGCTAACAGGAAAAGATCACACAGCGAAAGTTTTTCTGCCGGTGAATCTACACACGCCGGTACAGAATATGGAGGGCATGGTGAAAGCCGTGTCTTTGATCACAGTGTTTCAGAGGACAGCGCAAATAATCATGCATTAGGCCCCGCTGAAGAATCAGAACCAGTTAGCTATGTTCAGTTTGTGAAAAGGTGGGATCGTAAATTGGACAAGTTTAATGGTGTAATTTATTCAGAGGAATTTCGGTTTATTAATTTAGACAGGGTAACATCATTATCTGAGGCTCAATTCGCCATTCGGCAAGGTATTCAACATATTCTGGAAGAAGTTAGCAGCAGGGTTTCATCCGGTGATTAGAGGTGCATCTACACTCATCTCTTTTTCACAGTTCCTTGTATTCTGGAAAGGTTAAACCCCAGAAGCATTAGACGCTGACGATTTCTTAAATCAGATCGCTAAATTCCTTCAGAGTCACAGAGAAATCCAGGTTTGTGATATATTCTGTGTTGTTGTACTTGTCATAAGAAATTGGGGTGGGGGAGCTCGTAGGGTCTTAAAGACTATACCATTTAGCCATATTATTCATAAGAAAAGGATGTATTTGATAGACTTGAATAACACTGATAATAACCTGTGTTTTGCAGGTAGCCTCACAGCCCTCACGTCACAGGTAAAAATGACAGATGTCGAATTGTTAGAAGGTGCTAAAAAACTACATAATGAATTGGGGTGGCCGGTACATAGAAAAGTCATGCTCGATGATGTAGCAATATTTGAACAGCATTTAAAGATAAACATATTCGTTGTGCTTTACACAAATTCACGGGGTTTGTTTTAAGACATCAAACAGACCTGTGTTCCCTAAGACTGTGTTCTTGTTGCTACACGATGACCATTTCTATGGTATAACCGATGTCAAAAAATTCTATGGGGAGCGCAACTTCTATAGTTACTGTCAGAAACCGTACAGTCACGATCATAATTGCACATTGTGGTGCCGTCTTTGTTTGACACTAACGTGTGCGAATAATGTTGGTGTACAACAGAGATGCCCTAATTGCAAACTCTTTTGACGTTCTAAAGAGTGTTTAGATAGACATACGTATTTGGTTCTGAAAAAAGAAGTGGTGTGTTTATCTAAGATACTGTGCCAGAAATGTAAGTCTTATGTGGACAAGAAACATAAGTGCAAGGGCCGGCATTGTAAACTATGTTGTGAACCCCTAACCGGGGATGGCGTCCACTTATGTTTTATGACCCCTACTGATAAAACTGAAACATCTGAAAAGTATATTTTTTATGATTGTGAATGTATGCAAGAAACAGGCTGGCATGTCCCTAATTACATATATGCGACGGACGTAAATGATGAAAGAAACTGGGAATTCAAGGGTCTCGAATGTATTTCTGCCTTTATACAGATTTTTTGTGACAAAAAAATTTAAAGGCTACACCTTCACAGCCCATAATTCCAAAGGTTATGACGGGTATTTTGTTCTTAAACAACTGCTTAAGGAAAAGATGAACACAGGGCTGCTGGTTCAAGGTGCTAAACTTTTACATATTACCGTTGAACCTTTGACTATCCGTTTTATAGACTCTCTAAATTTCCTGCCTATGAAACTTAGCAAACTTCCGCAAGCCATGGATTTTACAGACAGCAAGGGGTACTTTCCGCACTTTTTTAATACTCTGGAAAATCAAAATTATGTGGGCCCCATGCTGGGTGTTGAACATTACGGTGTGGGTAACATGTTGCCTGAAGAAAAAGAGGAATTTTTACAGTGGTACATGGACAATCAGTATAAAACTTTTAATTTGCAAAAAGAGCTGGCTTATTACTGCCAGCAGGATGTATCTGTTTTGCAGCAGGCCTGTGTTCTCTACTGAGCTGAAATCATGAAAATGACAGAGAAAGAAGTGTTTGTAGAGCAGGGTGACATCTCAGAAATTCTAACAAGGTGTTTAGACCCTTTCCAATCTATAACCCTTGCATCTGTATGTATGGCTATGTTCAGATTAATGTTTTTAGAACCCAAGACTGTGGCACTCATTCCACCAGATAACTATCACCGGCAGACAAAGAGATATTCATCCCCCCTCCAGTCAATGGTTGTTGTATGTAGAGGCCAAAGAAAATATACAGCTCTGAAAGGTGGCGAAAAAAAGGTGGGGTCTTATTTTCTTGATGGCTATGCCGTGATCGATGGGGTAGAAACAGCTTTTGAATTTAATGGTTGTTTTCATCACGGCTGTCTGAGTTGTTATAACGATAAAGACCAGAATCCTGTAACAGCCACGACCTATGGTTTTCTTTATTACAAAACACAGCTAAAAGCTGCATTCCTGGAAAGCCAGGGGTTCAAGGTCATAAGTCTATGGGGAGCACGAGTGGAAGCAGATGGTAAAAGAAAATGACAGGGGCTGTGCAGATTTCCTGGCTGACTCCGCATTACCGCAACCTCTGATTCCACGAGATGCCCTTTTTGGGGGTAGAACAAATGCCATTTGTCTGTACCACAAAACAAGACCTGGGGAAAAAATACACTACTATGATTTTACCAGCCTATACCCTTTTGTCAATAAAACAAAGGAATATCCAATAGGCCATCCACAAATCATCTATGACAAATTTGGTCCCCGTACAAAGTACTTTGGTTTTATAAAAGCAAAAGTATATCCACAACGAAAGCTCTTTTTCCCGGTGTTACCCATATGGTTGGGCGGCAAGCTTATGTTTCCACTTTGTCATACGTGTGCTGACACACGGCAACATGAAATGTGTGCCCACACGGATGAGGAGAGAGCTTTTGTGGGGACTTGGTGTACGGTGGAGATTAATTTAGCCATTGCAAAAGGGTATGTGGTTGTTGAAATCTATGAAATCTGACATTTCGAGAAAAAATCTGATAATCTCTTTTCCGAATACATCAAAATGCACCTCCGTCAAAAACAGGAGGCTTCTGGCTACCCTCGATGGTGCAATGATACTGAAAAACAAAATGTGTACATAGCTGATTTCTTTAGAAAAGAAATTATCAGATTTTTGCTCGAAATGCTACCCAAATGATGTCTTTGCCCTGGAGCATGTATTACACAAGCTGCACAGTCTCTATGCATAACACCCCTGCCAGCATTTCCTGATAATACAGCCCACTGTTGCTTGTATAGCAGATTTAAATGTGTTTATTTCATCAGGTTTTTTTTTGAGTTGTCCTTTTGGCTGGCTATGACATCAAATGCCTCCCTTTGATATGTACAGAGAAAGCACAAACAGCATAGATTGGTTGTCTGTATGTCCTCTAGCTCTTGTAGGAGTGGAGATTCCTTACAACACTTTTCTACAAAAAAAACCCTTCTCTTACCTCTGCTGATCCTAGTTTGCTTTGTGTTCCAAAAAGAGCCATTTTTTCTTTTTGAATCTCTGTGTTAAAATGTTCCCCTTACACAGGACACACAGCCTTACACCAGGAGCATGCTCAGAATACCTGGAGCATGCTCAGAACAGGCCTCTTGTTTCAACCAATCACGTGTTACCACACCCTAGAGAGGCATATTCAGACTTGTCTCTCTGTATTGGTTTTTTCAAAGCCACTAAAAAATAGCTGTGGCTGTGTTTGAACTCAGTTCTCTCTCTCCAAAAAATAGCTGTATTAGGGGGATTTGAACTCAGCTCTCTCTCTCCAAAAATAGCTGTATTAGGGGGATTTTGAACTCAGCTCTCTCTCTCTGTATTTCAGTCTGAACTACAGTGTGTTTGCCAGAATATTTCTCTCTAACCATGAGGTCTTAAAAGCAAAATTCTATCACATGGACAGCACTGGTTTCTCTAACAAAAGATGTGTTAATTGAGGTTTAAAATTTGTAAAGAAAAGCTTCTACCCTGTCTGTGCCTCTGTGAAAAGCCTGTGCTGTGGTAAGAATCTTTTGTGAGAAAAAAGAACTGGGGCAGTGGGAGAGAGAAAGCATTTGTTGTTTTGTTTTCCAGGGTTCCTGCTTTTTGCAGATGTAAACATTAACCAGAAGCAAAACACATTTCCGGAGTCAGTCATTCTCTTACCTCTAATGATCCTAGTTTGCTTGGTGTTCCAAAAAGAGCCATTTTTTTCTTTTTGAATCTCTGTGTTAAAATGTTCCCCTTACAACAGGAGCATGCTCAGAACAACTGGAGCATGCTCAGAACAGGCCTCTTGTTTCAACCAATCACGTGTTACCACACCCTAGAGGCATGTTCAGACTTGTCTCTCTGTATTGGTTTTTTCAAAGCCACTAAAATTTGAACTCAGCTCTCTCTCTCCAAAAAATAGCTGTATTAGGGGAATTTGAACTCAGGTCTCTCTCTCTCTGTATTTCTGTGTTTGCCAGAATACTTGTCTCTAACCATGAGGTCTTAAAAGCAAAATTCTATCACATTGACAGCACTGGTTTCTCTAACAAAAGATGTGTTAATTGAGGTTTAACATTTGTAAAGAAAAGCTTCTACCCTGTCTGTGCTTCTGTGAAAAGCCCTGTGCTGTGTTAAGAATCTTTTGTGAGAAATAAGAACTGGGGCAGTGGGAGAGAGAAAAGCATTTTTTGTTTTCCAGGGTTCCTGCTTTTTGCAGATGTAAACATTAACCAGAAGCAAAACACATTTCCGGAGTCAGTCACTCTGCTTCCGCTGAGGTCATCGGAAAAGGACACGGCCCTTTTCTGATGACACCCTGTTTCCGGTGATGTCAGCAAAAAGGGACAGTCCATTTCTGATGACACCCTGTTTCCGATGATGTCATTTCCGATGATGTAGGCAGGGGCGTGGTTGAGGGTGGGAGGCTGTGGGTGGGGCACAAACCCGGAAGTGGACGCTGATTGGCAAATGCCATATTGTGGGGCGGGGCGTGGGTGTGGCACAAACCCGGAAGTGGACGCTGATTGGATGATGTCATCCTTGGGGCAGGGTGGAGGTGTGTCAAGTGGGGGCGGTAGCCATGCCTGGGGCGGGAGTGGGCGGGGCTAATTCACCATTCACTTCTATGGGAGGGGCATGGCCTAAGGCGGAACATACACCAGAAGTGGGCGCTGATTGGTACTTGTCAACAGTTTGAGGGCAGGAGTGGGCGGGGCTTACTCACCATTCACCTCTATGGGAGGGGCGTGGCCTAAGGCGGGACATACACCGGAAGTGGACGCTGATTGGTACCTGTCGTCCTTATCTCACCTGTCAATCAGTTTGACGAGTAGTGTACCCATTATACTACTTCCCTGGATGTCAGATGATCATCCACTACAATATCAGAAACATTTATAAACCTTAAATCCATGATCACCCCTTCTGCCTGTTACCACTTCCTGGAGCAGTTCTCCCTGTAGAGAATCCAGCCTCTCCCTACTTCTAAATGACACCACAACTGGGATGTCTCAGTCAACATCTGGCAAATTGAAATCTCCTACCAATAGATCTTTTGTTTCAAAGTAATATTGTGAATATCTTCTGTTAGATCCCTCTCTATTACTTCTGCCAGTGAGGGAGGTCTCTATCACACCAATATCAATAGATGTTTCATTCTCTATTTCCAGACTTCCCACAGTGCTTCTTCTTTATCCTAAAAGCCCTGCAATTCTGTGACTCCTTTTCTTTCTACCCTGTCTTTTCTGAATAGATTCCATTGTGATGTAACTACACCTCGCTCATTCTTCTCTGTGTGTCATGTCTGCCACAATATCCAAGTCAGTGTCTTCCATGACAGCCTCTAAATCTGGAACAATGGGCATTAATATATTCAGCTCTCCAAATGTTGTGCTTTTTTGCCTTTTCTGCTAATACTACTACTGATCATTTTTATAGCGCTACAAGGCATATGCGGCGCTGTACAGACACATGTAAAAGACAGTCCCTGCTCATCAAAGCCTGCAATCTAGTCAAGACAGACCACACAACAGCTGAGGACAAGGGATGAGTAAAGCATTATTCACAGAGACTGAGAAAGGAGAAAGGGGGGAGGTAGGTTTAGGGGGAAAAAAAAAGAAGAAGCTCGGTTTTGGCCACATTCAATTTCAAACAGCAGCGAGACATCCAGGCAGCAATGTCAGATAGGCAGGCAGAGATCCGGGCGTGGATTGTTGGAGAGATTTCAGGTGTAGAGAGGTAGATGTTTTACTTACCTGGTAGCTTTGTTCACTCATTCCTAGCTTAAAGCCCCCCTTAGTAGGTTATCCAATCTGTTGCAAAGACACGTCAACCCTTCTTCAATAGGTGGATGCCATCTCTTGGAAAATCACTCAATAGTCCAGGAAGTCAAAATACTCTCAATGACACCATCCATGCAGCTATGCATTCATCTCTAAGATGCAGGCCTATCGGTCTTGGACTTGACCCTTGACAAGGAAAATTGAGAAGAATACCACCTGTGCACCTATCTACATTCCCTTCATTCTCAGAGCCACACAGACACTTTGATAAACTCAAGTGGGAATTTAGCTGTATCATTTGTGCCAACATGGATAAACAGCATTGGCTTGAGGATTCTTGGCAAACTCTCCATAATATCTTAGATCTTGGCACCAGGCAGAGAGCACACCTGCTGGGACATCATGTCTGGTCAGCAGATGGACACTTCTGTATCCCCTCAGTAGTCACTAACCACCACTATTCTTCTGCATAATTGTGCTTGAACAGTTGTATACAGGAAACCTCAGTAAACTAACAATTTATAAGGTAACAAAATAACCCTCAATTGTCTATTTCTTTTCAAATTTGGTTCAGATTTTTTTTCCCAAGCTTTGAGTCTCCCAGGTTGGTTATTTTTGGTATAAAAATAACATTTCCTGGAGATACTCCAAAGCACTCCTTTCTAAAAGACTTCAAGGGGATATCTCCTTAAAATTGACTTCAGTTTATACAACCAAACTTTGAGGTAAGCCATATGCCATTGGTTTATAATTGAAAGGTTAAATCTTCCCTTTGAACTAGTTAGAAATGACCTTTTCATACATATTTAACTAAAGCACAGTAAAATCATTGATTTTTAGGATTATTTCAGGAGTGAACATTAATAATGCCTTCTAATTACCAGATGTTATTGGCACCAGAAAGAATTAACCAGATCTGTGCAATTCATTGCAAGTAACGTTTAAAAAAAAACAGATAAAATTGCAAATAAGCGCATTCTCAATTTTATATATCCAGTACTGTAATGGTCTATCAAAATTTACAGGAGAAAATGACTTATATGCAAATTCACTCCCTCGACTTCAACCCACTGCCAGGAACACAACTTTCCTCAGCTGAAAGTATGCACATGGTCACATAGCATCTTTACCTTTCCCAGCAGACAGCTGAGCATGTACTGAGTTAGCACATGCAAATAGCAGCATGCACGCTACTGCACAGAACACATACCTTTATGTGCCCAAAGACCATTTTATGTGCATAAAGATGTTTTACTGCATGTTGTCATATTTGTGCTCTGTGGGGAAAATTTGCTTTATTGCTTTTTGTCTTCAATTAAGGTTATTAAGGCACAGTTTTTATCAGGATATGAAAACTACACGCTGGAGAAACAAATTCATTAATTGGGATTATTTTAGACGCATCCCAACATGTAAATAAGAGCATTCACATATAAAGATTGGCATACAAATTGCGATGGAGAAGTGAGCAGGAGAGAAAGCCCCTTCCCGATCACCTCCGCAAGGCCGATTGGGCCCTATCAGGTGCAGGAGAGTCAGCATTAAAGCTGCAAGCCTCTCCAGGCATGCCCGCGCCTGGCGGGCCTGTGCCTGAGGACCTCACCAGAGGGCCCTTTGACGTGGCCCTTGGGCGGGGACTGTGGATGAGGACAATAGCAACATAAATGCTGTAACCAACCAACCGTACAGCCATAAATATGAATCGTAACTCAGAAGCAGAGATAGCTGCAGCTTCACCAAACGCGGATGTACAAAGCTGTAGCATAAAACTTGATAATGTTCTGGAACACAAGATAAAGCTTCACACTAATTCTACACAACGTATGGCACACTAGCTAAACCAACAGCTGTGTCCACTTCAAACAATAAGACAAAAGCCTACTCAACAACAGCTGACCCGAACTACACACAGCAAAACAGCAGAGAATATAAAAAACACTGAGCCATAGCAGCAAACACAGTAACAAAGAATCTTCCATACTCAGTCAGCTCAACAAATGCAGAAGACCACAACAGATCCATACCACCAGAACCATGAACCAGTGGATCATATGGCTTCTCATCCTAGCCCTACTACACTCCTCAGGAGACAAAGCAACCCCTTACTCCTGTCACAATGCTGTCCACATAATTTACAACCCAAGGCATCTAAGACAAACATGAAAATGGGGCCACTATCAACCTCTAAGATCTGTTAACCATAACAACCTCATCAGAATTCTACTAACAAGCAGCAGTACCTTGCCGCAAAACTTCACCAATAACACCAAAGAAATAACATGCACCTTAATCAACGCCAGATCAGCTCACAACAAACTGCAAACAATACATAACCAGATTATAGATCACAAAATAGACATCATGCTGATAACTGAAACATGGTTTGCACAAACAATATTCTCTTAAACCAACTAAACACAGATACACACAATATCCATAACTGCCTGAGAACACTTGGAAGAGGCAGAGGAGTATGTATCCTCGCCAACAAACAGCTATGCTTCACTGAAGTTGACACCTTATTTATACATAACCTGGACCTCATAACCATCTCAAACAAGCAATACACCATTTGCCTAGCCTGCAGAACTCCCGCATCCAACCCCGATAAGTTATCAAACATTCTGGATGTCGTCTATACACACTTTCCAATTGGTGGGTGATTTCAACCTGTCAGATCGCACCCAACTAGTTAAAATTTGCCACCAAATGTCCAAACCATATAGACAAGAGCAAGGACTATCTCAGGACTTATCCCTCTCTGCAGTCCTTTTTAATATATATTTACAACCAATCTGTAATATTTTAAATAAATTCAAAGTAGGATACCATATTTATGTGGACGACATAATGATGTACTTACCGATTGACACTACAAATTCATCTATCAACCAAATTACGACACGTTTCAGAAAAGCCTCTGCATGGCTGAATGCCCATAACTTAAAAATCAACCTGGAGAAAACTGAAGTATTATATATCACTAGGAATTGCAACTTTGCCCTCTCCACCACATTACATCTAGAGGAGGTAGACCTCATAGTAAAAAATGAAGTCAAATACCTGGGGGTTACCCTAGACAAAACAGTCAGTATGGTTTCACACATAAAGTCAACCACTAGTAAGATCTATTACAAACTAAGGCTAATACAACACATCACCCTAACTAATCATAGAACTGCCCCTGGCCCCAACGCACAAATAAGTACCTGTTTGAAAGTATAGCTGAAAAGGGCAAGGTCTGACCACCCCAATCATCCCCTTGGTCTCGATCTCCCCCGTCACCCACCTGACCTCAATCTTTCCTTTGATCACCCCGACACATCTGACACCATGGTTTCTGCAAGAATTGTACCGGTGTTTTAGAAATACAAATATGTTCCTATATATCTATATAAAATAGCCCCAAAATAAGAGCCTACTTGTCCTACACACATAGGTGACAAGCTATATAACTACCCTCATCATATACATGTCATTCAGTAAATCAGCATTTCAGTGTCCACAAAAGGATATGAGAACTTATAGCCATCTTCTTGGTCTTATTGTCCTTATTTGCTATCATAGTCCATATTTATTTGCTTATATAAAAAAAGAAAACATAATTGAAAAAAGAATCCTGAGAGAAGTATATTGTAGAACAGCTAACTGAACAAGTACGAGGTATGATCAGAAAGTATTGAGACTCATACAATAACACAAGAAGTATAACTGATAGTTATCACACTCAGTCTCCTTCAAAGTAGTCCCCAAACGATAAAACATACTTCCTCCAGCTTTACTGCCACTGCTGGAAACAATTTTGAAATGCCTCTTTCATTATGCTGTGAAGCTGCAGTGTCGATTTTTGCTTAATTGTCTCTAAGTCACAGAATCTTCTTCCTTTCAGTGGTAATTTCAGTTTTGGAAACAAGAAAATGTCACAGGGTGTGAGGTCAGGTGAGTAAAGAGGCTGATGAACTTGCTTGATTTGGTGTTTGGCCAAGAACTGCTGGACAAGATCTGATGTGTGAGCTGGGGTGTTATCGCGATGAAGCAACCATTCACCATTCCTGTGCAACTCTGGCCTCTTACGATGAACTGCATCTCTCAAATGAGTCAGAACTTGAACGTTGTACTCTTTATTGATGGTTTGACCTTTTGGAGCATACTAATGATGAACAGCACCCTAGTAATCAAAGAAAACCGTGAGCATGTCCTTGACATTGCTCCTCAGGTTGATGGGCTGTCTTGGGTCTGGGAGTGTTTGGACTCTTCCATGGTGAGATTAGAACCTTTGTTTCCAGGTCATAACCATAAACCCATGATTCATCACCAGTAATAATCTTTTTTATGAAATCTGAATCATTTTCAATATATTCCAACAACTCCCTGGCTGTAGACATGCGATCTTCTTTTTGATCAAGGGATAGGAGTTTTGACATGAATTTTGCAGACAGACATCTCATCCCCAAATGTACAGTACAGTAAGAATGGACCGTACTGACCCGAAACTGATGTCCATGTCCTCAGCAAGTTCCCTGATAGTCAATTGACGATTTGTGGCATGCACAGTTTTAATTTTGTCTTCATTTCTGCTCGTGGATGGCCTTCCAGAACATTCATCACTGTCGATACTTTGGCGATCCTCTTGGAGACGTTTGTACCAGACATAAACTCGAGCACGACTCATGCATTCATCGCCATACACTTGCTGTAACTTGTTATAAATCTCTTTGCACAAATCTCCAAGTTTCTGTCAGAATTTAATGCCAATTCACTGTTCAATTTTTTCACTCATCGTAAATCTGACAAACTGCTTTTACATGACACCAAATATCACGTGATTAAAAAAAGTACAGGTGTGCTGCAGCCGTGCTACAGTCTACACATGCAGAGCAGATAAGTAGGTCACTGCATGCTTAATAGCATCATGGTGCGACGTATTGTTATATAGCTAGACAATGTCTCAATACTTTTTGATCACACCTCTTATGCTCTCTTTAAGACAATGCTCCCAGTATCTCAAAGGGAAGACATTTTACACAGTGACAACGAGAGCACTATGAAATGTAGGCTTTGAGAAACAGTTGTTTTGGATAATGTTTGTGAATTTAAGAAGACATACAAGATCTCAAAGGAGAAAAACAAACAAAAAAGAATATGATTATTTACTTTGATTTTAGGCTCTTATCAACATTGATGCCATGTTGTGGAGACAATTTTTCCAGTGAGAGACACCATTGCCTTATAACTGTTGTCTTTTTCCTTCCAATAGTTCACCATTGGAGTCAGCTGAAGGAGAGTGAATGTGATGTACTCCATACTTAGCCCACTGTGTCTGCATGCTACATTAGGGCTTTCCAAATCTGTCCAAGAGACCCTATATTCAGTCAGGTTTTCAGGATATCCATAATGAATATATATGAGAGAGATCCGCATACACTGCCTTAGCTGCATGCAGATTTATCTTGTCTAATTCAATGTGGATATCCTGAATTGTTTTTCTAAAATGTTCCCAATTTTTGCGCATTTATTCCAATTCATTTCACATACACATTTCAACAGAAATTTTTGGCTGCTGTGCAAGAGGAGACAGAAGCTGCATACCTTCCCTAGTCACAAGAAAATCAGCCAACTTTTTAGGGTAAAAAAAAAAGTAGAAACCTCATCATCATAAGATACCACCCAAACACAAGGAAATCTAAGGGCAAACCAGCCCC
Organism: Ichthyophis bannanicus; assembly: GCA_033557465.1. Taxonomy (NCBI): domain Eukaryota; kingdom Metazoa; phylum Chordata; class Amphibia; order Gymnophiona; family Ichthyophiidae; genus Ichthyophis; species Ichthyophis bannanicus. The sequence continues at coordinate 1,815,032,012 of CM066031.1, read as the reverse complement.
AGAGACTGGGCATTTGAAGAGGTTGGCTGGGTGAGGTGTCTTTTGGTATATTTTGTTCCTGCTTTTTCCTTTTTTTTAACTTGGGTCCCCTTTTTCCTTTTAGTTGTGGGTTATATTAGATGATGTTTTGTTTTGTTTTGTTTTTTGGTATTGTGTGGATCATAATCTTTCTTTTTCCTAAGTTTGTTTTTTCTTCACATTTATTGTGAATTGATATATTGTAAAATTGCATAAATATAACATAAAAAAAAATCAATAGAAATTTTTTAATGTATATTAATTGACATAGCATGCATAAATGTGCCCTAAATCAATTTAGCATGCACTAAATTCTTTAAAATGCAGTAATGAAGGTGTGAGCCGAAGGCGGAGCCAAGATGGCTGCACACAGTATTTGAGCATTGTACAAGCTTTGCCTATGGGGAAGCAGAAGGCCAAAGCGGGCAAGCCACCCTCAGCTACTGCAGTGTCTCCTGCTGTTGCCTAAAGAACCTCTTGATGATTTTGTGTCAAGTGGTGTTGAGCCCAGCTGAGAGACGCCAGAGCGGGAGGGCTCTGCGTCCTCTTCGGGTGTAGATGTTACCCCTCCTGAAGTGCAGCATCCGCTGAGGACATTAGATGCAGCTCAGCTTCCACTGTGCTCGGGTCTTGCAGACAGTTCCACTGATGTGTCCGCAGATGCTTGGGGGGAGCTTCCAGGAAGTGATGCGGGGAGCATAGAGACCCCGTTGGATCAGCTTGCTAGCTGCATTTCCTCAGAAGTAGGAGAGCTCCACCGGCCCCAGGATTTGGGCATGCAGCAAAACAGAATGGCAGAGCTGCAGAACATGGGAGGGGTTATAATTGACTCTCTTCTGCCAAGACCTGATCAGATTACCCTCAAATCCATCTGGACTGCTATCAGGCAACTTGGTGACGTGTTTTTTCCTCAAATTCAATCTTTGAACACTCGACTTCAAGCAACTCAGGCAGACTGTGCCAGGAATATTACTGAAATATCCAAACTGCAAGCATCGAGTAATGAAATTACTGTTCGGGTAGAGCAGATGGAGAACTGTTTTCAAGTTGTAATGAAAGACACATCTTAAGGCACGATTGTAACATCTGGAAAATGTTTCTAGGTTGGAAATTCTGCGATTGATTAACTTTCCTAAATCTCAATATACCTCTCCTAGAGACATGTTTAAGTGTTATCTGGAAGAGGATTTAGGTGTTCCTCCAGAAACTCATCCACCAGTGGCCAAGGTGTATTAACTACCCCCTGGGAAGAAAGTTTCTCCCAGGGTAGAGGGGAGGGATATGCAATTTGATGTATTGAATGTTTCTGCTATTTTAGAAGGCTCAGTCTCTGAAAACTTTGTTCCTACTACATGTTTAGTGCAATTTGCTTTGTCCTCTGATAGGGAGTGGTTCCTAAAAATGTTTTTAGGAAAAAAATGGGAACTTTTGAGGGCTTCTGCTTAGGGCCTTCCCAAACCTGGCTCATGAAACCCAGCACCGCAGAAAGGAATTTCTCCTTCTTCGGCCCAGGGTAACCCATCTGGGAGTGTTATTTTCCCTGATTAAATATCTTTCGCACTCTTATGTTTTTTTATATCCTTCGCAGCTCCTGTCTTTCCTAAATGCTCACTCAGTTCCGAGTTCCCCTGGAGGAGAACCTACGCTGCCTTAATGTGTATGTTGGCTGTTTAGACGCTGTTTTTGTTTTCCTGCATGTTTAATAGTACAATTATTTCCTTTGGAAATCCTCTCTCTAATTATCGGCTAGGGTTGGAGGTTGTCTGTATTGATTTTCCTTTCATTTTTTTTTCTTCTGATTTCTTGTTTCCACCCAGTACTCATTGTTTTCTTACAAGTTCTTTTCTTACACTTGACCTTTATTGTAAAATGCATAAATATTTAATTAAAAAAACAAAACAAAAAAAAACCTGAAGGCGCATTAATGAATGCATATCCCTACTGAAAATCCAATTACGCATGGAGTCCCGAGGAGAGGCTTGGAAAGGCCTGTGCTACATATTCTGCACCTGTTATTTATTTTTATTTATTTATTTAGCTGTATTTATATACCGCCTTTCACCGGGTCAAAGCGGTTATCATTAAACTAGAGCTTCCCAGACCTTTCCTGGGGATCCCATGACCAGTCAGGTTATCAAGAGATCCACAATGAATATTCATGAGATAAAGTTACATATTCTGGCTCTCCAAGGCATATGGATTTATCTCATAAATATTCATTGTGGATACCCTGAAAACCCGACTGGCTGTATTGTCCCTAGGACCCGTTTGGGAAGTCCTGCATTAAAATGATGAGCCCACTTCCAAACCTATTCAAAAAAGGAAGCCTTAACCACAAGATATGACATTATTTAATCAGAATTAGAGGAAGAATGAACTATTGACTTCAAGATGCTATAGCAATTTTAGCAAGAAGAATTAAGTTACCAAATGCGGTACAAAATGTAAATTCACAAGCGAGTTTGCCTATTTACCTCAACACTAAGCATTTGCTAAAAAATACAAATAACTAGAGCTTGATTCAATCCAAATAGATTTCCTCAGAGGCAGTGAACAGCAGAGATTTTTATGTTTTGTTATATATCAACTGTTACAGTATAGGAATAAATATTTGCCAGACAGTAGAGTAACAGAGTACATGCAAATATAGACTGCAACAGAAAGATCAGCGCCACAAAAGCATTAGAATGGAGAAGTGGAGTTATTTGTATAGTTGGTTCTCCAGAAAGAAAAACAGGTTCAGAGCCTCTTTTGGCAATAGCTTGATGCAGAGCACGTCTAATTTATAACTGGACAAAGGTTCAACCAATGTGTTCACACATACAGTATCTACAACGACTGATTCACTCAAGCGCACGTGTACTTATTCACCCCAGGAACGTTCAGAATGAAATATATTTACCTCAATCAATGGAAGAAGAAAAGTACCACAGACACAGCTACAAGTGCTATTTATTTCAAAGAGTGATTTTGATATTTAAGGGAGAGAAACTAAGCTGTGGTAAAATATCACGTTTTCTTTATCATCCTGCAAGATCAGTCCAGGTGAGTGAAGGAGGCAGACCAGAACAACTTTCAGTGATGCCATCACTAGTATATCCATTGGTGCAGCACCGAGAGAAGTCAGTATTTGTCGGCCTCCAGCAGATGGCAAGGTATTTGGCCTGGTGCAGCAGTGTAAGTAGACTTGAGCCAGACCACAGTCCTGTGACCTGTGTGATTGAGACTCGTAGGCCCAAGGTATGCTTGGAGCTCAGGTATGCCCTTTTGTCCCTCAGTCAACAACTATCCTGTGTCCAGTGCTGTTACCCATGGATTCGAGCACTGGTGAGCTGGAGAGCGAGCAGGAGGACCCCACAGGGCCCTGAGGGGGTGATAAATCTAAGCCTATGCCCCCTTCCCTCTTGCTGGCCTATCTGCTTGCTCTTATGTTTGCTTCTCTATCTTTCCTTTTTACTAATTTTTCAATTGGCTCTCTTTGCTGCTTGCAATAAAGCCACTTCAAAGTATAAAAGAAAAACCCTTTGTTGAGGCAATCAGGCTTGTGTGGGTGTCTGGGTTAGCCCTTCTTGGGATTCCTCTGCCAGTCTGTTAGATGTAGAGACTGCCTTTTGAGGGTTCCTTTTTCACCGTGTTTTTTCCCTTTTCATCGTTTTTTTTCCGTGGTTTTTCTTCCTTTTCTGTTGCAGTGCTGAACCGCATTGGTTAATGCAGCCTGCAGCTCCCAGTGGTTTAAAACCCCAATTTCATTTTTTTGCCCCAAGAGCAGCAGACACCAAGGGCGGTCCGGGGTCCAATGCCATATTTGCCGCCTCTGCAGCATCTCACTTTTTTTTTCCACCAGCGGATACCATGCCATTTTGGATGGTTGCATGATCCTTGTGGAGGGAGAGTGTGACAAGGCGGCACAGTCTCAAGCCTGCACATCTCTGAAGATTCTCTGGGGCCCCAGTGCCCTTTTTTGTAACTGGCTTGTGCGGCAGCTTTTAAAACATCTCTTGGGCTATTTTCAGTTTTTAGCAGCTTCATGGGTTCCCGTGTCCCTGATCACCCAAAGGGGGACTTGGGGCCCTCTGACACATCTCCTACTAGTGGAAAGGGGATTAAGTGCCCTTGTTCTTCCTTTTTCACCATGTCCCTGTGGGGAGTTGGTGGGGATGAAGATGAGGATGGCCTTTGACCAGCGGTGAGTCAGAGAAGGATGGAGAGCTTCCCCTGGTGGAAGATGAGAATCCGTCAATGATCTGCCTATTTCATAGGGAGGATCTTCTACTCTTATTTAGGGCCTTATGGCAACCTTATGCATTTCAGAGCCTGCCTTTGTGGAGTTATCGCAAGGGAACCCTTTTCTGGAGGGTTGCGGCATTCTTCCAGCCTTTTTCTCCCTTCCTGAGCTGGTGCGTAAGGTGTGGTCTCTGTGGGAGACACTATAACTGACCTGAGGGGTTCTAGGTTCCTGGATTGGAAAGAATCCTCTGCCCCAGGGTATGATGGAACAGCCTTCTGGGCACCCTCAGGTAGACGCCCTGGTCATGGCTGTGACAAAGCACACTTCCATCCTGGTGGAAGGAGTCTTAGGATGGGAGAGTGGAAGCCTTCCTCAGAATGCCTTTATAGCTTTGGCTTTGGGCACTCAAGTGGTGCTGTGTGCAAGCTTAGTGACCTCAAGCTCTCTTTCACTGGATTCTGCAGTTGCCGGGCAGTCTAAATGTTGCAAAAAGGAAGTCTAGAGCCTTGAATATGGCAGATGCCCTGTATGGCTTTATCAGAATTTCCAAGACCAATGCAGTGGTAGTAGTGACCAGATAGTGGCTTTGCTTCTAGAATTGGTCGGCTCATGAATGTTTCCAGAATTTCTTTTACTAATGGCAGATTTCAGCTCTTTCCAAAGGTTCTCCATTGGATTTAGATCAGGATTCATTGCTGGCCAGTTTAAAACAATCAATTTTTCCTTTTAACCTTCTTTTGTACTTTTGGATGTATGTTATGGGTCATTGTCCTGCTGGAGGACCTAGACCTAGCTTTCTGACAATAGGTAGCACATTTTGCTCCAAAATACCTTGGTAGTCTTCTGACTTCATGTTTCCTTTAATACATTCCAGGCTTCCAGTTCCTGAGGCAGCAAAACAGCCCCACAACATTATGGCACCTCCACCATATTTAACTGTAGGAGGGATGTTGTTTTCCCTTATAAACTTCATTTCTTCACCTGTGAATGTTTCATCTGTCCACAGAACATTTTCCCAGAAGGACTGTGGTTTCTCAAGGTGGGTTTGGGCAAAGATCAGGCATGCCTTTTTATGTGTCTTTGAGCAGTGGAGTCCTCCTTGGCTTTCGCCTATGATGTCCTTCTTTGTTTAGTGTGTGGAGTATGGTGCAGGTTGTAACCACCACTCCAGATTGCTCCAGGTCAGCCCTAAGCTCTTTGGATGTTGTATGTGGCATTTTTCCAACAGTTCGCACTAACCTTCAAAAGCATCTTGGATTAATTCCTCTTTCCACCACATTTTGGCAGTTCCATGAACAGACAACTTTTTAATGACATTTCAAACTGTAGACTTCGGAATCTCAAGGTCTTTGGAGATGGTCTTGTATCCCTTTGAAGTATGATATTTTGTGACAATGGCTTTTCTGATGGTCACAGGCAGCTCTCTTGTCTTCAACATGGTGAAAATGGAACAGGGAGTGAAGGTGGCATCATTCATTGGCTGGTTCAAGTCATGTGAGTATTGACAATTGATCAGAGGTGCATCTAATTTTACTACAATGTGAATGTACTTCTTCTGTTCAAACTGATTTGAATTGTTTATAAGGGTGCCAATAATCATGCCCTCAAACCACCCTTATGAGTCCAGTACTATCAGAATGAAGAGAATACTAACTATATCCAAATATACGTTTTTAGACCACTGATTTTATGGAGCCGATCCATGGCCAAGGTACATAAGCCAGGATCAAGTTTCCCACAGATACTGAGATCCTTTTTCTCCCTGTAAAAATAATGTTTCTAGATAAGATGGGTATAGTTTAATAAAGCAGGATGAAGCATATTTGGATATAGTTAATAATCATGTCCTGCCAATGTCCCAGTTTTTATACTATTTTGTAATTTTTCCTTTTTTAATTGGTCTTCTTTATTTGATTCTTTTATGTGTCCAATATGTGTGCATAGAGGGCCTGATATTCGAAGGGCATTTACACAGTTTACAGTCTAGTAAACCATGTAAAGCCTTAGATGGGAATGTTCAATGGCACCTACATGGGTAGTGTTGTTGAATATCCCCATCTATGTCTCCTACAAGCCCCGATGCTATCCGACTTTAGCATTGGGGTGTTCCAGGGTGGAGCGGAGGTGGGGGCATGAGATAATCAGGAAGCAGTGATACTGCATACTGCCCAGTTAGTGCTCTGCGCCAAAAAGATAGGCGAGGAAAACCCTCACCTATCTTTACGGTGCAGGTGCTAACCAGGAAGCATGCAATATTGCTGCTGCCTGGCCAGCTTCGGTGGCTTCCGGTTGTGCGGTGATACCCGGATATTCAGTGCCGGGGCCACACATGATCCTGTCATTGAATATCTGGGTTTAAGGGTTGGCAGGAAGGGCTATGAGCTGATGCAGCGCATAGCCTGCCCAGAAGAATATCAGGCCCATATAGTCCAAAGCTATTTCACTGGCCAAGTTTTTTTTGTAGATATTGGACATTAAGGGGTTGAATTACTAGGGTGCCAATAATGTTGATCACAACTGTAAGTCAGGGTATTCACTGGAGATTTCAGAGTCTTTTCATGATGCCTAGTGGAGTTTCCCTGTGGCTGCCTGCTCAAGCAGATGGCAAATGAGGATACTCTGCAGTTACAGGCTATTGTACCTGGGCCTTCTGTAAAGTTAGGTCAAGGGCATTATTACATCTGCTCTGCAGTATCCAAGAAAGGGAGAGTTCTTCCAACCCATTCTGGACCTGAAGGCAGTCAATGCAGTTTCTATTTCCTCACCTCTGCCTGAATATCATCAGGTCAGTCATTATGTCAATCCAGCAAGGGGAGTTCCTTATCTCCTTGGACCTTTCAGAAATGTACTTCCATATTCCCATCTGGGAGCAATATCAGCAGTTCCTCTGCTTCTGTATCATGGGCCACTATTTTCCATCTTTGGGCTCTACCATGGCCATGCCATGGCATCTCACACTTTCTTGAAGGTCATGGTGGTGGTGGAAGCCATTGCCGTGGCATTAGTTGATAACATTCTAACAGATTTGTCCACCAGGACAGGCTATCCAGACAGGCTATCCAGATTCACCCATATCTGGACGACTGATTGATTCGGTCCAACTTGTTGAAGTCTAAGGCAGATACAGGCTGTTTGGAACAATTGATATTGATGATCACCTTTCCCAAGAGCAGCCTCGTTCCCTCCCAGGACTTGGAATATCTTGGGGCTCAATACAACACTCTTTTGGGCTAAGTGTTTTCACTCCACAGAGGTTGCACAAGTTGTAGTCCAGCTCAGGGAGTTTTGCACTCAGGCAACTCCCCAGGTCTGGGACAATCTCCAGAACTTGAGGTCCATGTAATCACCTCTAGAGCTGGTCCTTTGGGCTAGGACACATAAGCACCTCCGATAGAGCATCTGTTGGCTGCTCTGGTTTCCTGTTCCCTATTCAATTATCGCCTTTCTTTCCCCCAGGAGATCAAAGCGCAGTTTGTCTGGTGGTTGCCGACTCACTCTCTGATGGACAGGATGCCTCTGGAAGCACTATATTAGATGATTGTCACCATAGATGCCATCTGGAGGGACTGGGGAATGCACTGTCTGGGTCAGTTTGTTCAGGGGGTCTGGTCCCCACAGGAAGCCTCCTGGTTGATCAACCATCTGAAGACCAGAGCAATCCACCTGGCCATGGATAAATCTCAATCTCTCCTGGTGGACAAATCTGTTAGAATGTTATCAACTAATGCCACGGCAATGGCTTACATCAACAGGCAAGGTGGCACTTGCCATGCTGGGGTGCCTGTCAAAGTGGCAAAGCTGTGTAGTTGGGCAGAAGATCATCTGTTTACTCTGTTGGCAGCCCACATATCAGGCTTCAACAATGTGCAGGCTTGAGTCAGAACTCCATAGATCCTAGGCAAGTGGGAGTTAAGCCCTTGAGCATTCAACCTCATAGTGAAGAGGTGGGACCTGCTAGTTCATCTTAATGGCTACCCAGTAGAATGCCAAAGAGAATATTTTTTTCAGTTACAGGAATGAGCTGTGGGTGGCTGGCCTGGATGCCCTGCTTCAGGTGTGATCCTAGGAGAGGTTCCTATATGTCTTCCCCTTAGTCCTTAGTGAGCCAGAATTCAGTCTCATCTGGGCTTAGTAATTCTAACATCACAGGACTGGTCATGCAGGCCATGGTACACAGATCTCTTAAGCCTGTTCGTGGGGTCTCCTCTCTTGCTACCTCAAGGGAGGGGTCTTTTGCGGTAAGGGTTCCTAGTGATTGAGGATCAAGGTCTCTTCTAGTTTACAGCATGGCCCTTGAGAGGTGTAGGCTATCTAAGAAAGACTAATCTGGAGCGGTAGTAGACATCCTTCTCAAAGCCTGAAGGGCCACTACTTCATTAGTCTATGTGAGAGTCTGGAGGGTCTTCAAGAACTGATGTTCTTCTCAGGATCTGGATGCCAGGAAGGCAGACATAGCTATCATTTTGTCCTTCTTACATCCTTGAACTCTCTCAAGGTTCATGTAGCAGCTCTAGTGTGCTACCATGGGTATGTTCAGCGGCACATCTTTAGCAGTGCACCCTAACATTTCCCACTTCCTCAAGGGAGTGAAGCAGATCCACCATCAGTATTTCCAGATGTCCCTTAATAGAGTCTTTCTCTGATGTTGAAGACACTGAAAGATCTCTACCTTTGAGTCCTTTGGAAGGTCTCTCTCAAGGATTTAACCCTTAAGGTGTTTTTTCTGGTAGCAATTGCATCTGCAGGGAGACTATTTTGGTAATCTCAATGGCATCTGTCTCTCTGTGAACCATGCCATCTTTTCTTCCCAAGAGGCTGCCTTCCTTTCACATAATCAGGCTATTATCCTGCCCTCCTTCTCAGAGAACCACCTTTGGGTGAATCCCTTGCTGTGTCTGGTGGACGTGAGGAGGGTGTTAGTAAAATACCTGAGAGTATTAATTCATTTTGTCAGTTGGACCATGTTTTTGTTTTCTTCAGTGATCTGAGGAAAGGACAGGCAGTGTCCAAGTCCTCAACTGCCCACTGGATTATGGAGGCTATTAGCTCAGCCTACCTTCTTTGTAGAAAGTGTGTGCCAGAGGGATTTGGAGCTCACTCCACTAAAGCACCAAACTCCTGGGCAAATTCTGTTTTGGTGTCCCTGGAGTTAAGCTGTAAGGTGCCTGCTTGGTCATCTCTAAGCACCTTTGTGAAGCATTACAGGTTAGACGTGGGAGCTGGAGCAATGGCATCTTTGGAAGGGCAGTTCTGTCCAAAGCATCGTCTTTCTTCCATGCTGGGTCCTGACTGCTTGGGTAGTTCACACTCATCTGGACTGGTCTAGCACAGAGGTTCTCACCCAGTCCTCAGGATACACCTAGCCAGTCAGGTTTTCAGGATAACTACAATGAATATGCTGTACATGGGAGAGATCTGCACACATTACCTCCACTGAATGCAAATCTTTCCCAGGCATATTCATCGTGGTTATTCTGAAAATCTGACTGGCTAGCTGTGTCACGAGTACTGGGTTGAGAATCTCTGGTCTAGCACAATGATAAGGAAGGAGAAATTTACATACCTGATAGTTTTATTTCCTTGAATCATGCTAGAATAGTCCTGGACCCACCCTGAAAGACTACTCCTATAGGTTTTGAAGCCTGCTGCCTCTTGATTGTGTTGTCAGTATCCGTGTCTGATGCAGAGTCTTCCTACTCACCAGAACAACCCCTGTCCCCCAAAGACACCCTAACCCCTAGAAACAACCTTCTCCCCCCGCCCCCAAAGAGACACCCACTGCCCTAACTCTTCCACCAGGCCTAGAGAACCTATCTCTGATACTATCACTAGGAGTCAGAGCAGCCATTTTGAACCCAGGCCAATGACAAAGCAGGAGAAACTGGGGATTGCTTCTGTGCCCCTCACTAGATACCAGCAGGGTGGGAGTTCTATTTGGGAGGGGGTAGGGTACTGTTCCAAGGATGAGGGACTATTTATGGGTGGGGGTATGATCAAGGAGGGTCTTTACTGGCTGGGGATCAAGCGTTAGTGCAAGTATCAGAAAACCTCTGGCTCCTTTAATAGGTCCTCCTGGAACATCATGTGATCATCATCAACACCAACCCAATTAAAAACCCCAATCTAAAATACAATATACTACCATCCATAATCCTAAAAATGTAAAACTTTCATCCATCCCCAAAAGCCTCCATGCCCTATCGACCCCACTTCAGGGCATCTTAAAAACTGATAGGATGATATTCATCCCGTGGTGGTCAGCATTTTTTAAACACCAGCCACCACAAGTAAACTAAAACCGCTGCTTATCCAGCTAGCAGGTGCTACAAACAGGAAAAGTACCTTTGAATGTCAGACTCTTGATTCCTAAATTATTATAGTTCAATATAAAGAAAAACAAAAAAGAAAATGAGGTGACACCTTTTTATTGAACTAACTTCATAACATTTGTAGACTAGCTTTCAAAGATTAAAACCTTCTTCCTCAGGTCAGGACAGTATCAGCAACAGATGATGATACCAAAATATATACAGGAATCAATACAGCACTCCATTAACGGGAGGGGTGGAAAGGATGGTTCATCAGAGGATGACCAGGCTGTAAATGTTTATAATGTGACAGAAAGTATATGTATTTGTTAAGTCCTGTTGGTGATTAGGCTGTAAATATTTATAATTTATAATATGACAGGAAGCCCATGTCTTTATTGAGTCTTATCTGGTCTGATTCAAAGTATCTTCATCTTGATTTCAAAGGTTTTATGGGCTTGGATAGATTTCAATTTCCCTTTCATGCTTTCAGGATCCTCACCGTAATATCATCAATGCTATGCTCTGGTCCAGTGAAATGCTATCCAACTTCAGAGGCTGAGGTGACTAAATTCACACCTTAGTCCCATCTGTTCTGCATTATCATATGTCAGTGCATTCATTTTCATCTTTAACATTTGGCTTATCTCTCTAGTGTAGCAGCCCTTTGTACATTTTCAGCATTGAATCATGTAAGCTACGTTGGAAGAGCAGCATGTGTTGTTGCTGCTAAGTGCCGTCAAGTCTGTGTCGACTCATGGTGGCCCTCTGGATAGTTGTCCTAAATTGTGTTCGTTCTTCAGTCAGGTGGCTCATTGTTGACAGACTCGTAGCCATAGCTGCTGTTATTGTATCAATCCATCTCATTGCTGGCCTTCCTCTTTTGCGTTGACCTTCTATCTTGCCAAGCATGATATCTTTCTCTAATGATCTCTCTCTTCGCATGATGTGTCCAAAGTATGAAAGTCGAAGTCTTGTCATCTGAGCTTCTAAAGAAAGCTTAGGTTTGATCTCCTCTAGTACTGACTGGTTTGTTCTTCGGGCAGTCCATGGTATATGCAGTATATATATACCATAATTCAAAGGCATCAATTTTCTTCCTGTCTATCTTTTTCACTGTCTAGCTTTCACATCCATATGATGTTATTGAAAATACCATGGCTTGAATGAGTCGAACCTTTGTATGGAGAGATACATCTCTGCTCTTGAGAATCTTGTCTAGGTCTTTCATAGCCATTCTGCCAAGAGCAATGCGTCGTCAGATTTCTTGACTGCTTGTTGCTTCTTTATTGATAGTTGATTCAAATAGGTTAAAGTTGTCCACTATTTCAATCTCTTCTCCATCAATGATTGATTTTGCCAGTTGTCATGATCTTTGTCTTCCTTACATTAAGGTGTAGGCCCATTTTATGATGAATCATCCTTAACCGGGTTGTCTGTTGGAAAGAACCTGGGGTCCGATATTCAAAGACCTTTACTTGGGTAGCTTCCTTAGTTACCCATGTAAGGGTCTTATCCAGGATATTCGAAGGTCACCTACATGGGTAATACCCTTTGAATATCCTGGCTAAGTCCCTAATGTGCCCAGATGCTATCCATGTAGCCCTCTGTGCCTTAAATATAGGCGAGAAAAAACCTTGCCTATCTTTAAGATGCAGAGGCTATGTGGGTAGCAACAAAGGTTGCTGCTACCCATGTAGCCCCTTCCTCCACCCTGATGCTATGTGTGTAGCCTCTGCAGCATCTGGGCTAACCTGGATATTCAGTTCTGCCAGCTATTTAAGTTGTCTACTTTATTTATTTAACATTTCTTATATCATGATATCAAGGTGGTTTACATTGAACAAACTGAAACTACATTGAACAGGGAATTATAACTTGGAGATAACTATTTTACAGGGAACATGGGCAATGGAGGGTTAGGGGGCTTACCCAAGACCACAAGGAGCACCTGTGGGATTAGAGACCCCAGTCCTTCTGGCCCAAGGTTGCTATTCTCTAAGGGGATTTGAACCCCTGGCCTTCTGGCCTGAGGTAACTTGCCCCAACCACTAGGCCACTCCTCTCCCTAAAGTTGCTAGGGATACTTGTACTGATACAACTATAACTAATAAGTTTAAGAGACTATGTTCACCTCAAGATTAATTAAGGCACTGAAATTAATTAATCTATTCCTGGTGAGGATAACCAATTGAATTTGAAAGTGAATTTGACCACCTCTTCCCCTTTAATAGATTCCAGAGCCTAGAAAGCTAGTGTAGAGTGGGTGGAGAGAAAGAAAACTTAGCAAAAACTGGTTTGCTACAGTGCCCTTACCTGTGTTTCTAAGGTAATCTCTTAACAATTTCTTGGGTGATTCACAAAGCCCTTGGTTTGATCTCGGAAGCTTTTCAAAGTTGAATAGCGCACATGTATAGGGGTCATTTTAGAAGCTCTATCCATGATTTGGATGTCTGAAAATGGGCATTTAAACATGCAAATCATGGAGGCCTCTTTTGTCAGATGGCCTATCTCTGTGCACGTAACCGACCTTGCTACTTGCCATGGTCCTGTCTCTAGAATCGCCTACAGGGACATTCATTTTTCAGGGTGGAGACAGAGCAATTTCAGGTGCCACTTATACGAACCTCCTTTCACTGCTGCCACTCCCCCGGATTTTTGGATGTTCTGCTCTGGAGGTCCTAGATTCATCCTAAATTCCATTCTAAAATGCCATTTATAGTGTGACAAAAATGCACATTTCCCCATCTTCTTTTTACATGCTCTGTCATGTCTGTGTGGGAGATTTCATTGAAACAGTCATGGTATATTGTGACTCAATAGGGCAGTAGGACATGCATAGCTGCATGGGCTTACAGACTGAGAGTGTGCATATGTGTGTATGAATGAATGGTATGATGCGCATATCTATTTCCACAGGGACTGATTAACTGTTTATCTATGAAGATTTGAGGTTGAATGTCAGTGTAGGGGGATGTGTGTGCATGTGTGTTCAGGAGGTGGATGTGTGCTTTGGGTGATGGGGGCAGAGAATGGGTGGTTATCAGTATTGGAATATATTTGTCGGGGGGATTGACAGGGTGGGGTTTGTATCCGTGCATGTGTGTGTGTGTGTGTGTGCATGTGTGTGTGATGGGAGCTGCATCTGTGTGCATGTGTACATGTGTCAGACTGCATGTGTGTGTGTTGGGGGCCACGTGGCTGTGGATGTGTATTTGCTTCTTCTGTCCTCCATACCCTCCACCTGCTTCTTTTCTCCTCCAAACTCACTACCTGCTCCTCTGATCCTATTTTCACCTGTCTCCTAAGCTCCATCTCCTCCACTATAATCCCTCCATCTCTCATGTTCTCAACCTATTGCTCTCCACTGCAACTGTTCCTGCAGCCTTCAAGCATGCTGTGGTCACACCTCTCCTCAAGAAACCCCCACTAGACCCTACCTGTTCTTCTACTGACCCATCTCCCTCTTCCTCTTCGTTTCTAAGCTACTTAAACGTGCAGTTCACCGCTGCTGCCTTGACTTTCTTTCCTCTCAAGCCCTTCTGCATCCTCTACAATCTGGCTTTCACCCTTTACATTCTACTGAAACAGCTTTTGCCAAAGTCTCCAGAAACCTGTCCCTGGCAAAATCCAAGGGCTTTTACTTGATCCTCATCCTTCTTGACCTTTCTGCTGCTTTTGACATTGTTGTCCACCACCTTCTCCTCAATACCTTTTCCTCGCTTGGGTTTTAAGGGCTCTGTGCTATCCTAGTTCTCTTCTTCTTAACTCTTCCATCATACTTTCAGTGTCTGTTCTGGTGGATCCTCCTCTACTGCTATCCTGCTCTTAGTTGGTGTACCACAAGGGTGTGTCTTGGGCCCACTCCTTTTCTCTCTGTATACCCAGTCTCTTGGTGTGCTCATCTCTCCCCGTGGCTTTCAGTACCACCTTTACACTGATGACTTTCAGATCTACCTCTCTACACCTGAAATCTTTCTGGCAATCCAGGCCTGGATCGCTGCCTGCCTATCTTACATTGCTACTTGGATGTCCCACCGCCATTTGAAATTGAGCATGGACAAAACTGAGCTTCTTATTTTTCCCCCCTAAACCCACCTCTCCCCTTCCTCTTTTCTCAGTCTCTGTGGATAACTCCCTGTTTCCTCAGCTCACAACCTTTAACTCCTCCCTCTCCTTCTCTATATACAAGTGATAGCTAAAACCTGTCGTTTCTTTCTCTATAACATCAGCAAAATTTACTGTTTCCTTTCTTAACATACTATTAAGGCACTTATCCACTCTTTAGTCACCTCCCGTCTAGACTATTGCAACCTCCTCTTTGTTGGTCTCCTTCTGAATCATTTTTCATTTTCATTTCATTTTATTAAAACTTGATATACCATCCTTAGTGGGGAATAGCAGAATGGTTCACAATAAAATAAAACAAATTAAAAGCCATAAAGGAACTCCATTAAATTATAAAAAAGAGATATAAGACAAGATAGCAACATGAGAAAAGGGATCAGAAGAAACACAAGGGGGAATTATCTCTCTCCCCTTCAATCTGTTCAAAACTCAGCTGCATGGCTAATCTGCTAATCTTTGGCCAGCCTTATCATGCTCATATAACCCCTCTTTTCAAGTCACTTCATTGGCCCTCTATCCATTTCTACATACAGCTCAAACTTCTGCTGACCTATAAGTACACTCATTCTGCTGCTCCTCACTTTCTTTCCTCTCATATCTCTCCCTACACCCCTCCTCAGGAACTCTGCTCTTCTGGCAGATCACTTAAATTCCCACCCACCCTACCCCTCGCCCCACAAACCCTGGGATTGCTTTGCCTATATAGTCATCATATAGACTGACATCTGTCCTCCAATTAGGTAACACCCACCTTTTCACCTTTTTTCCTTGTCCTAACACTACTTTATCACAACCTTGGTCAGGATGTTGTGTATTCAATTCAATAGCTGTGGTGTCTTCATTCTAAGAAGAATCATTTGGAGCTAAGAGCTTGCCCTATATGTCTCAAGTTATCTGGTAGGTTGTGACCTGTAACAGGGAAACACTCTTTCTGTCAAAAGATATCCCTGCATAATGCCTTCTCTGCCTTGGAAAATGAGAATGTCCAATTATTTATTTATTTTTATTTATTATTTTATTTATAGTCTCTTATATACCGCACTATTCAGCATCAGCGCGGTTTACAATAAACAAGGAGTTACACAATTCAATAGTGGAAACTGAAGCATCCTTAAATGAGAAGGTTAATGCCCAATCTACTGATGATGCACCAAATATGAAGAAAAAATCAGAAACCAGGAAACTACTACTATTTAGAGATTCCATCATCAGAGGCACCAACTTGGGAACACAGTTCAAAGGAGAGAAGATGATTAAATGCCTTCCAGGCTCTTCAGTCAGCAGGATTATGAACCAAATTGTTGGTATAGTTAGTGCAGAAAGTGAGCACTCCAAAATTGATGTTATTATCCACTTGGGTAGAAATGACCTGGCTAGAAACAGTGCCTCTGCAGTTCAAAGGGACTTCCAGACTCTGGGAGAGAAACTCAAGCCCATTGTTAACACTATAGCATTCTCAGAAGTTCTACCTGTTCTTGGTAAGGGGACAGAAAAGCTGTATCACATAAACAACTTTAATACATGGCTCCAAACCTGGTACAAACAAGAAGGATTTAGATATATAAGTGATTGGGGAAATAGATGGAACAACAAGAGTCTATACTGTGCTGATGAACTACATCTCTCTGTTGCAGGGAAAAGGATCCTAAGTGAACAATTCAGCCATTATGTGGACAGACATTTAAACTAGGGAAAGGGGGTGATGGATGGAGAAGAACAAATTCAGGATATCACTCCCAGCAAAAACATAATAACATTGGAAACAGTCACACTATTAACCCACACATCAATGGCAAGTGGGAAGAAGCATGTAGAACAAAATCCATGCAAAATACAGGCTAGCCAGTCAACAAATGTTAGAAAGCAATGAGCACAATTGCTTGAAGCCTAGCCAACAAAGTTCCTGACCTGGAAGCCCTAATGGTGGAAACAGACTTGGACATTATGACCATTACAGAAACATTGTTTAATGAGTCACATGAATGGAATATAGCCATAGCTGGCTATAATTTATTTAGGAGATAGAGAAGGCAGAAAAGGAGGAGGAGTAACCTTATATGTCGTAACCTTATATGTGTAACCTTACACGGTTTCAGCTAATGAGATGTGTAAGTTGTTATATGTAAACCGCACTGATGCCAAATAGCGCGGTATAGAAGAGACTATAAAAAAAAAGTCAAAATCAATATTAAAGCTGCTGAAATGCAAGGGACATAGCGAAAAGACGAAGTGCTGTGGATTGTATTGGAAAGAAAAGATGTCTCTATCATCCATATTGGTGTAGTCTACAGGCCTCCAACTCAAACCGAAGAAATTGATAGAGTCTTGATTATTGATATTACAAAGTGTCACGCCCTCACCACCCGCCTCTAGCTTAGAGGGGCGTGATATCGGAGGAACGTCTCTCGATTGGCTTGGGCAAACTAACTTTTCCCAGGCGTATCTTGGGATATGTAGTTTGCCTTCAAAAATGGCTTCAAGAAGAAGTTGTATTCATGGTCCGGAGGTAAGGCAAAGTGACAGAATTTTATTTCTTACACAAAAGTTCAAGTACCCTGTACACAGGACTCCTTCTTATGCAGGATTATTGGCAATACAGCACTAGAACAGCATAACTGCTTCACAAGCTTCAAACACACACAGCTGCTTCAAACGTTTCTCAGCCCTGAAAAACAACACTTCTTTAGCAAGGGTAAAAATGTCTCTTTTTAGCCTTGCCTTGTAAAACAATTAATGGCAATAATAAAACTTAGTCCCACTGGAACAAAAGCTTCTTCTTAACTCCCTTCCCGGATTAAGTTTAAACCAAAATATGGGAGACACGGGCAGCAAATATTCACCAAGCTTTTTAGCTTCCCTGCAAGTTTTCCTGGCTGCGTCACAAACCCCCAGGTGCTAACAAAAGTATCCCCGGCCTCCTGTCGGTTCTCTGGGTCTTGTTATTTCCAGCGTTAGGAGACCTTCTCAGAAAGTGTTAGCCCTCAGCATAACGGTTCAATGCACTTGGCTTGGCATAAAGTACAGTCCATAGGAATATCCATAGCCCTCAAGTCATCCTCAGCAGTATCGACTTGCATATCTTCAATTGTTGGAGCAGTGTCCCGTTCTGAGTTCTCAAAACAGTACTCACTAAACAGCTCCCCCTTGGGTCCTAGAGTCACTCCTGTTCCCAGCTCTACCTGAGACAGCCGGTCAGTACTTTCAGCCTTCGGCCCGTCTCCTCGGCTGTGTTCCCTGTGGTTCAGCTCCTCCCAGGGCTCTCCTCTATGGCTCCGCTGCATCTCCAGCTTCTCTTGACTCTCCTGAGCCTCTTGTTGTCTCTTCTCTGGCCTTTCTTGTTTCTCAAGCCTCCCTTGTTTCTCCAGCCTTAGCAGGGGTTTATATTTCCACATCCAGGGTTCCAGCCACTCCTCCTCCCTTCTGGCCCTTCCCAGGTGATAATAATCTCTTCTCATGCCTGCAGGGACCTCATAGGAGTCTGGGTGTGGCACCCTGGGCTTTCTCTCTCTCTTCTTTCTCTCCCTTCGCGGGGCCTGAGATCCAGGCCAGGCAGGGATTTCGTGGGTATCGGTGTACGCAGGATTCAGGTTACCCCTGAAATACACAACTGGGCTCTCTCCTAAGTCCAATTCCCTGTCCTTTTCTATTCTCATGGGTTCAAGACGGGCGTCTCTGTCACAAAAGGTAGTCATGAAGGGGGAAGTGATCATATTGGGTGACTTTAATCTACCTGATGTGGATTGGAGTATTCCTTCTGCAAATCTGAAAAGAAGAAGAAATTGTGGATGCCTTCCAAGATGCATTGCTTAGAAAAATGGTGATGGAACCCACCAGGGAAAGTTCGATCCTGGATTTAGTGCTCACTAACGGAGATAGCATGTCAAATGTCTGGGTGGGTGCCCATGTGAGCAGTAGCAATCATCACATGGTGTGGTTTGAGATAAAAGCCAAGGCAGAGTCCCCTCACAGCAAGCTCAAAGTCCTAGACTTCAAAAATGTTGACTTCAGGAAGATCGCCAAGTGCCTGAAGGAGTTGGCAGGGGTGGGAGGGGATAAGAGAAGTGGAACGGCAGTGGGCTAAACTAAAGGAGACAATAAAAGGGGCAACAGATAGATATGTAAGGAAAGTAAATAAAAACAAGAGGAAAAGGAAACCTATTTGTTTCTCCAAAGAAGTGGCTGCACAAATAAAGGCAAAAAACACAGCTTTCACAAAATTCAGAAGTTCGCAAACAGGAACACAGAAAAGATTAAAGGATAAAGCTAACCTTTTAAGGTATCTTTCCATCTCCTTTATCATTTTAGTCGCTCTTTTCTGTACCTTTTCTAATTCCGCTATATCCTTTTTAAGATATTGTGACCCGAACTGCACACAATATTCAAGATGCGGTTGTACCATGGAGCGATACAGAGGCAGTATAATATCTTTGGTTTTATTCTCCATTCCTTTCCTCATGATTCCTAGCATTTTATTTGACACACGTGTTTGTTAAATAGTGCACAGAGGATAACATATCATGCTAAAGACTAATTTCATCTGATGTTCATTTATAGATGTATACATACTAACATCCTCTGACTTTGCTGTGGTGATCATACCAGGTCCTTAGTGCAGGGCAGTGCCGGCCCTAGAGGTGGCTCAAAGTGTTGCTGCCATAGATGAACCTCAAGCTTTACACCCCTGCTTGCTGTCAAAATCTATTATTTAGTTTTGAATGCCCTGCTTTTGCTGCCTTCTGGAAGTTGCTGCCCTAGGCGATTGCCTAGTTTGGCTAGTGATTAGGCCGGCCCTGATGCAGGGCATGCTCCTCCATGAACATTCTAGACAGCTGTAGCCTGCAATTTAACCTTATCTTTATCAGACATGCTTTTGAATGAATTACAGCGTGTGTAGAGTAAATCTGTACAAAACTCAGATACAAAGATTTTTACTCTCTTCCTGTGGTCACCTACAGTACTTTTCAAATTGCAGCTGTGCCAAATTAACAGAAAATAATTCAGACAACTGTTAAGCAAGCAAGTGCACCCAGCAGGTGAATGATGTAGACAGAATTCATGCGGAGTCCACTTTTAGAAATCTTTTTCACAAAGATAACCTACCTAAAATCTTTCCATCTAGCTCTCATAGCGCTTTGTGATTAATCATCACTTATTGGAGGCTAGCCATGTTTTTATTGTGCCTATCAAGATCATTAATCAAAAAAAGGTACCATTTATTCCTACGATGCGAATACATTTTTATTGTAGTGCAAGACCTATACATGTATTTAGCTGGATTGACTTTGAAGCCATCACAAGGGGATGTCAGACATCATAAGATCATAGGCAGAAGCTAAAGGAGCAATTGGAAGGCCTGGAGGTAGAAGCAGAAACTGGAAGGTCTCGACAGAAGCATGAAAATAGGAAGAGAGAGAGAGAGAGAGAAAGCTTGGAAGACGAGTGGAAAAATGAGAATTGTGAGAGAACATAATGGAAGGTTCGAAGCAAGTAGAGGAAACAAGACAAAGAGATTTCATAGGCTGGGGAGAGATTAGAAATAAAAAAAGGACTCAAAATAAACAGAAAACTTCTAGAAGGGTTTAGATTGTGAGTGAAGTCAGGTAGATTAGAATGACAGAGGCAAGGGTAGATGGGGAAGAAAAGAGATCAGAGTAAACATAGGAAGAATAAGAGAGAGCCACCTTAGAATATGATCAAAGGGGAGTAGAAAGCAAACAGGGGCAAGGAACTAGTTGCACAAAGGAGTTATATATGACCCTATAAAGTTAAAATAAAAGGAAAAGAGGTGGAGAGAGAAGAGGAAAATAGTAATTCAGAGGGAAAGTAGAAAGATGAAAGAAAAAATTATGAGAGAAAACAAGGAGTTACTCATTGTTTAATAGTGCCAGAAACTGCTGTCTAAATGCCAACATGTCCTTCTAGCAGATAGGTGCCAGCTACAAGATCCTTTCCAGTTCCTTTGTGTTTACCCTGTCAGTGGCTCCTACTGTTATGAGAAGTGCATTGGCACCGTCTCAGAAACTGGTGATGCCAGCTTGTGTACCAAAAGCACATTTTGCTGAAAATATGAAGGCAACATAAATAGAAAGAAGCAATCTATATTGCAGAGTAACAGGAACAGTCTTCAGGATAGATATAGAGCCTCTTTAGCACATTTAAGATACCCTCCAAGATGCCAGTGTTTTGTGAAACAGGAAGATCTCAAACACCCTAAGGAGTTGAGATGTTTCACTTGCACATCTAGGGGGCACTTGTGAATAGGATGTGTTGGGGCACTTATATCCCAACACATTACAGCCGGTTTTCAGAGGGGAATCCATTTTTTTTGTTTCTCTTCAAAAGCGAGGATCTTAGACTTTAGGAAGACTAACTTTGCGAAGATGGGCCAATACCTCAGGGAGTCGTTAGTTGGATGGGAACAGCTGAGGGATGTAGAAAAACAGTGGGAAAAACTGAAAGGGGATATTTTAAGGGCAACCAACCTTTTTATTAAAATGGTAAATAAAGGTAAAAGGAAAAGGAGACCGCTATGGTTTTCGAAAGAAGTAGCTGAAAAAGTGAAGAAAAAGAGGGAGGCCTTCAGAAATACAAGAGATCACAGAGAGAGGAAGACAGGCATCTGTATTTGGAAAAACTTAGAGAAGCTAGCAAAGTAGTCAAGAAGGCAAAGATTCAAAAGGAGGAGGAAATAGCCAATGCAATAAAATGGGGGGGATAAGACATTTTTCAGATATATTTTTCAGATATATTCTTTATGTATCTCTTTATCTTACAAACTCCACCAAAGACAAAAACAAAAAAGCAAAACATCAACCAGACCTAAAATGTGCACTTGTTAATGCACGCTCTACACCAGGGGTGTCAAACTCAAATACACAGTGGGCCAAAATGTAAAACTTGAACAAAGTCGCGGGCCAGCATTGAACAAATGAACCTTTTAATATGGACCCAAACAAGATTTGCTTTAACATTGAATATGAAGCAACACTTATTACTATACAATTTATAACTTAATAGTTCAGATATGCAAAAACCAATTTCATATATAAAAAAACATCAATGACGTTCATTTATTAAATAAGATTTAAATAATAATAAATAATAATTTTTAAAATAAAATAACAATAATAAAATTAATCAACCATTCAAGCCCATGTCTTGGAGTAGCAAGAAAAAGTGCATAAAGAAAACGTTAATTATTGCTCAGTTTGCTGCACACTGATCTAATCTGATGTGCCCAAGCCAGATATCTGGCATCTCTTCTTGGATGATAGTTCATCAATGTCTGGGCTCAGGCTTTGAGCTGAGGAAATCCTCAGTATCGAGCGAAGGTGTTCATCAGTCAGACGTCTCCTGTGAGATGTTTTGGTCATCTTCATCGAGGAGAAAAGTTGCTCACATAGATAAGTGCTGCCGAACATGGAGAGCATCTGAGCAGCTTGGGTGCGGAGCTGAGGCATTGTGTCAGGGATGAACTGTGGAAACTGGGCGGCGCCCACAGCATCATACTTTGACTTCAGCGTGTCATTACACTGGAGTTCAACTAGCTCCATTTGGAGGTTGGTTGGTGCGTTTTCCACATTAACTGCAAAGGGATTACTGAGCAGTTCAAACCTACATTTCTGGACATCAAAGTCGGCAAATCGCCGGCTAAACTCAGCGCCGAGTACACTGAGTTTTTCAGCAAACTGTGCGCATGGGAACAAGTTGGTAAAGAACTGCATTTTCATGGTTTGGCAGCAGGGAAAATGGCCAAGGTTTCCTTGCAGCATCTGATTCTCCCACAGGCACAGTTTAGTTTTAAAAGCCCTCACTGCAGCGTACATGTCTGTGATGATGCGCCCCCGCCCCTGAAGCTGCAGGTTCAGCGCATCGAGATGGCTCGAGATGTCACACAGAAAGGCCAGCTCACACAAACATTTTCTCCCAAAGCTCTGCTGTGTCCTTCCCTTTGCTTTCCAGAAACTGACATATTTCCTCATGTAGCTCAAAACATCTATTTAGTACTTTCCTCGGCTTAACCATCTCACCTCTGTGTGATACGGCACGTCTGCGTATTCCGAACCACACTCCTCCAGAAAAGACTTAAACTGGCGTTGATTCAGACCTTTGGCTCTTATAAAGTTAACTACTTGTGTTACTGTGGTCATAACATGTTCCATCTTTAGGGCTTTGCCACACAATGATTCCTGATGTATGATGCAGTGATAAACAGTTAGTTCACCTGCACAGTTCTCTTCCTGCATCTTCTCCCGGACCCTGCCCACCAGTCCACTTGTTTTACCGCACATCGCTGGCGCACCATCTGTCGTTAATCCCACGAGTTTATCCCACGGCAGCTTTATTTCAGTTACGCATTTGGAAACCTCCTCAAAAATTTCCTTTCCTGTGGTTGTGCCATGCATTGATTTGAATCCCAATAGCTCCTCCGTAACACACATATTTGAGTCCACTCCACGGATGAAGACTGACAGCTGAGCAGTATCAGATGCGTCGCTGCTCTCATCCACAGCAAGGGAGAATGTAACGAAATCTTTTCCCTTTTCCAAAAGCTGGTCATACAGATTGGTGGCAAGATCACATGTGCGATCAGCTACTGTGTTTCTGCTCAGGCTCACGTTTGAAAAGGCTTGCTTTTTCTCTGGGCACACGATGTCACAAACTTTCAACATGCACTTTTTCACAAACTCTCCCTCATTAAAGGGCCGGGCTGATTTTGCGATCTCTGCTGCCACAATATAACTAGCCTTTACAGCAGCCTCACTTTGTGATGTGGCTTTTTTGAACATATTCTGTTGTGAAACCAAACTTCTTTTCATCTCCTCCACTTTCTGGCTCCTTTGAGTCATGTCCAGGTCCTTGTACTTGTCATGGTGTTTTGTTTCATAGTGTCGTCGAATGTTATACTCCTTAGTTATAGCCACGTTGACTCCACAAATCAGACAAACAGGTCTGTCTTTTACATATGTAAACAAATATTCTGTCTCCCACCTGTCCAGAAAGTTCCTGTTGTCTGCCTTTCTTTTTGCCATTTTTGGGAAGGGGTTCCACAGTGACAGTTGTAGCTTGAGATCGCTATGACTTCTGTCACACAGGAGAGGGCGTTTCTGGGACCTGTCCTGATTGACGCGCCAAAACAACAGCAAGGCATTATGGGATTTGTAGTATTAGCGATGAATGAATGTGCTGTATAATACCGGCGGGCTAGCTCTAGTAGTCATTTGGTATAGCCTCGCGGGCCAAATATAATTACACTACGGGCCAAATTTGGCCCGCGGGCCAGAGTTTGACACCTATGCTCTACACGCAATAAATGGCCTGTAATCACAGACCTAATAACCAAATACAATTTAGATATACTTTTGGTTACTGAAACTTGGCTCTCTAATACAGACAACGTAATATTAAACCACCTTACTCCACCCAACTTCACAATCTACACCTGCAACAGAGAACACAGAAGAGGCGGTGGTGTCCTAATACTTGCAAAAACAGTGCTATAATATCGTATAAATTTAATCAAAAGTACACAACACTTAAACATACTAACTATTACCAACAAATCCAACTCCATTAACCTCATCTACAGAGCACCAAATGCTGTCTCTGATGAACTTTCAGACATCATTGACCTAGCCTGTAACCCAGAAGACCCCTCCAAATCAAACTGGTTATTAGGTGACTTTAATCTGGCTTCTACTCAACCTACCCTAGCCAAGTCTTTCTTAGAAGCAATGTCTGACCTCAACTACAAACAAGTAGTGGCTAATCCCACCCATCAAAGTGGGAATCTCTTGGACCTAATCTTTATCCCTCAACATGACATGATTATGATGAACAAAATTGATCTCTCTATTACCCCTGTCCCATGGTCTGACCATAACCTAATAACTTTTCAGATACCAGCATATCAATCCACAGACTACTGTCTAAACTGAACTGGATGCAAAAGATCTACAAGATTCAAGCAACTAGACAGTGATGACTTCAAAAACCATGCTCTCCCAAAGCTTGCCAAACTATCAGATAATCTCAATGATATTGTAAATAACTGGAACAATATCCTCTCCTCATACTCGCAACTCCCAGCCTTGATCAAAAAGTCAACATCTGACAACCGAGTTACTAAAAAACAATCTGCCCCATGGTTCTCACATGAACTACGTACCTCTCTCCTCCAACTCAGAAAGCTTGAGAGAAAATGGAGAAATACACGTAATTTCTCTGACCAAACCACCTACTTAGAACATCTTAAACAACATCGTGAATCAATTTGGGCTAAGAGAAAAGAATACCATGCTGATATCCTCAGCCGCTCTCTGAATAAACCAAGAGACTTATTTAATCTAGTAAAGTCCTTTATCAATCAACCATCTCCGCCACAACAAGAAGGGATTCAGCCCCAAGCCTATGCGAACTACATCCAATCCAAATCAATAAAAACAAATACCACATCATTACATGAACCTGTCCAAACTTCCCTTCCGCAGTTTTCAATCACCAACCTCTCACCACCCTCTGTAAAAACCATAAATGAAGTTATTACCTCCATCAACACGACAACTTCACCATCTGACCCATGCCCAGCACACTGGATAAGATCTTTGCGCATAGAACTCAGCCCTTTTATAGCTAACATAGTGAAGCTGTCATTTGAATCTGGTGTCTTCCCAGATGCTCTCAAACATACATACATCCGACCACTGCTGAAAAACAACCAGCTTGACCCAAAGAAGGAGGACTCATACCGTCCAATCTCTAGTATCCCATTTCTAGCCAAAATTCTTGAGAAATTAACTCTCAGGCAGATACAACAGCATATAGACTCATTTTCCCCTTTAGATCCATGTCAACATGGATTCAGGGAAGCCCACGGTGTAGAAACTCTCCTAACAACATTAATCAATACACTTATCAACGGCATTGACAATCTGAAAAATGGCTTTGCTCTAATATTTCTTGATATAGCTGCTGCGTTCAATTCTGTGGATCACATACAACTACTAAAGCGACTTCATGAGAAGGGAATCAAGAACCGTGCTTGGGACTGGTGCAAATCCTACCTGGAAGGTAGATTACAACAAGTTCGTATTGGTAATGCTACTTCAAATCCCTTTCATCAGAAATAAGGTGTACCACAAGGCTCCTCCTTGTCTGCGCTGCTGTTCAACATCTATATGCAGCCAATCTGTGACATTGCATGCTCTTTTGGTATATCCTGCCTTATGTATGCGGATGATGTGCTATTATTCTCACCGATATCTGTTTCATACCCAAACTATACAGTGCTAATCAACTGTTTTAATTCAATAACTGATTGGCTTCTCTCTCAAAACCTCCATATTAACTTTAAAAAAACAGAGGTTCTAATAATCACAAGGAATAAATCTTTCTCCCCTCCATCAATTCTAAAAGTCAGAGATGCTGATCTCCCAGTCAAATCAAATATTCAATATCTAGGAGTAATTCTGGATTAAAGGTTAGACTTCAAGGAACATATAAAATGCACCGTAAAGGCCGTTTACTTCAAGATAAAAACCCTTCGTCATCTGAGACCTATGATGAAGTCTGATGACTTCCTCACCATCTTTCAAGCTCTAGTCACACCGCACTTTGATTATGCTAACATAATACTCCATGGCTTACCAAATATAACTATTAATCCTCTACAATTAGCCATGAACGCAGCTGCTCGTGTCCTCTGCGGATCATCAAAGTGTGAGCATATTTCCCCCACTCTAGAGAAGCTTCATTGGTTACCAATAAACTGTAGAATCCAATATAAGGCCATCCTTACCACCTTTAGGGCCTTCAATAATATTTCTCCAGATTCCATCTCTGATCTCATCATACACACAACAAATAACAGGTCCAGGAGATCTCCAGTTGTTGGCACACTACTTATACCAAAAGTTTCCTTAAAAGCTAATCAATCATCCATCAATAGGGCTTTTTCGATGTTGGAACAAACTCCCTCCCAATATCAGAGCAATTAAAGACATCAAACAATTCAAAAAAGCCCTTAAACACAACCTTTTTATCGCACACTTCAAACACTGAAACACCCCTTCCCCTCCCCCATCCTTTTAACCTCATACATACCCTAACTAACTGTATAGATTTTATATATCTCCAACATGTATTTTCCATGTTTACTTCCATGTTAATTTTCCTGTTACTTGTAATAGGTCTGTTATATCTGACCAATTGTTGTATTATTTCATTGTAAACCGCACTGATGACAAATAGCGCGGTATATAAGAAAATTAAATAAATAAATAAAATAAAAATATTAGTGAGAAGAGGAAAGGCAAGAGTGGTATTGTCAGACTCAAGGGTGCAGGGGAGGAATATGTAGAAGCTGATAAGGATAAAGTGGAATTGCTTAACAAATATTTTTGTTCTGTGTTCACAGATGAAGAACCAGGAGCAGGACCTCAGAAAACACCCACAAAGAGGAACAGAAGCAATGGACATCTTGAACAATTTTCAAAAGACTGTGTTCATGAGAAACTATCTTAACTTAAAGTAGACAAAGCGATGGGACCGGATGGGATACACCCGAGAATACTGAGGGAACATAGGGACGTTCTAGCAGCTCCACTGACTGACCTTTTCAATGCCTCGTTGGAGTCGGGAGTGGTGCCAAAGGACTGGAGAGAGGCTTGTAAGATTTCATCAAGTTACTCTCCTGTAGGTCCTGGGTTCATTTCACTTCACAGAGGCAGTAGGGTTTGTAATAAAACAACCAAACAGGTGTGGCTTGGAGAAGGGTTTTTATGTAGAAATAGGCTTCTTAAATAGGTATTGAACAGAGGTATATAGTGATTGTTAAAGAGCTGCTTCAGTGTGCCTCAATGAATCTGTGTGTGTGTGTGTGTGTGTGTGCATGTGTGTGTGAGAGAGAGAGGTAAGAACATGTGGGTCAGAGCCTCATGGCAAGGTGTAGTGGAAGAGAGAGAGAGAGCAGGGGAGGGGTGAAGAGAATTGATTATCAGAGCCTCCTGTCCTTCATGTCTGATGAATGGTGGAAGAGAGAGAGAGAGGGGAAGTGTTTCTGTCCTTTATAGTGAATTCTCTAGCACCTCCCTTTGAGGTCTGCTATTGTTTCTGGCCACTCCCTTTGAGGTCTGCTATTCTTGATTTAGCAGGGAGGGGCTGCAGACCATTCTCAACAGGCCCTGAGACTGACATCAACAGGGGGTCAGAGTTAAACTGCCCTATTACCTTTGGAGACTGAAATCACCAGAGTAACACAGCTGCATGAAATCCAAGGTCTGGGGAAAAAGCCATGACTCCTATGTCATGTATGCTGACAAGGCTCATGTGGTGCCTTTACACAAAAGCGGAAGTAAGGATGTGGTTGAAAACTACAGGCTGGTTAGTTTAACTTCGGTGGTGAGTAAATTATTGGAAACGCTGCTGAAAGAGAAAATAGTGAGGTTTCTGGAGTCCAGCAGATTACAGGATCCGAGGCAGCATGGATTCACCAGAGGTAGGTCTTGTCAGACAAATCTCATTGATTTCTTTGACTGGGTGACCAGGGAGATGGACCGAGGGAGAGCCCTAGATGTGGTGTATTTAGATTTCAGTAAAGCCTTTGACACTGTTCCTCACAGGCGACTTATAAACAAACTGAGCACCCCTAGGGATGGACCTGAAAGTTACTGCTTGGGTTAGAAATTGGTTGGGTGGGAGGCGACAAAGAGTACAAGTAAATGGAGCTCACTCTGAGGAGAAGGATGTTATCAGTGGTGTGCCCCAGGGATCTGTCCTTGGTCCGATTCTTTTTAACATCTTTGCTAGTGATATAGCGGAAGGGCTGTTTGGTAATGTTTGCCTCTTTTCGGATGATACCAAAATCTGCAATAGAGTAGACACCCAGGAAAGGGTAGATAACATGAGGAGGGATCTAGCTAAGCTTGAAGAATGGTCTAGAATTTGGAAGCTGGGATTTAATGTTAAAAAATGTAAGGTCATGCATTTGGGCTGCAGCAATCCAAGGGAGCAATTTAGTATTTATTTATTTATTTATTTATTTATTTAACATGTTTTATCTCCCGCCTTATCCTTCAATCAAAGCGGCCACAGTACAATACAATACATTTCAATACATGACACATGTACAACAGAGATTACATTACAAGTTTTGTATCCCACCTTTTCCTGAAATCAAAGCGGTTAATACAGCACAAGTTACACAAAAAGGTAGGGAAACAAGCATTAGATTGTCAGAACATAGACACATACATAGGGAAATACAATACATACCTTACATTATAATTGACTACACAAAGCAAAACAACAGGGGGTGAAGTACTTTTGTCCACTAAAGAAGAGCGGGACCTAGGCGTGGTTGTGTCTGATGCTTGGGTGCATACGGAGAGGAATGGCTAGCAGAAAAAAGGAGGTGATAATGCCTCTGTATAAGTCTTTGGTGCAACCTCATTTGGAGTATAGTGTGCAATTCTGGAGACCGCACCTTCAAAAGGATGTGAACAGGATGGAGTCGGTGCAGAGGGTGGCTACTAAAATGATTAGTGGTCTTCATTATAAAGCATATGAGGACAGACTGAAGGATCTTAATATGTACACCTTAGAGGAAAGGCGGGATAGAGGTGATATGATTGAAATGTTTAAATACCTCCGTGGCATAAATGTTCAGGGAGAGAGCCTCTTTCAATTGAAAGCAAGTTCTGCTACGAGGGGACATGGGATGAGGGTGAAGGGAGATAGATTCAGGAGTGATATGCGGAAATATTTCTTTACGGAAAGAGTAGTGGATCCGTGGAATAGTCTCCCAGTGGAGGTGGTAGAGATGAGGACAGTAACTGAATTCAAAAAAGCATGGGACAAACACAGAGGATCTCTAAAGGTAAAAAGGGGACTGTTGTAGTTGTTATGGAAGGACAGACTAGATAGGCCATGTGGTCTTTTTCTGTCGTCATATTTCTATGTTTCTTCTTCCTGGTCCGTGCACACCAACCTCTCGCCCCTTATCGCATACAATTCCTTTGGATTTCTGCTTCCCAATTACATGACTCTGCTCTTCTTCACATTAAATCTTAACTGACAAGCTTCCAGTTTGGCAATTTTGTTGTTGTAGGCATTTGTGTTCATAGCCTTCCAGCTATTTTTAGTTGGCTTGCTTGTATTTTATATGGTTTCTACACCTGACTCTTCTTCCCCTTTGTTATGTGTGAGCTAGGATGATGTCACTTTCTATGTTAAGGTTTACTCTCTACCTTCAGTGTCTTAACTGCATTTTTAACAGTTTCTTCTGCAGTCTCTTCAGGATGGTGCCCATTTCCAGTGGATACCTTTCAGCCCACCCATGCCAAATCTTAAAAGGAGGAAACAAGAAATTCATGAAAATAAAGAAAAAAACAAAACTGAAAAGAAATATATCAAAAAGAATGGAAACAAGCCTCCCTTTGCTGTTGGTGCCAGTCTCACTTACCTACCCCTTCATCTCCAGCCCTGCTCTTCAGATCAATCACAGCTGTGTTGCAATGGTTGCAAATCCTCCTTCTGCTCTGCGGCATGCCATCATGTTTCCAGTGGGTCCATTTCAGCCCGGATGCAAAACTAAAAAAACTAAAAAATAAATAAATAAAAGAAGACCCCCTTTCCCCTTGCCTCTCTCTGTGGCTGCTGCCTGCGTCGCTCTGTTGACTTCCTTTGCTGCTGCACTTCCCACGTCCCCTGCTGATTTGGGTGGTTCATGCCGTGTAGCTCTCTGACCAGTGTGATTCAGCTTTTTCCGGGCTCCTCCTCATCCTTCTGCTTTGCACCGTTGTGCGTGCCTTTGGCATGTCATTTTATGCCTCTTTGGGTGTTCCGCCATGCACTTTCCTAGTAATCCATGTCCAAGAGAAACAACTCGGAACTGTAGGGGAACCAGTCTACCATCTTTGATGAGCCTTGGCTCTCTCTTAGAGTTCTTTACAAATTTCCATTCTTGTACTTGTTTGGAGATTCATGCAGGATGATCAGCTACTGCTATACCCTTAAGTCTCCTGCCCAATCGGGGCAGTGGGAGCAGCTAGCACAAGCACCCCACTCTCCATATAAGCGGCGTCCCTACTCCGAGGGAGCCGCTTGCGCGAACAACTTTCCCCCGGTGCACTCCTGCCCAATCGGGGCAGTGGGAGGTCTCCTGCCCAATCGGGGCAGTGGGAGCAGCTAGCACAAGCACCCCGCTCTCCATATAAGCGGTGTCCCTACTCCGAGGGAGCCGCTTGCGCGAACAACTTTCCCCCGGTGCACTCCTGCCCAATCGGGGCAGTGGGAGGTCTCCTGCCCAATCGGGGCAGTGGGAGCAGCTAGCACACACAGCTAGCACACTCACTACCTACCACTCGGAGACCGACAATGCGAAGAGAAACTACCACACCAAAATCATCACGACAGCTGTAAACAAACCTCGAGAACTCTTCCAAATTGCCAAAAAACTGACAAAGGCACTGACCACTTCCGATCAACTCCCAGATATCCCCTCGGATCTCTTGGCCCGACAATACAAACAATTTCAGCAACCTCAACAACCTCACCTCTGCGCAACAACCAAAAAGACATATCCCTGCACCACCATAAACGCAGACTGGAATACATTCAATGAAACCTCAAAAGAAGAGATATCTTCCACCATCTCCTGTCTGAACACCACTACATCCCTACTAGACCCCTGCCCTACGGAATGGATAAAGAAAACCAAGGAAGACCTGAGTGCCCCATTAACCCACATCATAAACGAATCCTTTAAACAAGGATACATACCAGATGCCCTCAAAACATCAATCATTCGACCAACCATAAAGAAGAACAACCTGGACCCCCTGGACCCCACCTCCTACAGACCAGTTGCAAGCCTCTCCCTCGCCACCAAGATAATAGAAAAGATAGTCCAACGCCAGCTTCAAGATCATCTGGACACCAATGACATACTTGACCCGCAGCAACACGGTTTCCGGCCACTACATGGAGTCGAGACCCTCATGACCATTCTAATGAACACTCTCATCATTGGCACCCAAGAGAAACAATCAGGATACATCCTGATCTTCCTAGATATATCAGCGGCCTTTGACACAATCTCCCATGAAATCCTCATACGAAGACTACAATCAATTGGAATCAAAGACACTGTACTCCAATGGTTCAGATCCTATTTAACCAACAGACAGCAACGGATCCGCACCTTCTCCACAACCTCACCCCCCTACCAACAACTTCAAGGAGTACCCCAAGGATCCACCCTATCAGCCATGTTGTTCAATATATATCTCCGTCCGCTATGCTCAATCATACGCACCCACAACATCAACTTCCATATATACGCAGACGACAGACATAATGCTCTACGCACCGATCACAACCACCAACCCAAAAAACGACCAGCTATCAGCCTGCTTCACCAACGTCGCCAACTGGCTACAGGAGAACAATCTATCCATCAACATAAAGAAAACCGAAGCCCTTATAGTGACAAAAGAACCCGACTTCAAACCACCTACCCACCTCAACATGGGAACCACGCAAATCCAAATCCAGCCCCAAATAAGATATCTAGGCGTCATCATTGACCAAGCTCTCACCTTTAAACAACAAATCCACAAAACCGCTGGGACAATATTCCACAAAGCTAAAACTGTTCAACGCCTCCGACCCCTCCTAGAACCTCATGACTTCAGGACAGTAATGCAAGCTGTGACACTCCCTCATCTGGATTTCTGCAACATAATCTACCATGGACTTCCTGCCTCACACACCAACCCCCTCCGAACTGCCTTAAATACTACAGCAAGGATTATCCAGAATGCAAAAAAACGGGATCACATCACCCCAATCCTAAGAGACCTCCACCTCCTTCCAATACAAGCAAGAATCAAGTACAAAGCTATCCTACTCATCCACAAGACTATCCATCAAACACGGAACACCTCACTCCACCCCCTACTGCCTCGCCCATCCCACAAAAGATCGACCAGACATTCCTCCAATAACTCTATCGTCCCCCCCCCCCACAAAAGAACCAAATCCACACAACGGACCTGCAACAGAGCCTTCGAACTTTATGCTCCATCCCTCTGGAACTCTCTACCAAACCACATCAGGAACAATGCTGACATCACATCATTTAAGAAACAGCTGAAGACAATCCTATTCCGTGAACATCTCTGAACAGAATTTACCACCCTATCCGCATGATCTAATACTTAGATTCAGCAGAAGTATACATGTCTATGTCTACCCAAATCATTAATTGTTGCCCCTTGGTGATGGCCCCGCCCTGAAAAATTGCCCCCCCCCCCTTATGTTATATGTTACACCGCTTTGACCCGGTGAAAAGCGGTATATAAATGCAGTTAAATAAATAAAATTAAGTGAACAACTGTATTTCCTCTATAAGGAGGGATGAACACTGAGCACTTATGGAGCAAAAAGACACTCACCTAGCCAGCCTAGTAGCCAAATCATCCCTAGATAACATGGGGTGACAGATTATTCTCACATCCATCATTCTGCATTACTGTCCTGGTTGACTAAGAAACTTTACTTGTGCTGGCACTCTGAATAACTTGACTGCAATTGATGAATTCTTCTTTCATCCTGGTACCTCTTCTGTAGGGAAGGATGATGGAGGAAGAGTGCACCCATCTAGGCAGCTTGATAGCTGAATCGATCCTAGCTCTCATGGGGTGTCAGATTACCCTCACATCCACCATTCTCTATTACTGTACTTGTCAAATATCAGTC
This sequence comes from Ichthyophis bannanicus, assembly GCA_033557465.1. Taxonomy (NCBI): domain Eukaryota; kingdom Metazoa; phylum Chordata; class Amphibia; order Gymnophiona; family Ichthyophiidae; genus Ichthyophis; species Ichthyophis bannanicus. The sequence goes on along the minus strand of CM066031.1, from coordinate 1,814,998,571 downwards.
TTTTGCCACAAATATTAACCTTTCATTATAGGGGGCTTCCAACCTATCTTCCCGCTGCATTGGTCTTCTTTCTATCACTGCAAGTGTTGAAGGTCTACTTCCACTGCTTTGGGGGCCTGAACCATGGTGCATTCTCTGATTCTTATTTGAATCCCTCAGCAAGCCATCTAGGCAGTCCATGAATGTTTCTTCCATCCCAGGGGGAATTTTCTCCATACCTAAGGTTTCTATACTTGAATTCAAGTCCTCAGTATTTTATTTTATTTATTTTATTTAGCTGTATTTATATCCCGCTTTTCACCGGGTCAAAGCGGTCAATTGGGGGATACATTTAACACAAGGGGATATGAGACACATATGCTAATACTTACAGGGAACATGGGCAATGGAGGGTTAAGTGGCTTGCCCAAGACCACAAGGAGTGCCTATAGGACTAGAAATCCCAGTCCCTCCGGCCTGAGATTGCTGTCTCCAGGTGGGACTTGAACCCCCGGCCCTCCAGCCTGAAGTACCTTGTCCTAACCACTAGACCACTCCTCAGTGTTATTCATCTAATTGGCAGGCATACAGCTTAGCTGAACTCACTCCACTCCTGAGGTCTGGGCTTGTACTGTTTTTTCAGCTGCTAGTTTCTGGTGTTTAAGGACTTTGAGGCAATCTTGGTGCTGTGCTGGTCCCCTTGGCATGTTTTAGGGCCTTACAGGCAATCAAGATGCTGTGCAGGTCCTCTTGGCAGAATTTAGGACCTTGCAACTAATCTGAGTCCTATGCTGGTCCTTGTAGCATGCTTTAGGGTCTTACAGGTGATTGAAGTGTTGGTTCTATTGGCATAATCTGGAGCCCTGCAGTCAATCTAGGTGCTGCTAATCTGCTTGGCATGTTTAGGGCCTTATAGCTGAACTGGGTGCTGTGATGGTCTCCTTGGCATGTTTTAGGACCTTGCAAGCAATCTGGGTCTTATGCTGGTTGCCTTAGTGTGTTTTAGGGGTTTACAATGATCTGAGTGTTGTGCTGGTTCCCTTGGCATATTTAGGACCTTACAGCCAATCTGGGTCTTATACTAGTCCCCTTCATGTGTTTCAGAGCCTTGTAACCAATCTAAGTTCTGTGCTGTCCCTCTTGGTATAATTGAGGGCCTTGCAGCCAATGTGGGTGCTGTTCTGGCCTTCTTGGCATTATTTATGGCCTTACAGCTGATCGATCTGCTGTGCAATCCTCTTGGAATAATCTGGAGCCTTGAAGTCAATCTGGGAGCTATGCTGATCCCCATAGTATATTTATGACCTTGCAGCCAATCTGTGTGTTAGATTGCATATTTTAGGAACTTGCAGCCAATCTGAGTGTTGTACTGGTCCCCTTTGCATATTTTAGGAACTTGCAGCCAAAGGGGACCAGTACAACACTCAGATTGGCTGCAAGTTCCTAAAATATGCAAAGGGGACCAGTACGAGTGTTGTGCTGACCCTCTTGGCATAATGTAGGGCCTTGCAGTGAATGTGGGTGCTGTGCTAGCCCTCTTGGCATAATTTAGGGCCTTCAGCTGATCTGGGTGCTGTACTGGTCATCTTCTCAATTTACTCCTTTCAAAATGCCTTGGTGTGCTTCTACCAATTGTGGTGCTGCTTTGCCCTCTTCCACTATTTTGAGGTGTTCATTGCACTCTTTGTACCGCTTTGCCCTTCTGATGGTGGTTTCTGGTAATCATCCTGCCATTGAATGTATGCGCTATTGTTTTTGTTGTAAACTGCCTTGTAGTTACAAATTGGCAGTATATCAAATTTTAAAGAAACTAAGCTAAACTTCTCTGCCCCACGTCTGGTGCCTCTGGGGGGTTTGTGACTCTCTTGATGGCTTGGCGTGCTATTAGAGATGTCTGACATTAAGTTTCAGATAGGTTTGATTGGAAATGGATAGCAAGCCTCATTGTTCCATTATAAAATAGCTTCCCCCACAGACTTTAATGGGGACAAATGGGATAAATGCACAAATGCTTCAGCTCCTGAAGACTAACCGAACGAGTACATTCTGACAAACAAAAACAAGCCCAAAAATATTTGGCACGCACATGCTTAGCATTTTGTATGCTAGAAGTGGTTCTGGAAGAAGGGAATTATTTGTATTATTCTTAGGGAGATGCTGGAAGCAGGTGTTAGAGATCTGGTACATTACTACCTTGACATGACATGGAAATCCCATCTCTCATTTCAAATCTGTCCACTAATTTATTGTTTTATTAATTAAGGTAAGGCATCAAAACATTTAAAAGATGTTTATGGCAATAAGTATAATTTTAATAGGTTTGACAGATGGCACCAGGTCATCAGGGACAGGTGAACTTAATCATGTTTTCAAACACCTATCCCAGAGCATTTTGGTACACTATTTGTATTTTCATCATCTATTAGTGTATTTTGTAAATTTTTTGTGCTTATGGACTTAATTCATCCATAATAAGTTTGACCTTTGAAGCGTGATGTGGCTGGTTGCTGAAGGGTTTCTGTAACTCTCTCAGACCTCAGTTTTAGTCTGGCAATGTGTTTTCCTTTTTCTTGAAGAGTGATACCAAACAAATCACTAGGAAGCCAGGCTCTTCCGTTCCCCAGTATGGTACGGGCTGAAGCAGAACTGCATTTACCCTATGCGTGTCAGTAGCCTGCGGCCTTGCCATTTAAGCCTAGGCAACTCCAAATTTTAAGAAGGCAATTTTATAACTTGTTTTCCACATGTAAACCATACTTTGAATGTGGAAAAGGGCTCTGATGTGTGTGTATAAGTAGATATGCTAACAAAATGGCGCATACTTATAGGCCATTCAGCGTAGGCATTTCTTGGGATAGAGACTAGGTGGAATTGGGTAGAGTTAGAAACAAAGAAACTTGATGGCAGAAAAAGATCACATGACCTGGCTAGTCTGCCCTTCCATATCAACTACAATAGTCCCCTTTTTCCCTTAAAAAATTATCTGTGTTTGTCCCATGATTTTTTGAATTCAGATACTGTTCTCATTTCTACTACCTCCACTGGGAGACTGAAATAATGGACAACTTTAACCTATTTGTGTCAACTATCAATAAAGAAACAACAAGCAGTCAAGAAATCCGAAGACACATTGCTCTTGACAGAATGGCTATGAAGGACCTAGCAAGATTCTCAAGAGCAGAAATGCCTCTCTCCATACAAATATTCGACTTGTTCAAGCCATTGTATTTTCAGTAACATAATATGGATGCGAAAGTTGGACAGTGAAAAAGATAGGCAAAAAGAAAACTGATGCCTTTGAATTATGGTGCTGGCGACGAATACTGCCCAATGAACAAACCATTCAGCACTAAAGGAGATCAAACCTAAGCTCTTTTTAGAAGCTCAGATGACAAGACTTCAACTTTCTTACTTTGGACACATCATGTGAAAAGATCATTAGAGAAAGACATCATGCTTGGCAAGGTCAACACAAAAGAGGAAGGCCAGCAATGAGATGGATCGATACACTGACAGCAGCTATGGGTGCCACTCTGTCAGCTATAAGCTGTCTGACTGAAGACTGGATGCTGTTTAGGACAACTATCCAGAGGGTCGCCATGAGTTGACACCGACTCGATGGCACTTAACAACATGGGACCAAAGTCTTGGCTATACCCCAATGCAGAATGTACAGTCATGATTTTCAAAACGTGATATCGTATCAGACTGGATTTTGCATGGAGTGTTTTGTAAGATTAAAAAAAAAAAGCTCTTATGCTATATGAGCAAACACACTTCAATGAAGATTGTTGCTATTGAAACTTTGAAAATTAAGAGTGTTGAGAGAAGTTATGAAATTAAGGATTGTTGATGATATATTGATGAAAGTGAATTTTCTGATCTCACTGGAATTTTGATGGTCCTCTTTATAAAAGAGACATATAACAAACCCTTCTTGGAACATTGATATAGGCACTCTGTTATAAATTAGTCCCGGAAAGTCTCTTCTTTTCAGAGACAGGGTAAAGAGAGACAAAATGCTCACTTTGTATTATGTTATAATAATGGCTTTTTAAAAATTGCTTTGGGTCCCTTTTTTAGAGATTAAGGTGGTTGGAAGTCTGAAATAGAATAGAAACAGAACATCTGGCTCTGTCCTTCCCAGTCACTCTGAAGAACTCAAAACCAATTTTTTTGTAGTCTTTCTGCCTGATATCTGTAGAGCCAGTGAGTATTTATTTATTTTATTTTATTTATTTAACATTTCTTCTATACCGCGCTATTACAATCAGCGCGGTGTACATCGAACAAAACATACTACAATGTATACAAGCAACATTGAGTTTTACATAGAACAGGGAAAAAAAAACATAGGATAACCGGGGTAACTATTTACAGGGTAACTATTTACAGGTTAAATTAGTATTGTCACCAATACTCTAAGCCAATTTGGTATCATCTTCATTTCGTGTGGGAGGGACAGGCGTAAAAGTGGTGGGTGGGCAGTAGTATAGTCTAACCATTTTCTGGTTGTAATAAGGTGCTATGGTAGCTGAGACATGAGGGAAGTTTACCCGATGTGTGGGTGTCAGGGTTGGTGTCAGGGTAGTATATTGTGAATAGGTGGTGTTTCAGAGCTTTACGGAATAGGATTAAGCTTTTGATGCCACGGATTTCATGTGGAAGGGCATTCCAATTTAGGGGAGCGAATATAGAGAAAGCCCTGTTGGAAGTGGTCTTAGTACATGACGTCATCATCTTGGGGACTATTAAGGTGTTCATTGAAGTGGATCTCCTGTCTCTGTTTTCCAGGGTGCTGTGGATTAGTTTGCTAATCGGTGTAGGTGGGTAGTTATTCAGGGCTTTGAAAGTAAGGACTAGTGACTTATATTGGAGTCTGGCGTGTAACGGCAGCCAATGCAGATTTTTCATGATTGGTGTTATGTGGTCAGTTCTTGATGATCCAGAGAGAACTCTTGCGGCGGCATTCATAGCCAGGCGGAGCGGATTTAAAGTTGATTGAGGCAGGCCGTGCAGGACGATGTTCGCAAAGTCCAGGTGTGGGAGGACTAATGCCTGAAAGGTTGTCCGGTAGTCACTGGATTCCAGTAGGGGGCGGAGGTGACGTAACGTTTTGATCTTGTGATATATAGACTTTGTAACGTTCTTCACATGTGTGGTCATATCTAGGTGCTGGTCCAATGTGATGCCAAGATATCTGATTGTAGGTTTGGACTTCAATTCTACATTGTTGACAAGTAGCGATGGGGGGGTGTGAATTTACGGTTCTTCGTAACAAAAAGGACATCAGTTTTACTATGATTGATCCGAAGGTTTTGTGTCAGCAGCCAATCAGCTACCGCTCCGAAACAATTGATTATTGGGGAGAACATCGGTTGGTCAATTTTGAACGGCATGTAGAGGAGGATGTCGTCTGCGTAAGCCAGGCATCGTACGTTGAAAGATCGGATCAAATCACATATCGGCTGCATATATATATTGAACATTAATGCCGATAAGGACGATCCTTGAGGTACCCCCTGAGACTGCAGGAATGGTTCCGAGGATGTATGACCTGCCATCTTAAGTAGAAATAGAAATGAGTAGAAATGAGACCTGCCATCTTAAGCATTCTGTCAGCTTCGTACATATATTTTTTAACTTATTGTGACACCTCTTCTCTGGGGCTGGACTGATGTGGTTCTTGCAAGACCAGCTACTGTGCATATACCCCAATACAGATGATAATATAAAAAAGGAGAAATGGCAACTCTTAGCAGATAGCACAAAAAGGTGGGAGAGCGGCTATCCATTCCTCCCTGAGGGGCCAACTGGATAGTAAACCAACTGTCCCTTGGGGTTGCCATTGTTGAGAGAGGACTTGGGAGTATCTCAGAGAAAGACCTCTCCTCGGATCCATCCTAGTCCCATTCCTGAACACCATCTGCCATTTCTGTGACTCTACCAAAAAAAGCCAGCACCTCCTGAGGGGAAAGAGATTTTTGCAGCCAGAAGCAGCAGTATCCAACAGCCATTCTTACCTACATGAGGGGCCAATGGACAGTGAGCTGTCTCTTGGGGTTGCCAGTGCCGAGAGAAGACTTGAACTGAACTTAGGAGTACCTTGGAGAGAAGCTCTGAATTAGTTCTCTTGTAGCCTCTCCCACAGGATCCACTTTAGGTTTGGTGAATGTCTCTAACAGTATTTTTAGACCTAGGAGTATGTTTACGAAAGGCATTAAGGGAACAAGTGTGCCGTTAATGCCTCTTATCGGCATCCTTGCTCCCTTAATGCTGTGAAAAAGCTTCATTTATGAGCATTAAAGACTCCCGCAGTATTAAGGGAACAGTAGGTGGATAGTGGGTGTTAACAGGGAGAAGAGTGGGCATTAACAGTGGGTACTCCCTTAACCCTTCATGTGTTATCACCCTTTAATGCTGGGAATCCTAACACCAAGTAAAGCCTCTGAGAAAGGGAGTATTTTGAGTAGAGAGCCTATTTAAACATCTGCAATGTGATCCACAAACAGGTGATAGTAGTGCTTCCTTAGCAGCAACAGCATAGTGCCCAAGTATGAAAGGGCACTATGTTTATGGTGCAAATGGGGCAAAGGGGGTGGCATGTGGGTCAAGCAGTGGGGGTTGCTGGTGCACAAGGCAGACCAGGCAGCTGCCCAGGTTGTATATCTGTGATGTCCACTGTGATGCTATAGTGTCAGTGGCAGCACACAAACATGCTGCTGCTGTGAAACGGTGATGCGCAACATGGGATTATCCAAAGGTCCCTGGCACCTTAGACAGAGACCCCGCTGCACCCCCCCCCCCCCTCCTGCTCACGCTGACACTGGCTCTGGAGGAAGAGGCCGGTAGCACCAGCAGTTGTAGCTCTATAGGGGACTGCAAAAACAGCCGCCCAGGGAAATTCCACTGTTGCGGCTGTCTGCCTCCCCCATAGACGTATCTGCAGCTGATGGGAATGGGGTTACACTGGTGGCAGTTGGTTGGGAGGCAGCATGGCTGCTCATGTATGTCTATGCCCCCCAATCCAGAACTGGTGCCCTAGGTGCACACCTAAGCTGCATGGTTGATGGGTCGGAACTGCACCCACCCCCAATGTCAGCATGGTGTGAGGGTGTTGGCGGCAGGTGCATTGTCCACTGCCAGCAGCATGCAGAGCCATGGCAACATACAGACAGGATAACACATCCTCCTCCAACATCTGCCAAACACACCCTGTCAGACATGTATGGCACAGGGTATGCAGAGATCACAGCAGACATAGGAAAATACCTACTCATGCTCGCATTCACCCTGTCAATGACCACAACTCCATACAGAGACTCCTGAATCCATATGGTAACTCTGTGGTGTGACACACAAAGCCAGAGTAAATGTAAGCATGAGAGTTGCAGGTTCAAGACCTGGCTCTGGATCATGTCTCTGTGGGTAAACTTTAGCTTACAGTGCAGGTACAGCACCAGCATGTGCAACCCTCAATGAATCAGCCAGCAAGGGTCCAAACACCCATCAGTCACACAGACAGGCTCCACAATCCACTGCTGGATTAAAAGGCAGACTGATAGCACCGGCACACTGAGCAGGCATAAACAACTGGCATGAATTTATTTACATTCTCTTATATACTGTGCTATTCTGCATCAATGTGGTTTACATTGAACAAACTGAAATTACATTGAACAGGGTATTATAACTTGGAGATAACTATTTTACAGGGAACATGGGCTATGGAGGGTTAAGTGGCTTGCCCAAGACCACAAGGAGCACCTGTGGGACTAGAAACCCCAGTCCTTCTGGCCCAAGGTTGCTGTCCTCTAGTGGGATTTGAACCCCTGACCTTCTGGCCTGAAGTACCTTGCCCCAACCACTAGGCTACTCCTCCACTCCACAGCTTGACTGTCAAGATGTGCTACTAGCGGCTGCCCAATGAGCACACACTAACAATGCCCGAGTTGATATGAAGACCAAAGTGGCAGGCAGAAATGACACCCAACCCCACTTTTGCAGTGCGGTGATTTGAGTAGGGGTGTGTGTGTGTGTATGTTTCTCCAGAGTTCTGTGGCCTTCTGTGCTGCACTGTGCCCCACATTGCCTAGGCTGTTTCTAGCATTAGTCTGCAAATGTGCATGATGAGGAGCAGAGGATTGTGGGTATGGCCTGAAAAAGAGCGGTTTGCCCAGGATATTTCTGCATTCAAGGTCTGGTCGATGGCTGAGACGTCATAGTGCCCATCTGCCACATGCATGGCCTGGGTAGCCACAGCAGTTCACGCTGTGAGGGCACTCTCACTTTGACCAGCTGTGACTATGGCACTGCTATGCAGCCATATAGTGCTATATATTGTCCAGTTCCAGTGATGTGGGTGCTCTCCCTGTCCTGGGAGCACAAATATTGGGCGACCATGCTGTTTGTCCTAAGCCAGGGTATAAATGCCTACTCTGTACACATTGTCGTGCCCTTCCCCCGCCTAGGCGGTTGCCTGATGAGGAAAGGGGGTGCGAATATTCCTTTCAATAGAACTCCAGGGCAAAGGCCTCTGGGAGTTGTAGTACTTTGAGCAAATGTAGTTGTAATAAAGTGCTGAGCCGAGAGTTGAAAGCAAACACAGGAATATTTTTATTTGCCTCCCTTAATAGCAGGAACTTCAAATGAAGCTTGGTATATTACGTGTACAGACATCCACAAGAAACTAAAGGTAAGAAATGCTCTTGCTTACGTCAGCAAAACAAATGTTATTTCTCCAAATATAAAATCTTCACTTCACAGTGCTTTAACTGAACTCAAAATGTCCATTGAAACTTCAATGCAGAAAAATTCTAGCAAACAAACTTTTCTTCTTAGTTTCAAAGCTTTAAGGGTTTTAATTAGTTATCCAGAGACTTCAGGCGGTCTTCCTTAGCAAGTCTCATTTAAAGCAGCAGCCATACTAATTAAAACTTCTTTGCTCCTTGAAACAACATGCATATCACAGAAATGGAACTTTCTTCAAACTTATAATCCAAACATTCTTACTTTACTGCTATGGACAACTCACATTCCATAGCCTGTTCAGGCTCACTCATCGAGACTTCCCTCGGTACACAGAGCTGTTCTCACCACAGGTTACTTCCTGGTCTTTTAGCATACGTTTTACCAGTTTTAAAACATTCAGACTTTCCTTACTGAGAGGCTTCCTCACCAGCCCTTCCTGGGTTCTTGAACCACCTGCAGGCTTCCTATAACCCTGGTGCTGGTTTAACTGCTGGAGCTGGCTTTGGGGATATCCTTCCCTCCACTTGCTGTCTGGGAACCTTTCCTGAGACCTTTGGCTAGTATCCTTAGTAGCAATACCTTTTGGGAGTTTCTTCAGCAATGCTTCACTGCCACTTCCCTAGCCATGTGGTTTCCTGGATACGTTAGCCCTCCCGTCTCTCTTCCTCCTGCAAGAGTGAAACTCTTGCTCAGAATGAGGTTCCCTCTCAGACTCCGCCTCTGAATCAGAGTCAGCTCTCCTCCTCTCGTGCCTTGGCAATCTTGCCTGTCTTTCCAGTCTTGCTTGTCTTGGCACCCTCTCTCTCCCTGTTCTCTGGGGCTTATATGAGTGGGACTGGCCTGTATCTTTCCACCCCGCCCCCAGCTGTCCTGCATTACCACCCTCAGTTACCATGGAGCTGGGGCATGGCTTTTGGACAACAACTTTTGACAGGTTTTTTTCAGCATTAGCTGCACTTTTAAAGTGACCATTTCTTTCACTTTCCCTCCGACTAGGGGAAACTGCTTGTACTTTCCCTCTCTCCCTAGGGACCTGCCTGGCTTCGCCACCACAACATGCATTGTGTGCTAACTGACCACAGGTGATACGTGCATAGCTGAAAGAGCCCTGTGGTAGGCAGCAGGTGCAGTGAAGTCTGACTGTGGTGCATTGGTTTTTCTAGATGGTTAGGACAGCAGTTCATCCTGGCCTACTCACTGTGGTCATGGCAGGAACAACAGGATGGTAGCAGCAGCCCCATGCAAGCTTAGAAGCTCCCACTGCAGTTGGTGCCCATAGAAACAGCTGCTGCAATACTAGGCACTGACATGCACTGTTTTAGGAGGGTTCCTGTCCAACCGGGGAAAGACCCAGGGCCCATATATGATGGGCATAAACAGCATTCAGTAATTGTGCATGAGAAAAGGTGACTAGTAGAACACACTGCAGAAAACATTGACAGTGATGTGGATCTGCAGTACAACCAGCAGAGATCACCTCTAACAGTGTAAGCTCTGGGGACTAGGTGCTGGGTGCCCATCCTTACCCTCAGGGTGACCACTGAACCTGCTCAGTAGCACAGTTTGTAGCTGTTCTGTGCTTGTAGCGCACACTGTCAGTGTGTCTTACTGAGCTGAAGTCATGGATCAGTGCATTCTCCATTTAGTGATCAGCTGCAGACTGCTGTCTCGTGTGTGCAGTGCCTCATGGGTACTGGAGGGGCTAACCTATACCAGCACACACAGCAAACATTTTAGGCAGTGACCTGCAGTCTCTTTGAATCCAGACATTGCTGTGCAGAGAGGATGGAGGTGTAACCTACTGATTATTGCAATGTCTTTATAAGCCAGGAAAAAGCGTTCAATTCCCACTTGCTCATTTTGGGCCTGTGTGCTACTCAAGTCATTTTCCTGCCTGTTACAATCCAGGCTCTGCTGTGACTTGCAGACATACATCCTTCTACTTTGTTATGCGTTCTGGCCACACTTTGGGTCAGCAAACATGCTATTCCCCATCATGCCCTTCTGAGAGCATGGTTTTATTGGCTCTGCTGCAGCCCATTGCAGGGGATCAGACATGTTCATCCTGCAGATGTCAGGAGCCTGCTTGGAGGCATGGTGTCATGTTCATTGCAGTGGCTGGGGGACCAAAATACCAAGGTTTGAGGCCCACTATCACTCCTTATGTGACACTTTGGCATGTGTTACTGTCACATTTTATGTCTGCCACAACCTTCATGGACTGACAACACCTCCTTGTGACCTTGAGGTCACTTAACCCACCAGTGGCTCAGCTGACTGCAGGTCCATACAGTCCCTGTTTATCATCTGATATTACCAATTCGTTGGTAAGATGTACCCCGACGTGACTGCACTGATACAATGGTATACTAACAGGCAAACAGCTGTAACCTACATATGAGAAATGAGTCATATATGACATCATGATTGTGACTGTACAACTTTGGCTCCGTCACATCTCTGCAGTACATGCGGACACATCCTACCCCTCGAGTCTGTCTTCTTATGCAAGCTGCTATACCATGGCCTACACGGGTACTCTTTCCCACATTTCAGCTCTTTACGCGTGCCTCTCATGTGTCTCATCTGCATGTCACCATTCCTGTTCCATCCTCCTTTCACAGCACACATCCTGCCACTTCTGACTCCACTGGGGGGCACGTCTTCCCCATCCTATACCACACTGACATTGCGTCACTTTACATTGACACCCCACAGTGCATCAGTACAGCTGACTCCCACATGCTCATCAAAATTACTGGCTACCATGTAGGGTGCCCACAGATCTGGTAAGTCCATCGGTTCCCACCTGTCCTTCCATCCATCACTTTACAATTTTATTTATTTATTTATTTATTACAGGCTCTTATATACCGCTCTATTCAGCATCAGCGCGGTTCACAGTATAACAACAGACCAGAACAACAAACTGTTTGGTTTTACATAGAACAGGTCAGAGAACTTGGATAAAACAAGGGGATCTATTACTGTAACTATTTACATGAGTATTTACACGTATATACACGACAGGATTATTCTTAGTTTGCTCCCTTATCCAGCATAAAGGTGACAGCCATTTTCATACATTAAGGTGCATGCTTAACACCTTAACGCTCGATGTCCTGTTAACGGATCTTAAATGGCCCATTGCACCCTTAATGCCGGTACCCCTCTTACTTGGCCAGCGCCCTTTCTCATGTAAAACACCTTATCGTTGTCGTTAACGCCTGCTACCTTAACACCCTTTAGTAAACATACTCCTTAGTTTCACAGAATTTCTGGCACAAGAACATGGCAAAGGAAAAATCTTTGGAGTAAATCTCTGTAGGAGGAGTCAATAGATTCACAAGGCAAAATATCCAGCCAGCATTTTACTCAGAGCTACAGACCAGTCAAAATGTGGTCCCTTCAAATCCCTAATAATGCAGCAGTGCTTGCTAGAGTCTTCTGCTAGATGTCTGTCTTCCAACCCAAAGGTTACTAATTTGAGGCCAGTCTGGTGTATGTCAAAACAGGGGAGGAAAAAACAAATTTCATATTTTTTTTAGTGCCATATTTCATTTCAAATGAATGCACATCCCTAATTGTCACAGCCTGACTATTGTGATTCCAAATACTGTGGTACTAGCAACTCTGAAGTTAAGAGACTTCAGACAGCTCAGAACACTGCTATTATATTTCTGTGTAATACCTGCAAGCATGATCATGTGACATGTCTACTTTTCTATAACCGCTGGCTTCCGGGATCTTATCGCTGTTAGTTCAGGATTCTTATGCTCACTCCCAAGACATTTTATTCATGTTTTCCATGTTACTTATTTGACTTACTCATTCCTTATAACCCTATTCATAATCTCTGATCTTTTGTGCATTCCTTTGGTTGCTCGTTCCCGGTACGAATCTACTCATATTTCAGAATTTTTCTTCTTGGTTCCCTCGCTGTGGAATACTTTACCGCATTTACCGCATGGTGAGTCTTCGTACTGTAAATTTAAAATCGCTTTGAAAATACTTTTGTGAAAGTGCATATAGTAATATGATACAATAAATGTCACAGCTTTGGAAATTTCCAAATTGACCACCGGATAGCTTGCCTTGGCAAGCAGTAGTCACAGATGTGGGTCTGGCTCTTTCCTTATCCTGTTTACTTGCTATTTCCTTTTTTTTCTGTTCTGTTCCTTTCTAAAAATGATTGTAGTTCCTTTGCTGGATTTCTCAGTTTCATAGATGTAGCCTTGATGCTATGACTACTGAGAGATGATCAATACATCTACAATAAATGATAATGGTGCTGCTGATTATTCCGTCGGATTGCCTCAGCGCTGGCTCGATAGTCCAGCGGCAGAATATAGTGCTTGCACCAAGGGAAGCAAAGACAAGAAGGAATCGCGAGAATTTCACTCGGCTAACTTTTAAACAAATCCAAAATGGGATACATTTACCACTGCTGATGGTGCATTCTGACACTCTGCCTATAAGCATTAACTTCTCTCCCTCCAGTTTGCTGTACTTTTTTCTTGTAGAAGAGATATGTCTTCCTCCAGCTTCTTAAACGTGTTTACTATGCCAGGTGTCAGAATATTGTCAGCAGTGGCACATTCATTCTGTAGCAGAATCACTAGGTACTTGTTTCTTCTCAGCAATATTAATTTGTTGTCTCTCATCTGTGCTGTTGTCCTCTTATGAACAGAAGCATCACTGCTGTCGAACCATTCCTCCCACAGTGCCACATTATGGGGCGTCATTTTATAGGGGGCGTATGCTTCAAGCAGTAAAGTGTGTACCTACCTCACACTATTTTAGTCCTTTAGGCATGCATGTGACCACATACATGTGTAAATGACATTTTATAAACTAGTGCCCAGTGTAAAAGCAAACGCTTCAGCGCGATAGCATGTACTTTGCTGGTGGACGTATGCCTGAGGAAGTATGGGCAAACTGTACAAGTACGTGCACAGATTGTACTATAATTTACATGCATACTTGAAAAATATTGGCACAGTCGTTCACAACAGCTCTAGGGCCTTAACTTAAGGGGAGATCTGTGGCACTTATACTAGTAAGAGTAATAAGAGAAAATATTTTTTCATTCAACGCGTAATCAAACTCTGGAATTTCTTCCTGGAGGATGTAGTAAAAGCTGTTACTATAGCTGCGTTTAAAAAAAGGTTTGGACAAGTTCCTGGAGGAAAGGTTCATAAACCATTATTAAAAAGGACCCGGGAAATCCACTGATTACCCCCTGACAACCACTGTAGCACCCGTGTACCTTTTTGGGAATCTGCCAGGTACTTATGACCTGGATTGGCCACCGTTGGAAACAGGATACTGGGCTTGATGGACCTTGGTCTGACCCCTGTATGTCATTTCTTATGTTCTTATGTAGTTTATAAAATAATGTAGACACCTAAGTCAGCACCAAAGTAGGTGCCTTCTTATACAACTAACCTGCATGATAGTAATTTTATAAACTTATTAAGCGTGATTCCATAACATGCATGTCCGGCCCACGGACACATCTAAATAGAAAAAGAGCCCCCTTTGAACCTAACTCTGCATTCGCGGGTCTGGACATGCCCTTGGGTCTGGTATTGGGAAGATAGATGTGTTCGGTGGGCAATGCAAGCGCTATTCAGCCGCCCCCCTGCTTCAGACGTAGGGAAATGTCTTGCCCGTCCCCGCGATGTACCTGTGGATGCCACACCCCTCGGGAAAAGCATGCATCTCCTAAGCTGCTCATCTCAGATGGTAGTTTACTGATGCACACTAGACATAAATACCAATGAGAAATGACAGCTACTGCAACCTAGACCATATACCAGGTCCCCTCATGCCCTGAAAAGTGCTAGGCAAGCCCAGTGCTCCCCAATATGGTATATAAGAATGTAAATGTGAACATGTATCTCAGGACATGTCTTGCCTCAAATGGTACATGGGATTAGCAACCAGCCCCAGGTGATTCCTGCCATGGTAATCTCTACAAATACGTCTTAAACTGCTAGGGATGGACCCTCACCAGGTCCACAAAACCCCAAACTAACCTTGTAGGTCCCCAAAAGATGCATAATATTGCTGAGCAAAAAATATAAGTGTACTACCATTCCCCTCTTATCTCTCCAACACCCCTCCCTATAAACTCCGCTCTACTGTCAGATTGCTTCTATCTGTGCCCTTCTCTTCTACTGGCAAATCCAGTGTGCTCCTTTCACCTTGCTGCTCCTTATGCCTGCAACAAACTACCTGAGTCTGTACATCAGGCTTCGTCGCTGGTCCCTCTCAAATCCAGACTGAACACTCACCTCATTGTTGCCACTGCTGGAACTGATCCATCTAAACTCCCTGTCCATCTAAATTTCCTGTCAATTTCCTCTGTCCATATATGCTGTGTTGTCTGTCTCGACTAGATTATAAGCTCCGCTGAGCAGGGACCATCTTTTACATGTGTCTGTGCAGCACTGTGTACGTCTTGTAGCGCTATACAAATGATCAGTAATAGTTATAGTAGGGCCTTCTGGCTATGGCATCTGAGGCCCACCTATCTGGGTGCTGGCATTTCTCTCAGCAGCTACACCTGTCTCATCGTGGCGTATGTCAGTCTTTATACATCCACTACCTGTGGGGCAACCCTGTCTGCCTTCCCATAGTCAGCATTGTGGAACTGCTCCCCTGGTCAGGCTTGGGTGGGCATGGGAAGGGGGATCCCTGTGCCATCAAACCATGTAGCCAGACTCCAGATATATCACCACTCACGCAACTCTCATTGATCCTGGCCTGGGTAGGGATGTAGGCTGCATAGGACAATCCAGGGAATGTTGGCACTACATCAGTAGTTTTGATGTTTTGTTCAATGAAAGCTGCTTTGACGAGGTGAAAAGTGGTATATAAGCCCAGCTAAATAAAATAAATAAATAGTCTCCCAGTGGAGGTAATAGAGACCAGGACAGTATCTGAATTCAAGAAAGGATGGGACGAACACAGAAGATCTGTGAAGGAAAAAAAGGGAATATAGTAGTTGGTCTGAAAGGGCAGATTGAATAGACTATGTGATCTTTTTCTGATGTCATGTTTCAATTTTCTGTGTATCTGACAAACAACTGATCAACTGGGTTCAGGAATCAGATTGGCAGTCACATGCCGCAAACTTTCTTTTATCTGGTCAGATATGATCTCTTGGTTAAAGTGAGCAGACACGAAGCTCTGGAACTGGAAACTGAAAAATGTAAAGAGACAAATTAGCCAATGGACACTGGTGCCAGACGCTGGCAAATTCAAAACAACTGGGCCCACCTCCTGATATCCAATTACTTCAGGAAAGATCAAGTCCATTTATCCGACATTGGAATGAACTTATTCTTACTGACATACACGAAACACTCAAGGCAGTTCTGGTGATCAGCACATGAACGTCGCGGATGGCAAATGAACATTGCATATGGCGGTGGGGACCTTTGATTGGGAGAACAGAGAAAGCAGAGTTTCTCAGCATCTGTGGCGGTACCCGAGTCGGAAATAGGCATGTAAAAATCCAGACTGAAACACAGGGCACCCTCGCCGGTGGCAAGGCCGAGAATCCTGGTTATTCCCTACAATGATGGCAGCCAGCCTGGCATAGGCTGTCTGGTGAGACAGTGGGCATGGGTACAACCTAGGATAACATGGCGAGTGACACCCATGCCTTGGCAGATGGCATTCATGGCACACAATCAGTAGGCGAGCCTCCTTTCGCACCAGCTCAAGTGACCTGGCAGGTTCCCCACCCCCTTGAAATTTTTGTGACTAATAAGACTAAAGCTGTGGTCAAATTTTAAGTCCATTTGACTTGTATAGACTAAGTTATTAAATTGGGTCATATATCGTAGAGCAGGATGGATCGATGGGTAATTCCACCTGCTGTGTTATGATGCTGCAGCAAACATGTAGGCACACGGAAAGAGAACACCTACTTTTACACAATTTGCATGTAGATATTCCTCGAGGTGTAGTTAAAGTACAGTGAAGTTGCAATGTATTGTACAAAATATGTGTATACATGCCTAAAATACATCGGCATCAACTTGAAGATTTCTATGTGTGTGCTGGCACATCTGCCCTGCAGCCCTCTGTCTGTCTGGCACTGGTGGCATCTGTGGGCCGGATCGTGGCTGCAGGGACACAGCGTGGTAGGCTGACCATTCGGTGGGGATGTGCAGTGTGGGGTACCCACGACACTTATTCCACCTTCGGGGTACAATAAGCCGGGCATATAGGTCAGAGCTAGGGACAGTACAGAGGCATAATTGGAATTGCCTTTGTATGTCCCGACTGCTAGCCCCTCCCCCATACTGCCCCCACTCTGCCCTCTCCTGCCCCCGTCCAGTGCTGTACTGCCCTCTCCTGCCCCCTTCCAATGCTCTCCGCACAATCCCTCTGTATGTGTGGGGAACGCAGGGAGCTGAATAGCGTTCCAGTACTCAACCCAGGTTGGACGTCCAACCCCACTATTCGTGATTGGGAATGATCACCATAGCAAACTGGGGGCTAGAGTATGGTAAGAGGCACATAAGTAGTGGACAACAGAGTGAGGAACATCAGGATCCAAAGGTGGCTTCAAAGAGGTAGGTTTTTAGCCTGGATTTGAATAGGGCTAGAGAAGGAGCCTGATGCACAGATTCAGATTGTTTGTTCCAGGCTTATGGAGCAGCAAGATGAAATGAACAAAGTCTGGAGCTGGCATTAGCAGAGAAAGGCACAGATTAAAGGGATCTGCCAGAGGAGCGGCGTTCCCGAGGAGGAGTGTAGAGTGAGGAAGGAGAGGAAAGGTAGTGAGGAGCTGCAGAATGAATGCACTTGAAGGTCAGTAGCAGAAAGCACTAGCCACAGTGTTACAGGACTAGCATTTAGTATGATGCCACTTGCCTCCCTTAGCTACTTTCTCAGAGGTCCAAACTGCCCTAAATGCAATGAAAAAAGATGATTGAGTAAGCAAAGTAGATATATTAGCCTGTGTAACTTTTTCACAAAATATTACCCACAGTATCTCTGAGAGATCAAAGGAGAAATATAGATTGGAGGATGATAAGGGGGTTATTTTAGAAGCACTATTCACGATTTTCACAGGGAGATGCCAACATTAACACATAGAAATGGTCAACATGTGTAAATGACAATTTTGTGAGAGGTGTAATGTACAAGAGGAGATCCTAAATATGTATAAATTACAAGAGGTTAGGATGGGTCTTGGTTTGGGCATGGCCTGAAAAGGCTCAAAAATGTACACATCATTCCCCATTTTATAAAGGGAATCCATGTATACAACCTAAAATGTTTATGTCGGGATTTGCAACTGCTCCCTGACATATATAGGTTTATAAAAAGTGCTCGTTTTGGACAGTCTTTCACTGGAGGGATTAAAGGGAGTTATCCTCATTAATTTCCTGTTGTTAATTTTAATTTTCCCCTCCAAAATGGAAACCCCCCAACAACAGAAAGAATGTGGCCTCTGTATTAAATTAGTGACATTTATATCTTCAGGTTTACAAAATGGCACACATACAAGTGGAAGTGCTGGTTAAATAAAAAAAGGAAAATAAAAAGGAAAATAGGGTGATACATTTTAATTGGACTAACTTCATCATGCATTTGTAGACTACCTTTCAAAAAACCTTCTTCTTCATGTCCCGACAGTATGAGCAACAGATGTCGATACTGAAATAAATACAGGGATCTATACAGCATTACGCAGACAGGAGGGGAAGGGAGGGGAGAGGGAGGGGGTGGATGTTGATCAGAGGATGACCAGGCTGTAAACGTTTACAGTTGATAATGGGCCCGATTCTGGAAGGCAAATAGTGGGGCTGTATGTCCCAGTGGCATGTGCAGCCCCGCTAGCCACCCTGTCTGAATGCCAAAAGTCTTTCTCCCCCCATGGATAGACCAGCTTTTGCAGTTCCTATCTTTTACAAATGGGTGCTAACCGGGCACTGGTGCAATATTGCCGCTGCCCTGTTAGTGACTGGTGTTGCCCCCGGAATGCTGACGACACGCCCCAGTGTTAAGCGGTTAGCAACGGGGCATGTAGCAGTGATAATCAGAGACATTACAGCGGCACTAAGCAGGTCTGTAAACCATGTAAATGCCTTTGAATATCAGGCCCTTATCGTTTATAATGTGATAGAAAACCAATGGCGTTATTAAGTCCTGTCTGGTTTGATTGAAAGTATCTCATCATCTTCATATCAAAGGTTTTACCTTCCTGGATGGATTTAAGTCTTCCTCTAAGGACTCACCATAACATCATCAGTGCTGTGCTCTGGCCCTTTGAAGTGCAGACCAACAGCAGATGCTGAAGTGGCTGAATTCACACCTTATTCTGTTTTGCATAATTCTATGTCTGTGAGCATTCATCCCTGTCTTTAACATTTGGCTTGTCTCTCCAGTGTAGCAACCCTTTGTGCATTTTCTGCATTGAATCTTGTAAACTACGTTGGAAGAGCAGCATGAGCATGTGTATGCTGAATGTTTTCCCATGTGACTGACTATGGGGTCCTGTGATATGTGTAGGCATAATTTGCAGCTTGGTATATTGCAGGGATCTGTACCATTTTCATCTTTTAGGAGCTCCTATTGATATGACCTTATTTTCTTTTTTCTTTTCCTTTTCATTTAGCTACCATTATAGTGGACTAACACGGCTTCCGCACTTCTTTATCCAACATGGAAGTGTCCGCACCTCAACACAGAAGCAGGGCTGGCCCAACTATCAGGCAAACCAGGAGGTCACCTAGGACAGAAGCTTCTGGAGGGTGGCAAAGAGCAGGCTTTCAAAGCTACCCAATAGATTTTGACAGCTAAGGGGGGGGGGGGGGGGTGTAAGGCTTAAATCTCAAATCAACCCTGGGGCCAGCCCTGCGTAGAAGCTGCTGCGTTGTTCCCATTTACTCTTCCCACATTTCGATTGTAAAATGGATCTTCCTGTTCTACCTGCACTCCTGTACATCCTACAATGAATTTTAGAAAATCCCCTTTTCTGCTTGCATAAGAGTCTTTACACATACAGAAACCTTTCTAAAATGACTTAAGTACTCCACTTTCCGCTTTCTAGTTTTGAGCTCCACAGAGCTGAGGATAGACCTTGATTTTATTTAAGGGACTCTGATGCCTTTAATTAGGAGAACATAAAAATTATCCAGAGATAAGGTCATAAGTCCCTTCTCCACCTATAATGCGTATCTTCAACAATTACGGGCATAGTACATCATTCACCATCGAGGGTTAATATGTAATTGTTTTTTGCAATTGATACAATTTGCTCTGTTTTTCATGACTGTGTATAACAAAAGGATGCCAAGTAAGCAAAAGGCACCGCCATCTGCCATGGCTAATAATGAACGGGAGAGTCCCAGTCTTTTGAGCTAGCAGCAAGCAGCATGGGCTCCATTCCTCAATTGTTCTGTAATTTAAGCTTTGATCTAGCTAACAGTAGTAGCTGACATTTTTCTAATCAAATCTATTTCTTCTTCTAGCGTTACTGAGCTTTGCAAACAGATCAATGAGATTAAAAGTGGTTGATTAAATTGGGATAATTGGCGTTGCGGCAAGGTTATATCACTTTCTCATTAATAATAATAAGAGAAAGGGGATGAAAGATTTGTCATGCATGCTGCCATAAACAAGACAAGAATGAATCTTGAAGCAAAGTCTTCTGGCTTGTGAATTGTTCCACATCCAAATTTAAAAGCAGAGCCTCTAAAATTAATTCCTAAATGTTACTCAGACTTGACATTCTAAAATTAATGTACAATAGAAATAAAGAGAATATGTTTATAATACAGTGCTTAGACTTTCGAAACACATAAGCACATGTGGCACTTAATTTATTTCATAAAGCCAACAAATGTATTTTTATAAAAATAAAAATAAAAAAAGCTTTCCCGGAAGCTCCTGTACACTTCTTGCTCATCAGAGTTTATAATCTAATCAAGACGAAGAACATCACAAAACTGGGGTCTAAGGTATGGTAAAATACACACAAGACTGTGCTCACGAGATGCTAGCTAAACTTAAAGCAGACAAAGCCATGGGGCTGGATGAGATACATCTGAGAGTACTCAAGGAACTTAGGGAAATTCTAGCGATTCCACTGTCTGACCTTTTCAATACTTCTTTAGAGTCTGCCATGGTACCAGAGGACTGGAGAAAGGTGCTTGTGGTCCCTTTACTCAAAATTGGAACTAAGGATGAAGTTGGAAACTATAGGCCAGTTAGTCTGACCTATGTGGTGAGTAAACTAATGGAAAGGCTGCTAAAACAGAGGATAGTGACATTTCTGGAATCCAGTGGATTGCAGGATTCAAGGCAGTATAGCTTTACAAGAGGCAGGTCTTGTCAGACAAATCTCATTAATTTCTTTGATTGGGTGACCAGAGAATTAGACCAAAGAAGAGCTAAGAGCACTAGATGTGGTGTACTTAGATTTCAGTAAAGCCTTTGACACTGCCCATGCCGCCGTACAGGACCGATTTCATTGTAAGACCTGTACGTCCGGGGGCCACCAGGGGGACAGCCTGCTTATTCCACCTTGGAGGTGGAATAAGAACAGGCCACCCCCAGTCCCACCCACCAGTCCCCCCAGAGTCAGATCACAGTGCATGTGGGTCCCTCCTGCCTGATTGGGGCGCTGACTGCCCCATCGGACATGGGCGATGGGGAATTGGGGTCCTGGAGTGTGCTGCACATGTATTGCTATGGGGAGGATGTCCCCATGGCAACAGAAGGGTCACTACGGGCCATCCTTGGGCCCGATTCTGACTGCCATGGGAATGTTTTGTTCCCATGGTTCAGAATCAGGTCCAAGTGGGCCCACTCTGCGCAGGGCCGTCTGGATGGCCCAGACATGCATCTTAGGGATTCGGGCTCTATCTTTACCACTTGCTGAATGTACCACCATGTCCCAGATATTTCGACCTCTCGTGTAAGCTATAGTCAAGCAATTCCGAAAGCACTCATGCAATTGAAGAATATGCCAGTGCTTTTGTAATAAGGTTGTCATCTCTGCCAAACAATCCATAAACAGGAGAACTCTTACTTTGCACTAAGGGCCCAATTTTCAAAGGCATTTACATGGGTAACTTCCCTACTTACCCGTGTAAATGCCTTATCCGGGATTTTCGAAGGGCACCTACACAGATAGTGCCTTTTGAAAACTCTGGATAAGTCCTTAATGTGCCCAGATGCAATGCGGGTAGCATCAGGGGTATTAGGGGTGCTCTGGGGCAGAGCAGGGTAGGAGGAAAGGGCTAATTGGGTAGCAGCAATTTTCGATACTACCCGCTTAACCCTCTGCACCTTAAAGATAGGCAAGGTTTTTCCTCACCTACCTTTTTTTATTTTTTTATTTATAAGATTATAACTTTTACATCCAAGTATAAATCATGAATGAAAGAAACATTGTGCATACATGATACCAAAGGAAATATAACAATAAGAAAAAAACATCCCCCCGACAGAACT
This sequence comes from Ichthyophis bannanicus, assembly GCA_033557465.1. Classification (NCBI taxonomy): domain Eukaryota; kingdom Metazoa; phylum Chordata; class Amphibia; order Gymnophiona; family Ichthyophiidae; genus Ichthyophis; species Ichthyophis bannanicus. Next base: position 1,814,976,353 of record CM066031.1, on the reverse strand, counting down.
AATCATGTTGCCAACATTCAGACCTCAATACTTTAGGAAACAATGGGGAGTAATAGGAAATGATTCAGAAAGCTAAGGACTAAAAGTCCTATACCATCAAAAAAGAAAAGAAAAAACATACAACAGGCTGAGACTTAAGCGTCAGCCGGGAAGGACTGTCTAGTTATCTCCACTTTCACTTCCTCCCTAGCCAATAAGAACTCCTGTAGCTGCTTAGGTTCAAAGAAAATATAACTTTTTTGTTTATAAACCAAACAACATTTAGCGGGAAATTTTAGTTGAAAAGAGGCCCCAAGGGCAAGAGCCCTGGGGCAAAGGGCCAAAAAAACCCCTCCTTCTCAACTGCATTAGTCTTGAAACATCAGGAAAAACACGCACCTTAGAACCTAAGAAGACTGCATTAATATTCTTATAATACATTCGGAGAATATATTTATCTGATTCTAGCACTAGGGTTACTAACAAGGTAGACATTCTGGTAATGACCTCCAGGGAAGATTCTAAAAACCCTGTCAGGTCACCACCCCCAGCAGGAGCAACCAAGGGGTCAGAACCCTTGTCCCCTATTCCCATGGATAAGTATTGCTCTTGAACCAACGGGGGGAAATGATCCTGGGGAATCATCAAGACTTCCCCAAAATATTTCCTCACCATCTCTAATGATGAAATTACAGGGGAACGTGGAAAATTCAAAAAACGAAAGTTACACCTCCTAACCTGGTTCTCCAAATATTCCAGTTTCCTAGAAGTCACATTACTATCCTGAACCTGGGCATTCACTAAATCACGCAAATGCCCAAATTCTTGCTCCAACTTGGTAAGTCTCTCCGTGTGTTCAGCCTGAAGGCCAGAAAAAGTTCCACACATAGATTTTAGCCCAACAAGCTCAGTAGATAAGACCACCAAAATATTTTTAAGGGAAGAGTTAAGTGAGTCCAAACCGTCCCACACTGCCTCCAGTGTTATCACTGCCGGTCTTTCCAGCAACAACTTTTCCGAGAAGTTCTCGTCCATTACCAGTGCAGCCACTGGCTCTACCTCCGAAGGTTTACTGTTTCCAGTCAATCTCCGATGCTCTTTAATCTCCTCCGAGGAGAAATCGCCAGCCAGTGCTCCTTCCAAGGCCCCTTTCAACGGTATGCTCATAGCCAAACCACGGTGGAGGGGAACAAAACTCCGTCAAAAGCCAGACCCCCGATGCAGACAACGCCGACCTCTCTCATGCCAGCGCCGCCGAACATGCCGCTCTAGCTCCAGCCACAAAGCCGCAATCCCTGAGAGTTTGTTGTGCCGATGTTCCAGCCAGGTTTGGTCCGGGAGGACCCACAGCCTGCTTTCTCTTCCTTCGGCCCATCTCTACGAGGTGCCGAATCCAAAACGCAGCCGAAAACCCAGGAACGCCGCCTCACAGGTCAGAGCTACTCATCGCCATCTTGAAACTCCCCGGCATCAAGTGTCCTCCTCACCTATCTTTAAAGTGCAAGGGCTAAGTGGGTAGCATCAAAATACGCTGCTATCCATTTAGCCTCGGAGGCTGCTAGCGCATCCAGACAAACCCAGATTTTCACTTCTGCCACCCTGGAAGTGAAAATCTGGGTTGAGGGGGTCGGCGGCAGGTTATGCGCCACTGTGCTCTCAGGTGAAGCTTGTTACCCAAATCAGTCATATACTAAGTACCTGAGATTAATATACCTTGTTCACCTGAAGCTTAATTAAACGTATTGGGTACAGTTTTATTGGTATAAATATCCATAGCAACCCTTAGTAAGTAAAGAACTTAAAGATCTAAACAAAACCTTAAAACTAAGATGCAGACAGCAGTCCAGCAGCGGGATGGGGGCTTTCCAGTCTTTTGCATTGAGTATCACATGTATGATTTTCTCCCAGTTGGTGAGAGGTCTTAGGTGTGCACTAGGTGCAAGGAGCTCTTTGCTCTCAGGGAACGAGTCTGTTCTCTAGAGGCTAGAGTAGCAGACTTGGAAAACATAAGAAAGACAGAGAGGTACATAGACGAGACCTACAGGGATATAGTCCTAAAGTCCCACCTCCAGTCTGGCAGCATCCCTGTTGCCATGGAGGAGAGAGGTCACGTGACAGGAGAGCATCACCCTGGTGTGGCAGGAAGTGATCCTCTAACTAGGACCTGTCCTCCAGGTGATGTAAAACCCTCTCGCACCGAGGAAGTTTCTCCGGGGCCATGTGCCCATGAGGGAAGGGTTAGGAAAGCCGTTATAGTTGGTGATTCGATCATTAGGCATGTAGATATCTGGGTGACTGCTGGACGTGAGGATCACCTGGTAACATGCCTGCCTGGTGCGAAGGTAGTGGACCTCACACGCCACCTAGATAAGGTCTCAGATAGTGCTGGGGATGAGTCTGCTGTCTTGGTACATGTCGTTACCAATGACATAAGAAAATGTGGTAGGGAGGTTCTGGAGGCTAAATTTAGGCTTTTAGGTAGGAAGTTGAAATCCAGAACTTCCAGGGTAGTGTTCTCTGAAATGCTTCCCGTTCCACGTGCAGGACCCAAAAGGCAGGCAGAGCTCTGGAGTCTCAATGCGTGGATGAGACAATGGTGCAGAGATGAGGGGTTTGGATTTGTTAGGAAATCTGGGGAAAGGAGGAGCTCTTCCAAAGGGATGGGCTTCACCTTAACTGGGATGGAACCAGGCTGCTGGCATTAACCTTTAAAAAGGAGATAGAGCAGCTTTTAAACTAGATAATAGGGGAAAGCCGACAGTCGCCCAAGAGCGGATGGTTCGGAAGAATGTATCCTTGAAGGATACTACCAAAAGTAGAGAGGTTCCAAAAAAGAGTAAAGTAGAAACATAGAAACATGATGACAGAAAAAGACCACATGGCCTATCTAGTCTGTCCTTCCATAACAACAACTACAACAGTCCACTTTTTAGCCCAAATGCCCTCATGTATGGAGCAGACACAGCTTAAAGATCCCAAATTACCCATGTCTACCAATAGCCAAATTAATATGAATAAAATAAAGTCTCTAAAATGCTTGTATGCAAATGCTAGCAGTCTAAAAAATAAGATGGGAGAGTTAGAATATATAGCACTAAATGAGAGGTTAGATGTGATTGGAATATCAGAGACATGGTGGAAGGAGGACAACCAGTGGGACACTGTGATACCTGGGTACAAACTATATCGTAATGATAGAGGTGATCAAATTGGTGGAGGGGTTGCGTTCTATGTTAGAGAGGGCATTGAGTCAGAAAGGATTAAAGTTTTGCAGGAAACAAAATTTGCTGTAGAATCTCTATGGATTGAAATTCCATGTAAAAAGGGGTTGGTGATGGCGGTGGGGGTGTACTATCGACCACCTGGCCAGAATGAACAAGTGGATGATGAAATGCTCAAAGAAATCAAGGAAGCTAACAAAAGTTACAGCGCGGTAATAATAATGGGCGATTTCAATTACCCCGGTATCGACTGGGTCAGTGTCACAGGAGGACATGCTAGGGAGATAAAGTTCCTAGATGACATAAATGACTGCTTCTTGGAGCAGCTGGTTCATGAACCGACCAGAGGGGAAGCCACATTAGACCTAGTCCTTAGTGGAACACCAGATCTAGTGCAAGAGATAAGGGTGTTGGGGCCACTTGGCAATATTATTATTTATTATTTATTACAATTTCTTATATACCGCGCTATTTAGCATCAGTGCGGTTTACATTATAACTTAACAACCATAACAACAAGCTGTCAGGTTTACATCGAACAGGAGTATAAACTTGGAAAACAGGGTTAACTATATACATAATCTATTTACATTGGAAGGATAGATAAAAGTCAGATAATGCATGTAGGTCTTTTAACTAAATTGGGTCAATTCCTGAAAGGTATATCTAGGATCAATTGCTGTCAGGTAAGTGTTGGAGGAACAGGTGGGTTTTGAGGGCCTTCCTGAACTGATATTGGTTGGCTATGGCCCTAATGTCAGGGGGTAGAGCATTCCAGCATTTGGGTACGTAAAAGCTGAAAGCCCTGTTTGTGGTTGTCATGTTGTACTTTGTCGAAGCCTTTGGTATTGCAAGCAAGTTTACAGCTGTTGATCTTCTGGATCTGTTGGGAGGGACAAAGTGGATAAGATGAGTGAGTGAGGAGGCTGAAATACCTTTGATTGCCTTGAAAGTTAATAGGAGGGTTTTGAAGGTGATTCTCCCATTGATTGGTAGCCAGTGCAGCTGTTTGAGAATGGGGGTCACGTGGTCGTATCTGGATGCTCCGTAAAGGATCCTAGCTGCGGCGTTCATGGCCAACTGTAAGGGGGTTAATGTGGATTGGGGGAGACCTTGTAAGATGGCATTTGCAAAATCAAAGTGCGGCAGGATCAGCGCTTGATATATGGTTCGGAAGTCATCTGGGTCCAAAAGGGAGCGTAGGTGCTTGAGAGAGCGTATTTTGAAGTAGACGGCTTTGACTATGTTGCTTATGTGGCTTTTCATGTTAAGATGTTGATCCAAAGTAACTCCCAAATATTTTATTGCATCTTTGGTTTGCAAATCAGCTTCATTGACACTGACATGGGATGATCACCATAGCATCATCATCATCATAGCATGATCACCTTTGATTTAATTAGTGGAGGAAGGATAGTAAGGAAATCCACAGTACTACCTTTTAACTTTCGAAAGGGAGACTATGATAAAATGAGGAAAATAGTTAATAAAAAACTAAAAGGAGCAGTTGCAAAGGTTAAAGACTTACATCAAGCTTGGGTGTTGTTGAAAAATACTATCTTGGAAGCCCAGACAAGCTGTATTCCACGCATTAAGAAAAGTGGAAGGAAGTCCAAAAAACTGCCAGCATGGTTTAAAGGTGAGGTCAGAGAGGCTGTTGTTGCCAAAAAAGCATCTTTCAGGAAATGGAAAAAAGAGCCAAACGATGAAACCTGGAAACAGCACAAGCACTGGCAGGTCAAATGCAAGGCATTGATAAAGAAGGCAACATGGCTTTAGACAAGGAAGATCTTGTCTTACTAATCTGTTATGTTTTTTTGAAAGTGTGAATAAATAGGTGGACAAAGGTGAGTCGGTTGATATAGTGTATCTGGACTTTCAGAAAGCCTTTGACAAGGTCCCTCATCAGAGACTTTTGGCAAAACTAAAGAGTCATGGGATAGGAGGCAGTATACTACTGTGGATCAGGAACTGGTTAAAAGATAGAAAGCAGAGGGTTGGGCTAAATGGCCAATTTTCCCAATGGAGAAAGGTGAATAGTGGTGTACCCCAGGGATCTGTGCTGGGTCCGCTGCTTTTTGACATATTCATAAATGACCTGGAAAGTGGAATAACGAGTGAGGTTATCAGATTTGCAGATGATACAAAACTATTTAAAGTTGTTAAAACCCAAGAGGATTGTGGAAAATTGCAAGAGGATCTTGATAAATTGGAAGACTGGGCATCAAAATGGCAGATGAAATTTAATGTGGACAAGTGCAAAGTTATGCACCTAGGGAAGAACAACTCAAAGTATGGTTACACGATGCAAGGTTCCACATTAGGAACCACCACCCAGGAAAAAGATTTAGGCATCATTGTGGATAACATGTTAAAACCCTCGGCCCAGTGTGCAGCGGCAGCCAAGAGAACAAATAGAATGCTGGGTATCATAAGGAAAGGAATGGAAAATAAAACAAAAGATATTATAATGACTCTATACTGTTCCATGGTGAGACCGCACCTTGAATATTGTGTGCAATTCTGGTCGCCGTATCTTAAAAAGGATATAGCGTTATTAGAAAAGGTTCAGAGAAGAGCCACCAAAATGGTAAAGGGGATGGAAGGATACTCCTATGAAGAAAGGCTAAAAAGGTTAGGGCTCTTTAACCTGGAAAAGAGACGGCTGAGGGGAGATATGATAGAAGTCTATAAATTAATGAACGGAGTGGAACGGGTAAACGTAGATTGTTTACGTTATCAGAATATAGAAAGACTAGGGGACATGCAATGAAGCTACATGGTAAACTATTTAAGACTAATAAAAGAAAATATTTTTTCACTCAACGTGTAATCAAACTCTGGAATTTGTTACCAGAGGATGTAGTAAAGGCTGTTAGTGTAGCTGGGTTTAAAAAATATTTGGACAAGTTCCTAGAGGAAAGGTCCATAAACCATTATTAAGAAGGGACCCAGGATATCAATGCTTGACCTAGTACAGGCATTGCAGAACCTGTGTCTTTTGGGGAAACTGTTAGGTACTTATGACCTGGATTGGCCACTGTTGGAAACAGGATACTGGGCTTGATGGACCTTGGTCTAACCCAGTATGGCATATCTTATGTTCTTATGCTCTTATTTGGCACATAGTCTGCCTAATTAAAAATCGGACCCTAAATAAATGATAAGTAGTAGTAATAATAGAGGCCAGTCTCCCCGGTGCAAACAGTGTACATGTTTTTATGCTGATCAGTATTTTATAAGAAGTCATTTATGCATGTAAGAAAACAACGTTTTACACAATAACAAACTTCTCAGTAAAGCAGAGTTTAATGACTTTGCTTGCAAGTAAAGGGTGAGATGCTTCAGTAAGCACTCACACCCAACCTCTGTTTCACAGTTATTTTTATAGCAAATTTGGTAATTAATAATTTATTTATTTATTTATTTAACAAATGTTTTATATACCGCAACCTTCCGAGGATCAAGTGCGGTTTACATATAACAATTGATTAAACAGGTAGGCATTACTGTTTTTACATTGAACGATAACATGAACTAAATACAATTAACATTTGAACTTTTAACTTTTAAACTTTTTGGAACTATGTACAATTAACTATGTACAAATATAGTAGGAGAGGTTCAACAGTGTACGAAATATAGGCAGTATTAAGGTCAAAACGTCAATAGGCTTAGTGGTGTAGATCTGCTTGTGTTGTATAGTTTATCCCTTTTCATATTGAAGTTGAGAGTTAACTAATGTGCCATAGTAGGTGGTGAAAAGGTGAGTTTTTAAGTTTTTGCGTATATCTTTCAAGTCAGTTAAGGCTCTGAGTTCATCGGGTAGCGAGTTCCAGAGCGTGGGGGCTGCATGTGAAAATGCCTTTTTATTTGTTGTTTTTTTGGACTTTGTGTATTCTATTGGAATTCTTAATTTATTGGCATTGCCTCTTCTTTGTGCACTATGGGGTGTGTCTTTAGTGATTAATTTATTTAGGGTTTCTGGGGCAGTGTTATTTATTGCTTTAAAAGTGGTTATTATTAATTTATAGTTTATTCTGGATTGAATGGGGAGCCAGTGTAGTTTGGCTAGGTAGGGTGATATGTGCTCAAAAGGGTGAACCTTCATTATAGTTCTAGCAGTGGCATTTTGAGCCAGTTGGAGTCTTCTGATGTTTTGGTTTGTTGTACCTAGTAGGGAGAGGTTGGCGAAGTCAAAATGTGGAGTGATAATGGCTTGAATAATACTTAGGAAATCTTGTAGGTGGACAAGTGGGCGTAGTTGTTTTAAAACTTTGAGTTTAAAGTAAATTTTCTTTGTTGTGTTTCTTATGTGTGTGTTCATACCGAGTTGAGAGTCTAGTAACACTCCTAGGTATTTTATTTCGCTTTTTATGTGGATGTCATGATTCTGCAGTGTAATGTGGGGGGGGGGGTAAAGGATTTGTTCTTTGTTACAATTAGAATGTCGGTTTTGGAGTGGTTAATGAAGAGATTGTGTTCTTCTAACCAAGTTGCTAATTCGTTGAAGCAGTCTGTTAAGGGTTGGAGGGGAATCGTAGGGATTGTGAATGGGATGTACAGCATAATGTCATCCGCATATATGTGATAAAAGATTTTTAATTTTTTAAAGATATTGCAGATTGGTTGTATGTATATGTTAAATAGTAAAGCAGATAGTGCAGAGCCTTGGGGGAGTCCTATTTCTTGTTTGTATGTGTTGGAGGTTTGATTGTTGATCCTGACTGTTTGGGATCTATTAGAAATATATGACGTAAACCATTTAAGGACTGTTGAGTTGGCACCGATTTGTGTGAGCCTATTAAGCATTAATGTATGATGAACACTGTCAAAAGCCGCAGATATGTCTAGGAAAAGAAGAAGGAATGCATTTTTAGGGCTGTCTATTCCTCTTACTAGTGTGTCTAGGAGGACTGTTAAAAGAGTGTCTACTCCATGGCTGGGACGGAAGCCATATTGTTGTTTGTCAAGGGGAGCTGATGTGTCAATGTAGTCTTGTGTTTGAGTTTGGACTACTTTTTCTATGAGTTTAGCCATAAATGGTATACTGGAGATGGGTCTATAAGATTTCGGTGAGGTTTTGTCCAATGTATTGTTTTTTAGTATGGGTCTAATTTGCGCATGCTTTAGGGTAGGCGGGAGAAAGCCTTGTTTTAGTGATAGGTTAATTAGTGGTATTATGAAAGGGGATAAAGTTGGAAGGGTGCTCTTTATCCAATTTACTGGGCAGGGGTCCAGGTGAGAAGTAGTGGTATTTAAGTGCATCATAATATTCTTAAGGGTCTCTTTTGTTATGGGGTAGAAATTGTTCCAGGAATCTAATGGGGGTTGGTATGGTATGGCTTGTGGAATTAGTGAAATATTTATTTTTGATTTGTTTATGTAGTAATTTGCTAAAGTTTGGGGAGATATGTCGTTAGCTTCATGACTTGAGTTGTATGTGTTTTTGGTTAGGTTTTGGACAATGGAGAAAAGTTCTCTAGGTCTGTTAATAGATTTATTTAGAATAGAGGAGTGGAAGTTTTTCTTAGCGCTGTCTGTGGCTTCTCTATAGTTTTTGAGATAAGCACAATAGATTTCGTTATGTGATGTGGATTTAGTTTTGCGCCACTTTAATTCAATTTTCCTAAGGGGCATGTTTACTAAAATCCGCAAAATAGCGCGCCGCAAAATAGCGCACGGCAACGCAGCACTGAAACGCGCAGAAACGCGTTTAAACGCCCCGCACACGTGCGTGTCACCCCCGCACAGGTACGCGGCTCACTAACGGGCCCCGTACAAGTGCGGGCCCGCAAATGTCCGATAGAGGCATGGAACGGCGAAAGGAGGGCGGAGGAAGGCTCCGGAGGGGCGGAGGGACGGGGTCAATGGGTGGAGAGTGGGAGGGGAGAGGCTCCCCGCACAGTATCGGGCCCGAATTTGCATGTAAAAACTACCGCGAGTGAAACACTCGCGGTAGAAAGCATTTAAAGGGAAGAGAAACCATTTCCGTCAGCAATGTACAGGAAAACCGGGGAAACCAGCAAAACGTGAGCAGTGTGATATATGTGCACAGCACAAAAGTGAAAATAAAAATAGAAAATGACCACAACAGAACTATTAAAAATAGTAATTCAGCTGGGGAACAGTTATAGTGATGGACAAATACAGAAATCACACCCAGCAAAGCTCCAGAAAAAAGAAATGAATTTTGGAAGGGTCTACTGAGAGGAGACTCTTCCAAAAACATTTCCACGTTTTGGAGCTTTCCTGGGAGTGTTTGCTATGGTTGCCCATTAATATCACTGTTGCCCAGCGTGGTGATATTTTGTCCCACATTTCCCGTGGTCATTTTCGGGGTTTATGTGCACGTTTGTCACCAGACAGGGTGCATATGCCCACAGTAGAATTGCGTAGAGCAGGGTTTGTGACTCCATCCTGCCAGGCTTACTGCCTCCAGGGGCTGCACTGTCTCTGTGGCCAAAGTGTGGTACAGCAGACAGAGTCATTACCTCTAGGACCAGAGGGCAGAGGTTCAAAACCCAGCTGGGGCACCTGCCAGCCCAGTCCCCATATTTTACCCACCACTAAATAAAGATAGCGCAGACACCCCTGTATGCATGGGGAAAACACCCATATTTTACCCAACACCGCACACACACCACAACAATGGGCATTACCTACAGCCAAGTCCCCCAAATGCAGTCCCATACTGCCACATTGCAATCAGGTCAACTGCTTTTTCTGAGAGAAGTTCATGCCAGCATGTTGGCGGACAAGTACATGTGGTGCAGGGGGCAGTGGCTGCTAACCACAGAAGACAGAGGCCTAGCCATGTGCAGGCTGGCACAGTCCACTGCAACAGACAGGTCCTGCCGGATCCACAGTCATGGACAGTCCAGGGAATCCAACCAATCTGTGGCTACACAGTGGTGCAGTGCACACAGACAGTGCATACAAGAACAGGGGGTCACAGGTTCAAAGCCCAGCTGGGGCTACTGCCAATCCTGCCCACATATTTTTCCCACAACTAAACAGTGATAGTAAGGACACACCTTTCATGGCGGGGACATATGCAATGGTAAGACATCTATCTTTTACCCCACTGAGCACAGACACCATGAACAGGGGCAGTACCTAGAGCAGATTCACCCAAATGCAGTCCTGGTGGGCCACACACCAGTCAGGTTCCATGCTGACACTCATACAAATGCCTGTGCTGTATATCTATGCACCACCCCCATGGCATGTAGATGTAGCCCATGCATATTCATGAGGGATAGCAGGAAAACCCAAACAGTGTGATGCAAACCTGGACTGGAGTTGGGAATCTGTGCCGTAAAGCAGCAGCCATCAAGGGCAGACACACCCACACCCACAGGCCCCATTGGCCAATGTCTCCTGGAAAAGCAGAACATTGGACCGTGCATGCAGCACCCAAAACGAGCACTTGCATAACTTACCAATGTCACCCTACACCTGAGGTATACGGTACACAGCTCGGAGACGTTTGCTAGGAGCACAGGCAGGCAGTTATCCATACGTTACGTACATACTGCTAGTTGACCCCATCCAAACAATCTGTTAGGTGTTTGCGGGGCATGCTCCAGGCCTGGCCTCTAACGGTGCTTACCACCCTGGGGAGTGACCACCAGCTGTAATGCGTACCATATCCATGCCTTGCCGTGCTCAGGACCGGTTTGGTGGGCAAGGCTACTTACCCCCTCAATCGTAGCACCATGATGGCAGAGGTGTGGAAGTGTGTGTCTGTCTATACAGTGGGTGTTGGCTGCAAGCCCCTTCAACAGCCCGCACTGCCAGCACTGTTGCCAGTATTGGCCAGTCAATGTGCATAATGAGGTGCAAGGTACCATGGGTATAGCCAGGGCAGGGTGGCGTGGCCAGGATGCATCTGCACTGGGCATAGGGCCCTGGCAGGGACATTGGCTGGGATATTGTAGTGTCCGGCCACCACCTACACAGACAGGGTGGCCAAAGCATGTCCTTCTGGGGGATCACGCTCACCCTGACTGTGCAGTGACCACAGCATGGCTAGGCCCCCCCATAGTGCTGTATAGTAGTTCTCTCATGTGATAGATATGGGTTTCTCTTTGGGGCCCAGTCACTGATCTATCTGCTTGCTGTGTATGCAGACAGCCCAGTTCTGGGTGCATGCATCTCCATTGGGAATATGCACTATGGACTAACCAGCAGACTGTTTGTAGCTGGTAAATGTCTTGCTATAATGGCTTGCAGGGTGCAGTGGCTGTTGGCTTGCTGCAGGGGAATATCTGGTGGTGGAGTGCAGCTTACCATACCCTGGGCTTATGTCTGTCTGCTATTGTGTTTATGGCTGTGTATGGAGCTGCCTGCTGGGGGGGGGTGGTGGTGTTCCTCAGCAGGACTGGGGTTGATGTTGCCCTCTACTGCCACCTTTGCAGGGAGGTAGAGTGTGGATCCCTTGATGGGGACCATATTTGGCACGGGGGGGGGGGTGCCTGATGGCGGCAGACAGGGATATCCATGGTGTTTGTGCAGAAACTAGCTATCTTACACATTAACACTGCTTTGGAACGCCCGCTTGGCCTCCATCAGCCATGGCAGGTGTTGTTGACCTGGTCCTGGCCACCTCATTGCACACTCAGGGTGAGCACAGTACCCGCACGATGTAACGGTGTGTGGCTACTCTGTGCCAGTAAAACACCCAGTCAGTGCCCCCTACTAGGCCAAGGTGCTGTGTGGGTGCACCCGGTCACTTCCCCCAACAGGGCCGAGGTGCTGTGGGGGTGCATTCCCCATCTTGTGTCCATCTGCGGACAGCTCATTTGCATGTGCAGTGCATCATGGGTACGGGTGGCCTAACCCTATCCTGTTGACACCAGCAGACTGTCTGTGAGGTGACGTGTAGGCTATCTGCAGCCAGCCAGGGGCCTGCTTACAGCTATGGAGCTGTAGCGCAATGGTTACATCACTGCCTGTGCAGCCAGAGGTCATGGGTTCAAACCCACAGTGGGGCCCTTTGGTAGGGCTGTCCACAGCTTTATTTTTATTTACTGTACATATGTCTATGCCGGCAAGACCACCCTCAGCTTACTGTACCCATTAGGTGCCTCTGAGGGTGCTTCATAGGGCGCCCTGTAGGCCACCTTATGGTTGCCATCCCTATAGGGTGCACTATACATTATCCTGTGTCGCAACATACATGCTGCCCTATAGGGGTCATTCAAGGGTGCCTTGGCGAACAGTGCACTGTAACATGTGCCTTATGGGCCGCCGTATGTTAACATGCTGGGAGAGTGCGTTTGCTAGTAGTGATAACAAAATAACATTATACAGCCTCCTACAGCACTCCACAACATAATACATACTGCCTCAGCAGGCATTTTTCACTGGGCATTGTGAGGAGTTGAACCCCTGATCCCCGCACCATTGGTCAGTGTTTTCACCATTGTGCTGTGGCTCTGTTCCTGTGCTTGTGCATCAGCGCGCCGCCTTGTGCCTATCAGCGCGCCGCCTTCTGCCGCCCAAGGGGACCAGTGCGCCGCCTTCTGCTGCCCAAAAATAACTGTGCGCCGCCTTATGCCGCCCAAAAAGCACTGTGCGCCGCCTTCTGCCGCCCAAAAATAACTGTGCGCCGCCTTATGCCGCCCAAAAAGCACTGTGCGCCGCCTTCTGCCGCCCATAAATAACTGTGCGCCGCCTTATGCCGTTCCAAATTAATTTGCCTCTTCAAAACAATGTTAATCATTACAGTTACTGCCTCAGCTGACCTTTGTCGTTGCGCACACTGGGGGATTGAACCCATGGCCCCTGCACCATTGGTCAGTGTCTTCACCGTTGTACCACGGCTCTGTTGTTTTGTATACTCAGCAGCGCGCCACTTTGCCTTTCCACGCGCTAATGTCGACCCCTGCACATTAGCGCGACCCACACACGTCCGGTTGCTTACTACCGTTTTTTTTCTATTTTCTGCCTGAACCGCCCACTCCTTATATGGCACAGGCACACTAGCGCGGCCCCGCACGTTAGGAATGTTTAGTAAACATGCCCCTAAGTGTTCTTTTCATAGCTTTTAAAGTGTTGTTAAACCATGGGGCATTGTCAGTTCTATGACGGGTGGTCTTCTTGTTTGATTGTTTATTTGCTGCAGCTTTTGAAATTGTATTATGCCAAATTGTAACAGCCTCATCAAGGTTGGTAGGTGATGAGGGGAGGTAAGGGATAGTTAGGTCTAGGAAATCTTCTGCATTGAATTTTTTAAATCTAGGGGGTAGGGGGTCTTGCTGGATGTGTTTGTTATTTGAGTCCATTGGTTTAATAGTGAAATTAATCAGATAGTGGTCTGACCATGGGATCGGCGTACACTTTAGAGATTCCGGATTAAAAGGTTTATGGAGTACTTCTGGGAGAAATATGAGATCTAATTTTATTATGGGTCTCTGTATTAATGATTTGGTGATAGCCTATGTCTTGTATTGATTCAAGAAAGAGGGTTGAGTATGTGGTGGGAAGAGACGGGAGATTAAAATCTCCTAGCATTATTATAGGACATTGGTCCGTGGATGATCTGAGAAGCTCTATGAGGACATCCATATTTTCTGTTTTATGGGCAGGTGGTCTGTATATCAGGCATATTCTAATATTGTCTATCTTTATGATGAGGGTGTCAGTGTTGTTAATGATCTCAGAGGATTGTTGTTTAGCATTTAGGACCTTTTTAGTCATTACAAGCACTCCTCCTCCTTTTTTGTTGTTTCTGTGTGTATGAAAGATATCGTAGTCATTCTTATTTAATTGGTTTAAGTAGTCCACATCTGTGTCAGATAGCCATGTTTCTGTAACACAGAGTATGTCTGGTTTATTGTCATTTAAGAGGTCAGTAAATATAGGGAGTTTATTTTTCATGGATCTAGCATTTGTTAGGATACATGATAAGATGGCTGGTTCTATATTATTTGTTAAGGAATTTGATTGGTATGGTGCAGTGGGTTTTATGTGTATGAGACGGTTGTAGTTTACTTTTGAATTTGACCAATTTGGTGCATGTGTTGGTGGAGTATGAGGACGGTTAAGCCTTTGTATGATTGGGATTGGTTTATAGTGTTTAGTGTTTAGAATATGGGGTATGTTTACTAAAGTGCGGTAAACGTGAATAACGCGCGTTGTACGACGTTAACGATCGTAAGTGCGGTATAACGCGCGTACTGACGCGCCAATGACCGTTAACATCATACTACGCGCGTTAACTGTAGTTAACGATCGTAAAGTCCCGTGGCGTGTTAAAACAGCGCAGAAGGTGGAGAGTGGGCGGAGAGAAGGGGTCAATGGGCGGAGAGTGGGTGGGGAGAGGCTCCCCTCACACTAACGTGCTGAATTCCTGAGCTCAATTCCAACGCGAATGAAAACCTGTCGTTAAAGGCATATTAAAGGGAAGAGAAACCATTTCCGTCAGCAATGTACAGCAAAACCGGCGAAACCTATATAACGTGAGCAGTGTGATACATGTGCACAGAACAACATTTCACATAAAACATTAAAAATTACCACAAGAAACAGTGTAAAACTTATAATCCAGCTGGTCAACAGTGATAGCAATGGGCAACAATGAAAAACACTCCCAGGAAAGCACCAAAAAAAGAAAGGATGTTTGGAAGGGTCTACACTCCATAGACCCTTTCCATAGATCATTTCATTATAATGGAGCTTTCCTGGGAGTGTTTTGTAATGTTGCCCAATGATATCATTGTTGCCCAGCTTCATTATGGGTGTTTGCCCCTTTTTACGAGGTCTTTTTTGAGGTGTATTTGCATCTTTGTCCCTATACAAGGTAAATAAGCCCACAGTAAACCTGTGCAGAGCAGGGTTTCTGACCCGTCAGGCCGGTCTTCCTATCTCCAGGGACTGCACTGTCTCTGTGGCCACAGTGTGCTGCAACGGACACAGCCAGTGCCTGTAAGACCAGAGGGTTACAGGTTCAACTCCCAGCTAGAGCTCCTGCCAACCCAGTCCCCATAGTTTTACCCACCACTAAACAGTGATAGTAAAGACACTCCTTTATTGCAGAGATCAGACGCATGGTTAATATGCCTATATTATACCACACCAAACACAGACACCACAAACAGGCTCATTACCTAGAGCAGAGTCTCGCAAATGCAGTCCTGGAGGGCCCCACACCATTCAGGTTCCATGCTGCCTCTAATAAAGATTCCTGTGCTGCATATCTATGCACCACCCCCATGGTATGCAGATGTAGCTCATGCATATTTATGAGGGACAGCATGAAAACCCTAACAGGTTTGGAACACCAGGACTGGAGTTGGGGAACTCTGCCGTAAAACAGCAGCCAACAGGGCCAGACACACCCACAGGCCCCATTGGCCCATGCCTCCTGGAGAAGCAGGACATTGGGCCCTGCCTGTATCTCCCAATACTAGCAGTTGCATACCTTAGCAATGCCACCCTACACCTGAGTATATGGTACACAGCTATCAAACGTTTCCTGTGATAACTGGCAGATATCAATTCCTACGTTAAGCACAGTTTGCTCAGTGAGCTCCACCAAAACAGGCATTCTGATGTCTGCGGTGTGTGCTGCAGGTCTGGTCTCTGACAGTGCTTACCACCCTGGGGAGTGACCCCCAACAGTCTTGCGTACCATATCCATGCCTGAACTGTGCCCAGGACTGGTGTGGTGGGTATGGCTGCTGAACACCTCTATAGTTGCACAATGCTGGCATAGGTGTGGGGGTGGCTGTCTGTCTATCCAGTGTGTGGTGGCTGCAAACACCTTCCACAGCCCACACTGCCAGCAATGTTGCCAGTATTGAGCTGCTAATGTGCATAATGAGGAGCAAGGTACCATGGTTATAGGCCGGACAGGGTGGCCTGGCCAGGGTGCATCTGCACAGGGCATAGGGCAGTGACAGGCACATTTTAGTGCCTGGCCACCACCTACACAGACAGGGTGACCTCAGTATGTCCTGCTGAGAGATCACTCTCACCCTGACTGTGTAGTGACCACAGCATGGCTAGGCACCCCCATAGTGCTATGTAGTATTTCTCTCATGTGATAGATATGGGTTTCCTTTTGGGGCCCAGTCACTGATTTATCTGCTTGCTGTGTATGCTGACATCCCAGTTCTGGGTGCATGCATCTCCACTGGGCACATGCATTATGGACTAACTAGCAGACTGTTTGCAGCTGGTATATGTCTTGATGGAGTGGCTTGCAGGGTGCAGTGGCTGATGGCTTGCTGCAGGAGAATATCAGATAGTGGTGGGGTGCAGTTTGCCATATCCAGGCCTAATGACTGTCTGTGTGCAGAGCTGCAGTGCCTGCCCTGTGGGGTGTCTGTTCCTCACCAGAACTGGGGTTGATGTTCCTCTCTACTGCCACCTTTGCAGGGAGGTTGAAGGTGGATCTATTGTTGGGGGACCCTGTTTGCCACCCTTGGGGGGGGGGGGTGTTACACCTGACTGCAAGGTGTTTGTGCAGAAACTACCTATCTTGCACATTAACACTGCTTTGGACTTGCGCCATGGCCTCTTTCAGCCATGGACGGTGCTGTGGACCTGGTGCTGGGCGCCTCACTGCACCCTCAGGGTGAGCACAGTACACGCACAATGTGACGGTGTGTAGCTACTCTGTGACAGTACAACACACGGTCAGTACCCCCTATCAGGCCGAGGTGATGTGGGGGTGCACATGGTCACTTCCCCCTACCAGGCCGAGGTGCTGTGGGGGTGCATTCCCCATGGTGTGTATCTGTGGACAGCTGATTTGCATGTGCAGTGCATCATGGGTGTGACTGGCACAATCCAACCCTGGGAAGATCCAGCGCCTGCTCACAGGCTCTGATAAACCATAGGCCATCACACGTACATCTGTTAGCATAGTGCATAGGTGCAAGACACCCTAAAGTGTCTGTACTATAAGGTGCCCACGCTGGTAAAAACACACGTACCCACGCACGATTGTACGCACGTACCAACGCCCGGGGCTACGCCCGTAACAATGCACGCAGCCACGCACGTACCAACGTACATGGCTACGCGCACTGTGAGAGTGTGTTTCAGTAACCACTACTGAACGTAAAGAAAAACATGCCTCCTCATTCCCTATATAATGTACAGGGTGCTGCCTGGGACAGCATTCTGCGTTAGGCACACTGGGGACTTGAACCCATGCTGCCTGTAACAGCGGTGAGTACACTAACCATTGTGCTACAGCTCTGTTTCAGTGATTTGTGTCTGTACGCCTTCATATGATTAACGCGCAGTAATGCGCCATGGCGCCCTGTAATGCTCGTTAGTTTTTGGAACGCGCGTTAGTCATTACGATGTCCCGCCCATGTCCTTTTTTGGCTTTCCTTTCACTAACGCGGCTCCTAACGCGATTTGCACTAAGGCAGTTTAGTAAACATACCCCTATGTGTGAAAGAAATTATTGTTAGTATTATGATACAGATGCAGAGTAATCTTAGGTGAAAAGACTGTGTGTTTGGCATTTTGAAAGCTGGCAGTTATAATTTGATTGTTACTGGGTACTGAGGTGGGTCTAACACAGTTAGGAAGGAAAATAGCTGGCAGTGTTAATAGTTCTAGTGCAGTTTAGGTGAAGTTGAATTACTGGCCACGGTGAGATTACTAATAATAGTAAATTTCTAACACGGTTAAGTGAGCAGACATTTGCTGGGGGCAGTAAATCTCGAGCAGTTAAATGAGGGTGAGTTTTAAGAGCAGTGACCAATTCAAGCACATTTAGGTGAGGGTAGGTTACTGTCGACAGTAGTAAAATCACACATAGGTAATTGATAAAGGTGACTGGAACAGTGCTGAATCAAACTCATGTGAATGAGGATGGAATACTGGCAACAGTAGTGAAACTTACATAGTACAGTGAGGATGGGTTACTGACGACAGTAATACATCCAATACAGATCAAAGATAATGTATTACTGGCGACAGTATTGAATCTAGCTCAGGTAAGTGAAACAGAATTACTGGCAACAGTAGTAAGTTTAACTGTCATTAGATAATCAGTCATTAGATAATACTTGCAGTTCAGGCTGGAAGTCCAATTATAGGTGGGAGTCCTTGTTTCTGTGGCGTTGAAGGCTATGGAAGTGCCACTGCCTAAGGGCCACGCCAAAGGGCCCTCTGGCGCGGGCCCGCAAGGCGCGGGCACGCCCTGATGGTGCTCTTTTTAAGGTGCAGCTCCTCATGCCCCGATTGGGCAGTGCAGTCAGGTGGGATGCTCCGGCCTGCTCTTGCCGCGCCGGGAGAGCTCTTCACGAGGCCGGAGAGTGGAGAGAAAGGGCCACGCGCCCTGACGGTGCTCTTTTTAAGGTGCAGCTCCTCGTGCCCCGATTGGGCAGTGCAGCCAGGTGGGATGCTCCGGCCTGCTCTTGCTGCGCCGGGAGAGCTCTTCACGAGGCCGGTGAGTGGAGAGAAAGGGCCGCGCGCCCTGACGGTGCTCTTTTTAAGGTGCAGCTCCTCGTGCCCCGATTGGGCAGTGCAGCCAGGTGGGATGCTCCGGCCTGCTCTTGCCGCGCCGGGAGAGCTTTTCACGAGGCCGGAGAGTGGAGAGAAAGGGCCGTGCGCTCTGACGGTGCTCTTTTTAAGGTGCAGCTCCTCGTGCCCCGATTGGGCAGTGCAGCCAGGTGGGATGCTCCGGCCTGCTTTTGCCGCGCCGGGAGAGCTCTTCACGAGGCCGGAGAGTGGAGAGAAAGGGCCGCGCGCCCTGACGTGCTCTTTTTTAAGGTGCAGCTCCTCGTGCCCCAATTGGGCAGTGCAGCCAGGTGGGATGCTCCGGCCTGCTCTTGCCGCGCCGGGAGAGCTCTTCACGAGGCCGGAGAGTAGAGAGAAAGGGCTGCGCGCCCTGACGGTGCTCTTTTTAAGGTGCAGCTCCTCGTGCCCCGATTGGGCAGTGCAGCCAGGTGGGATGCTCCAGCCTGCTCTTGCCGTGCCGGGAGAGCTCTTCACGAGGCCGGAGAGTGGAGAGAAATGGCTGCGTGCTCTGACGGTGCTCTTTTTAAGGTGCAGCTCCTCATGCCCCGATTGGGCAGTGCAGCCAGGTGGGATGCTCCGGCCTGCTCTTGCCGTGCCGGGAGAGCTCTTCACGAGGCCGGAGAGTGGAGAGAAAAAAAAAAGAAAAAGAAAAGAAAAAAAAATAATTGTCAGGCTACGTATTATTTAGCCACATGGTCTCTCTTCCCAGAATGCAGACATACAAAATTATATTACAGAATGGTAAATGAATGGAATACAAGCATTATATTACATTGTAAAAATAACATATCACATTTGTTTATATCAAACCCCTCCCTCTTTCTTTTTAAAATTTTCTTGTTACTTTTTATATTTACTCTACAGTTCCATAAGAAGCCTCTAACTTAGATAACATCCTTCCTAACTCTCTCTCTTCCCTTTTATCGTCCATTATTAACTTTGCACCTTTGTGCACTGGAAATGATACTATCATTTGTTTAGTGCTTACTGTTTCTATCAATCTTTGAGTTAACCCTCCTGTACACGGTATTATGCAACACCCCACTATAATTAATATTCTAATTACAACAAGTACAGAAGTAAATATAGATACTATCACCCCTTTCCATTTCCCAAACCATGACCCCAACCATCCAGTGAGAGAGGTATCTGTACCTGAATTTTCTGCCAATTCCTCTGCCAAGGTAGTTAGTCCTCGCAGGGCTTTAATGATAGTACCATCAGGGGCCACTTTATTGGGGATGAACATACATTCCCCCCCCCCCCCCAACATTACACACATGCCCCCTTTTTCAGCTGCCATCATATCTAAAATCATTCGGTTCTCCCAGGCCATTCTGCTAGTGGCATCCAATTGTTCTGTGACCCCCTTTATTGCATCCCAGGTATAATTGATATAATTTATCTAATCTACGTTTTTGTTTATTGTGATTACCCATAACAGGGATTCGAATCCAGCTGCAATCTGGTTTCATGCTTTATACTCATCCGGAACTCCCTGAGGGACTCTTATTGCATCTATATATATCCTGTCATCAAATGAGGCTCCCAAAGTACTCCTCCTTTCCCTTTGTATTTGCCCCTTGTCCCGTTCTGTGAATGCCAAGGTGAAAGGAACTGCCAATTGAACTATTGTACATGTTCCCGACCATAGGGTAGGCAATGTTGGTCTCAACGTCCGCCCTCCACAGTACCACCACAGGTCTGCCTAGGGATTACCAGGTTGGAGTAGTTCTTCTCTTCTCCTTCCATCCCTGTCAGGTTTAGGCTTAGAACACAGGTGTTCAGTTCCCCCACTTCCCTCGTGTAATTCTTCCCTCGCCTGGTGAGACAGGTGGAGTAATTTCCAAACACTGTTGAAAATGTGGGGGGAACTCTTACCTCCTTCATGTCTGTAGGGGGAAAGAGCAAATTCAACGTCTTGCAACTTTCATTTCCCCAAGCCGTTTTTTCCTGATACAGAGATATGAGGCATCTTACTCCATCGGGATCTGTAGCCCACCTCAAGGGTAAGGGCACAACCTGTGCAATGGGCCTCCCAGAGGCACATGCATAGCAATTGCTCCGGTTGAGACTTCCTACAGTATATTTAACCCATTCCACCCAGGCGTTCACATCCCCATAACCCATTTCCACCTCTAAAGTGTCCCTCAAATCTTTAATCTCCACTATTTTGACTAAATTAGGGTCCTTATTAGGTTCAAAAGATATGCTGGGGAATGATGTGGAGACCTGAGTCTAATTCTTGAGGGGTATTCTTATCCTCAATCTTCCCATGGGATCTTCCCCATTAATATCTATTCCTAGTCCATAGGTCCCATCCAGTGAGTCATCCCTTCCAAAGAGGGTGACCACGATGGGATTGCAGCTTCCTGGGTTACATTGCTGAATACTATGTTTTTTCATAATTTTTATTTTCTTTTGAATTGGGTGTTTCTTCCCCTCTGGGGAGACCCATCCTCCATCCTCAGTGGTCCACCAAACGTGTGACCACCCGTAACAGGGCATCCTGAACACCAATGTCTGAGCAGTCTCTGGACACATACTGTATACTTATGATTACTTCCCACAACTTTTCGTAGTATCCCCCGTCACAACTTATCACTTGGCAGACATCAAATTCTAGGCTCACCGGTCCCTCTCCCTCTGGTACAGTTACAGTAAATATGATAGTATGCATCCTTCCCAATCATGTTCACATTTGTATTTGTTCATCAGTCCATCCCTTTCCCCGTCCTAGATCCCATGTCATTCCCCTTAACAGAGAAAGTGATCCCCCCATCATAGCAACATCATCCACTTTTCTTTGTCCATGTTATAAATATTATTAGTCCTTGTTAACAAACTCCTCTTCTGCTCTTCTGCGTTTCCTTGGTATTTTCAGGCACAGAGGGTCAGTAGTTCCCTGGACCTTTCATTGTGCGTCTGAAGGAGCTTCAACTGGACCTTTAATCGTCCAACCTTTTTCCGCAGTTCTTACAGCAGTCTCAGTACTCAGTAAGACCTGGAATGGGCCTTCCCAGTCTGGTTGCAATTTAGACTCCTTCCAGGATTTTATCAAGACTCACTGTCCTGGTTTGAGACCGTGAACTGCAAACTCCAATGAGGGTGTTTTGCCAACAATCCTTTATTCCTGAGAACAGATAAAGAAGAGGACAGCCCAAGTATATATTCTTTAAGAAACTTATCTTCAGTTTCAAACTGGGGAGGTTCCTTTAATTGTCCCATATAAGGTAATCCAAATAACATTTCATAGGAGGACAATCCTAAATCTTTCCGAGGTGTTGTTCGAATTCTTAACAATACTAAGGGCAAACACTTAGTCCAAGGTAATTTCGTTTCTAACATCATTTTGGTTAACTGCTTCTTTATAGTCTGATTCATGCGTTCCACTCTCCCTGAGGAGGGTGGATGCCATGGAGTATGGAAATCCCAGGATACTCCCAGATTTTCCATTATGTTTTGCAATACCTTGGCTGTGAAGTGACTTCCCTGGTCCGAGTCAATGTGATCTATCATCCCATATCTTGGAATGATTTGTTCCAAAGCTATCTTTGCTACTCCTATTGCTGTGGCAGCTACCATGGGATATGCCTCCACCCATCCCGTCAAATGGTCCACTATTACCAAAAGTTACTTCACCTGCCCAACTCAGTGAAATCAACTTGTATACTTTAGAATGGACTAAGACCAGGGTCTCTGTCTCCCTGCGGTTGTTTCCTAAGGACCATTTTGTTTACTTTCTTACAGGTTATACACCTCACACTTGCTTGGCTACTGTGTATATTCCCATACACCCCAATAACTTTCTTATTTATTTATTTAACAGGTTTTATATATAGCTTTATCATTTCAATCAAAGCGGTTTACATTGAAACTTAAACTTGGTAATGTACGTTAAAACAGGGACATTGATAACCTGGATTTTTATGAGGCAATGGAGGGCTAAGTGACTTGCCCAAGGCCACAAAGAGTGCTAGTGGGAATTGAACCCTG
Organism: Ichthyophis bannanicus; assembly: GCA_033557465.1. Taxonomy (NCBI): domain Eukaryota; kingdom Metazoa; phylum Chordata; class Amphibia; order Gymnophiona; family Ichthyophiidae; genus Ichthyophis; species Ichthyophis bannanicus. The sequence continues at coordinate 1,814,953,662 of CM066031.1, read as the reverse complement.
GTCCCTGGGTTCCCAATCCAGTGTTCTTAACCACTAGGCTACTCCTCCACTCTTGATATAGAGTGGCCATAATTTCCCTCATTATTTGTTTATCATCTGCCTTCCATCAGGTAAAACCCATTTCCCCCTTTCAGTTTCTACTGCCCTTATATCTTCGAGTTTTCATTTTTCCCTTTCAGTAAATAAGAACATAAGACATGCCATACCAAGGTCATAAGAACATAAGACATGTCAGACCAAGGTCCATCAAGCCCAGTATCCTGTTTTCAACAGTGACCAATCTACAGTAGGTCACAAGTACCTAGCAGTTTCCCAAAAGACACAGGTTCCTTAATGCTTGTATTGGATCAAGCAGTTATATCCTGGGTCCCTTTTAATAATGGTTTATGAACCTTTAACTTTTCCAAAACCTTTTTTTTTTTTAAGCCCAGCTGCACTAACAGCTTTTACTACATCCTCCGGTAACAAATTACAGAGTTTGATTACACGTTGAGTGAGAAAAAAAATATTTATTTTCTCTTATTAGTCTTAAATAGGTTACCCTGTAACTTCATTGCATGTCCCCTAGTCTTTTTATATTCTGATGACGTAAACAATCGATCTATGTTTACCCATTCCACTCCATAGGAAGGCAGCTGGGTTTAAACACTGATCTGTGGTCAACACTAGGTCATCTTTTTCCATTAATATTGCTTTATATTTCAGGATTCGTGAATCAGTAAGCCACCTCCCAGCCCTCTGGGTTAAGATGGTTCTCACTTGATGTGGGGTACTTACTACCAAGACCCCTCCGAATGTCAATTTCCTACTCTCTTCTACCAATAGGTCATCTACGGAGCAACCAGAAGCGACCACGTGACTCCCATTCTCAAACAGCTACACTGGCTACCTATTCATGGGAGAATCACCTTCAAAACACTTCTATTAGCTTTCAAGGCAATCAAAGGTATTTCCTCCGCCTCATTCACACATCTTATCCACATTGTACCCCCAAAAGATCCAGAAGAGCAACAGCTGTCAACCTACAAAGGCATCGGCAAAATGCAACAAGACAACCACAAACAGGGCGTGCAGTTTATATATCCCCAAATGCTGGAATGCACTACCCCCTGACATTAGGGCCATAACCAATCTATATCAGTTCAGGAAGGCACTCAAAACCCACCTCTTCCTCCAATACCTCCCAGCCAGCAATTAAACCTAGATACCCCTCTCAATAAATGACCCACGCTAGACCCCTCTAGAAATGCCCTCATACTCATTTTCTGATTTTTACCTATCCTTGCTGTGTAAATAGCTTATGTACATAGTTTACCCTGTTATCCAAGTTTGTATCCCTGTTCGATGTAAAACCTGACAACTTGTCGTTATGGTAGTTATGTTATGATGTAAACCGCGCTGATACCGAATAGCGCGGTATATAAGAAACTGTAATAAATAATAAATAAAATAGGACTGTTGCCACTACTGCTTGAACACATTATGGCCATCCCCTAGACACTGAATCTAAGATTTTAGATAAATATGCCACTGGTTGTCTCTTCCCTGCCCATTTTTGAGTGAGGACCCCTAAGGCTACTCCCCCATTTACAGTAACAAATGAAAAGGTTTGTCCAGTGAGGGTAAGGCCTGAACCGGGGCTTCTACCAAGCTCCATTTTAAATCCTTAACCAACTCTTTCTCTTCTTCTTCCCAAATTATAATGTTAGGTTGCTCTTCTAGCAATTTTGAATATAATCTCTTAGGGGCATGTTTACTAAAACCCCGCTAATGTGCGGGCCACGCTAGTGTGCGGGTGCCATATAAGGGAGTGGGCGTTTCTTTCTGAAAAAGAAAAACCGGGATTTAAATATGCACGGCGCCCATGTGCGGCCCGCACATTAGCGCATGAGAAAGCTGCGCGGGAGGCATAAGTGGCGCGCTGATGTGCAAGCAGAAGAGCAGAGCCACAGCACAATGGTTAAGACACTGACGCAGGGATCAGGGATTCAATCCCCCACAGTGCCCAATGAAGACAGCTGGCTGAGGCATTACATATTATGGGGAAGATTGCTTTAGGAGGCATTTTATTTTTATTTTAATTATCACTACTAGCAAACGCACTCTCAAAGCGTGTTAACATAAGGCGCCCCATAAGGCACATTTTAAAGTGCATTGTCCGCCAAGGCACCCTAGAATGTTGCTTATAGGGCGCTTTATAGGGTGCCGTATGAGGTACCGCAAGGTCAGAGTACTAATTTTGATGGCAGCACTGTGCAGTTTAAGGAATGAAAAGCATAAGTAGGTGCGCTGACATGCAAGGAGGAGTAGCAGTGGAGCACAATGGTTAAGGCACTGACTGCTGATACAGGGGTCATGAGTTTGCTCCCCAGTGTGCCTAATATATAAGGCTGGCTGAGGCATCAGCTTTGCAATGTATGTTTTGTTTCCTGCAGCACTTTATTTTTATTTTATTAATTGCTGCCAGCAAACACGCCCTCACGTGCCGTAATTGAAGGTGCCGTAGAAGGCACCCTATAAGGCACTCCATAGGGCACATTATAAAGTGCACTGTCCGCCACGGTACCCTAAAATGTCCCCTATAGGGCGCCCTATAAAGCGCCCTCAGAGGCACCTTATGGGTACAGTACGCTGAGGGTGTTTTTGCTGGCAGAAAAAATGTACATTAAAAAGAGATAATGCTTTGAGCAGCCCTATCAAATAACCCCACTGTGGGTTTGAACCTATGACCTCTTGCTTCAAAGGCAGGGAAGTAACTATTGGGCTACAGCTCTATAGCTGCTAGCAAGCCCCTGGCTGGCTGTAGAGAGCCTGCACGTCACCACACAGACAGTCTGCTGTGGTCACCAGGATAGGGTTAGCCCACCGTACCCATGATGCACTGCACATGCAAATCAGCTGTCCACAGATAAACACAAGATGGGGTATGCACCCCCACAGCACCTCGGCCTGGTAGGGGGTACTGACCGTGTGTTTTACTGGCACAGAGTAGCTACACACCGTCACATTGTGCGGGTACTGTGCTCACCCTGAGGGTGCGGTGAGGCGCTCAGCACCAGGTCCACAGCACCTTCCATGGCTGAAAGAGGCCGTGCTCAATGTCCAAAGCAGTGTTAATGTGTGAGATAGGTAGTTTCTGCAGAAACACCTTGGATGTCTCAGTCAGGTGTATCCCCCATGGACCCCTAGGAGGATCATGTACTACCACCACCACCCTCCTCCTCCTGGGCTGAGAGTGGCAAACAGCATCTCCCACCAACAGATCCACATTCTACCTCCCTGCAATGGTGGCAGTAGAGAGGACCATCAACCCCGATCCTGCTGGGGAACAGACACCCTACAGGGCAGTCAATGCAGCTCTGTACACATCCATAACACAATAGCAGACAGACATTAGGCCTGGATATGCTAAGCTGCACCCCAACACTATCTGATATTCTTCTGCAGAAATCCTTCAGCCACTGCACCCTGCAAGCTGCTCCATCAAGACACATACCAGCTGCAAACAGTCTGCTAGTTAGTTCATAGTGCATGTTCCTGGTGGAAATGCATGCACCCAGAACTGGGATGTCAGCATACACAACAAGCAGATAAATCAGTGACCAGGCCCCAAAAGGAAACCCATAAATATCACATGAGAAAAATACTATATAGCACTATGGGGGTGCCTAGCCATGCTGTCATCACTGCACAGTCAGGGTGAGAGCGATCTCCCAACAGGACATACTGAGGTTACCCTGTCTGTGTAGGTGGTGGCCGGGTACTAAAATGTCCCAGTCAGTGCCCTATGCCCTTTGCAGATGAACCCTGGCCAGGCCACCCTGTCCGGGCTATACCCATGGTACCTTGCTCCTCATTATGCACATTGGCAGGCCAATACTGGCAACAGTGCTGGCAGTGTGGGCTGTGGAAGGTGTTTGCAGCCACCACACACTGTATAGACAGACACACACTCCGATACCTATGCCAGCATTGTGCTACTATAGAGGAGTTCAGCAGCCATGCCCACCACACCTGTCCTGGGCACAGTACAGGCATGGATATGGTACGCAATACTGTTGGGGGTCACTCCCCAGGGTGGTAAACACTGTCAGAGACCAGACCTGAAGCACACACCGCAGACATCAGAATGATTGTTATGATGGAGCTCAATCAGCAAACTGTGCTTAACGTAGGAATTTCTATCTGCCAGTACTCATAGCAAACATTTGAGAGCTGTGTACCGTATACCCAGGTGTAGGGTTGCATTGCTAAGGTATGCAAGTGCTAGTATTGGGAGATGCACGCAGGGCCCAATGTCCTGCCTCTCCAGGAGGCATTGGCCAATGGGGCCTGTGGGTGTGGGTGTGGGTGTGTCTGCCCCTGTTGGCTGCTGCTTTACGGCAGAGGTTCCCCAACTCCAGTCCTGGTGTGCCAAACACTGTTCGGGTTTTCATGCTGTCCCTCATGAATATGCATGAGCTATATCTGCATACCATGGGGGTGGTGCATAGATATGCAACACAGGCATCTTTATTAGAGGCAGCATGGAACCTGAATGGTGTGTGGCCCTCCAGGACTGCATTTGGGAGACTCTGCTCTAGGTAATGCGCCTGTTTATGGTGTCTGTGCTCGGTGGGGTAAAATATAGGCGTATTAACCATGCATATGTTCTCAGCAATAAAGGTTTGTCCTTACTATCACGGTTTAGTTGTGGGAAAAATATGTGGACTGGATTGGCAGTAGCCCCAGCTGTGCTTTGAACCTGTGACCTTCTGTTCTTGCACACACTGCCTGTGTGCACTGCACCACCGTGTTGACACAAATATGCTACATTCCCTGGGGAGTCCATGACTGTACATCCGACAGAGCCTGTCTGTTGCAGTGGATGTTGCCAGCCTGCACAGGGCTAGGCCACTGTGTGCTGTGGCTAGCAGCCACTGCCCCCTCCACCACCTGTACCCTTCCGCCAACATGCTGACATGTCCTTATCTTGGAAACAGCATATGAACTGATTGAGTTGTGGCACTCCAGGACTGCATTTGGGGGACTTGGCTGTAGGTAATGCCCATTGTTATGGTGTGTGAGCGGTGTAGGGTAAAATATAGGTGTTTTAACCATGCTTATGTTCTCTGCAATAAAGGAGTGTCTTTACTAACTCTGTTTAGTGGTGGGTAAAATATGGGGACTGGGTTGGCAGGAGCCCCAGCTGGGATTTGAATCTGTGACCCTCTGGTCCTGCAGGCACTGGCTGTGTCCGCAGCACCACACTGTGGCCACAGAGACAGTGCAGTCCCTGGAGATAGGAAACCTGGCCGAACGAGTCAGAAACCCTGCCCTGCACAATTTTACTGTGGGCTCATTCACCTTGTATGGAGACAAAAGGGCAAATAAACCTCAAAAATGACCTCGAAAAAAGGGGAAAAAAACATAACCAAGCTGGCCAATAGTGATATCAATGGGCAACATTAAAAAACACTCCCAGGAAAGCTCCAAAAAAAAGAAATGTTTTTTGGAAGGGTCTACGGAGCGTGAACCCATCCAAAAATCATTTCCTTTTTTTGGAGCTTTCCTGGGAGTGTTTTTTATTGTTGCCCATTGATATCACTGTTGCTCAGCTGGATTATAATTTTTTATAATTTTGTTGTGGTCCTTTTCAATTTTTATTTGCTATTTTGTTCTGTGCACATGTATCACACTGCTCACGTTTTTTAGGTTTCCCCGGTTTTGCTGTACATTGCTGACGGAAATGGTTTCTCTTCCCTTTAAATCGGCTCTAATGCGAGGTTTTCACTCGCGGTATTTTTTAGCTTGAATTTCAGCCCCGCTCCTGTGCAGGGAGCCTCTCCCCTCCCACTCTCCACCCATTGACCCCATCCCTCCGCCCCTCGGGAGCCTTCCTCCGCCCTCAGAATGCCTTTCCACGCCTCTATCGCACTTCAGCGCGCCGCGCACTTGTGCGGGCCCGTTAGTGCGGCGCGCACATGTGCGGGGCACAAAAACACACTATTAGCGTGTGCTAAGGTACCTTAGCGCACGCTCAAGTGCGCCCCGCACAATTGCGCGGTTTAGTAAACATATCCCTTAGTCTTTTGTGTATCTGAGTCTATCCATAATCTACAATACCCAGTTAGTCCTAGGAACTTCCTTAGTTCCCTCTTTGTCCTAGGTGGGGGTAAATCTGTAATCCCTTTTATTCTTTCTGGACCTATTCTCCTTTTTCCATCACTAATTAAATGTACAAGGTATTTTACTTCATTCTCTAATTTAGTTTTGGAAACCCGGAACTCTCGTCTTCCCAGAAACTCTAATAGAGCTTTGGTGGCTTCACTTACTTGGGTCTTCTTTTTCCCTGATATTAAAAGATCATATACATATTGCAAAAGAGTTACACCGGATGGTGTAGAAAATTTTTCTAACACCTGTTCCAGCACTTGTCCGAACAAGTTAGGTAATTCCATAAACCCTTGGGGTAATACTGTCCGCTGGAACTGTTGTTTCCGACCAGTATCGGGGTTTCCCCACTCAAAAGGAAACATGCTCCTACTACTTAGGTCCAAGGGACAGGACCAAAATGCATCCTTCAAATCTATAACACTAAACCATTTATGCTCATGGGGTATTTTACTCAGTATGGTATAGGGGTTTGATACCACTGGGTGCCTTATCCGTACTATTTGGTTCAGTCTCCTCAGATCCTGTACTAACCTATATGATCCATTTGGTTTTCTTACTGGCAAGACGGGAGTATTAAATGGGGACATGCATGGTTCTAATAGTACATCTTTTCAACTTTCAATGGCGGGATATTCAATCCTCCCCTATTTCCTTCCCTTGCCCAGACTATAGGGTCTATTTGACTCTCTTCTTCTTCAGTGAAGACAGCCATTTCTACAATGATTTGGCTGTCTTTCACCTTTATTTCTAAGTTTAACTGTACAATCATATCCCTTCCTAACAGATTACTCCCTGTTTCTGGGATATACAACAACTGTCTCTCTATCTCCTCATGGTCCATTTTTAACAGGGTGGGCTCAAATATTGTGACCAAAAACCCCTCTCCTTTTACTCCTGAGACTGTAAGCTTCTGATTTGTTAATCTCATTCTCTCTGGTATATAATTTAAGGATGTCTGGGCAGCTCCTGTGTCTACTAAAAATACTACTTCTATCATATCTCCCCTCAGCCGTCTCTTTTCCAGGTTGAAGAGCCCTAACCTTTTTAGCTTCTCTTCATAGGAGTATCCTTCGATCCCCTTTACCATTTTGGTGGCTCTTCTCTTTACCTTTTTTAATAATGTTATATCCTCTTTAAGTTAAGAGGATTTGCTGCCTGACTCCCTATATCTGGGGTTAAATTGTATATAGGGGTTAAGTCTACCTCTAAGGCAGCTCCCTTAGCAGTCTCATCTGCTAATCTATGCTTCTCTGGCTTCAAAAGAATTCCTTGCTTAATGACCATTTTCATGCACTACTGCTATTCTTTTTTGGCAGTAGCAAACACTTTCTGAATTAATCTTTTCACTGCTTACATATAAGTTAAGGATTTGACATAACCACCCTTTGTCTGTACCAAATGTCAGCCAGAAGACTGCAGTTAGCTTTTATGCTTTCTCTTTTCTATGTAACACAGCAATTCTTAAAATCTTCATTTTATTTTTATCCTGAGTACTCTTATTATCCTTCCAATATTTAAACATCCTCCCTAATTGACTGTCTGGAGGAATGTCCCTGGGGTCCTTATCCCTGACCCCATCCTTACTCAAGTTTCCTTTAGAATTCCTGACAACCATTGAGACCTGTTTCACCAATGTGCTTTTCACTTCGTCTCTCTCCGGCCGCACCCCTCGCGGATGTGTCGGAACCGTGGATTGAGACTCCGCACTCACTTCGCGTCTAGGACACGTCTCATACACACAACAGTCTGTCTCAATACCCAACCACCAAGGTAATATTTTACAGTCTTGTTTCTTACCTTGGTCTGTGCACAGAATTACTTGGTTGTCATTTGTCTTTGTCTAATACCTAGTCTGCTTCACTGAGTCTGTATTGATTTTTCCTTCATGGTCTCAGGATTCTAATGTCAGTCCACTGTTGGAGCCCTCCATCACTGATAAATGAGGCTGTTGAACTCAACGGGAAGCGTCTCCCCGTCCTCAGGGCCGGGGGTCTCCTCCAGCGATGACACAATCCCAGACGAGCCCCCAATCTGTAAGAAAACATAACTTTTTACACAGTAACAGACTTCTCAGTAAAGTAGAGTTTAATGACTTTGCTTGCAAGTAAAGGGTGAGATGCTTCAGTAAGTACTCACACCCAACCTCTGTTTCACAGTTATTTTTATAGCATATTTGGTAATAAATACTTGTCAGGCTACGTATTATTTAGCCACATGGTCTCTCTTCCCAGAATGCAGACATACAGTAAGGAAGTCAGAAAATCATTACATACATCAGGCTACATGTTATTATCCACATATCCCTTTTCCCAGAATGCAGACATACAGTAAAGGTGAATCAGCTTTGTACCTCTAAACCTGTGACAGGCTACGTATTATTAGCCACCGTGGTCTCTCTTCCCAGAATGCAGACATACAGTAAAGGTGAATCAGCTTTGTACCTCTGCACCTGTGACAGGCTACGTATTATTAGCCATGTAGTCTCTCTTCCCAGAATGCAGACATACAGTAAAGCTGAATCAGCTTTGTACCTCTGCACCTGTGACAGGCTACATATTATTTAGCCACGTAGTCTATCTTCCCAGAATGCAGACATACAAAATTATATTACAGAATGGTAAATGAATGGTTTATGGTTTAGGCATTTGATATACCGCCCTTTACTTACGCATCAGAGTGGTTTACATGTATATACTAACAGGTACTTTTTTTATTCCCTTGTCCCCGAAGGGCTCACAATCTAAGTGTACCTGAGGCAATGGAGGGTTAAGTGGCTTGCCCAAGGCCACAAGGAGCAGCCATGGGACTAAAGACCTCAGTCCCTCCGGCTTGAATGGAATACAAGCATTATATTACACTGTACAAAATAACATATCACTTTGGTAATATCATGCGCATATATGGCCAGGTCACTCACATGCATGAATGACTAAAATACTAACATTTCTGTGCATTGTTAGTGCCTATACCTAAGCACCTCCTTATAAAATTACCTCCTTAAGGGCTGGATGATGAATTAGTCACTAAGATTATAAAATTCAGTTTGAATTGTTCTTCACAGCAGATCTGATTTGGCTATTATATATTTTTTTCACTTTTCAAATCCTCTTTATTGAGAGAAAATTAAGGAAATACAAGAAAAATACACATCAAATACAATAAATGACAGAAAAACTCCCAGCCCACAATATAGAGTGTGGGAACACTAAAGAAAAACCATTACCCAACAAAGTGGAATCAATTTAAACAGACCCCGAATACTAAACAAGAGCTAGAAATAAATTAAAAGCAGAACTACTTCACACTCGATCCCTGTAGAAAGGTCTCCAGCTGAGAAGAATCCAAGAAAATATACGACTTACCCCGAAAAACTATAACACATTTACAGGGATATTTTAACAGAAAGGAAGCCCCAAGAGCCAAAACTCGAGGGTGAAGCACTAAGAAAGCTTTTCTCTTTAATTGTGTACTACGACATACATCAGGGAAAATCTGTATCGCCTGGCCAAAAAATTTCTCATGACGGCATTTAAAATAAGAACGTAAAATCATTTCTTTATCTTTCTCTAACAAAAAGGTTACCAAAAGTGTCACACGAGTAGGAATTTCCTCAGCAGAGGTCTCTAAGAAAACAGATAAATCCAAGCTCTACGCAGTTAATTGTTCGATTTCCCCAGTAGCACCACCACCTGACTCCGTGTCTAATGCACAAGGTTCTCTGACACCAAAAGGCAAGTAATACAATTTAGATAAAACTATCGAATCTGGGTCAGGAACTTTTAATATATCCTTCAAATATTTAGTAAATAATATATTCGGAGAGAGGTAGTGAGTTCGGGGGAAATTTAACAAACGAAGATTCCTCATTCGAAGAGCATTTTCAAGAATTTCATCATGGCGATGCAGCAACAGGGAATCCTGAACAGATGACGCCAAGACTCCCTGAATTGATGTAATTTGACCATCTATTTTAGCCTTAGAAGTCTCAAGGATTCCCAGCCTATCCTGATAATCAGCCAGAATAGTCACAGTCTCCTGAGTAAACTTAGAAAGCTTCATCAAAGAAGACTTCAACGGAAGTTCAGTTCTGGAGACAATCTGTCATATATCCTGAAGTGATACATCTTTCGGGGGCTTAGGAACTTCAATAGTTGAAGAGAATTCAAAGGGAACAGGTAATGAAGCAGCAACTGATTTTAACCTCAAAAAGGAATCAGGTAATTTTAGAGAATCGGGTGAGTTTCCTTCCACCAAACTGTGAAGGGAAGCTTCCCCCTGTATTAACAGCTCATTGCTGGGAGGGGACATAACCCTACGCGGATCAGGAGACATGTCCACAGAAACAGAACTAGCGGAGAAAGAAGACTTCAACAATAATTTCTCAGCAGGGGAAGACGCCATGGTCTTAAGATGATTGTCCATAGGGCCAACCACCTTAACCGCCTTACCGGCAGACATGGAAGATGAAGGAAGTTTCTTCTTGCGTTTCCCCATTAAACCAAATCAAAACAATGCGACCAGGAAATGCTCCTTCATGCTCCAAAGGGGGTTCTAAGGGGGCAGACCTGCCCCTTAGGACACACCCCTTCGGAGCACGCACCCACGGGCACGTGCCCGCGGTGCGCGTCCCGCGGTGGAGGCTTGATTTTATAGCCCGCTCTGCTCACGTGCTCCTCAGTGCTCACCGAGACGGAGCAACGATTTCACTGAAAGTTCAGGCAGAAAATGTAGAAGGTAAAGCACACACTCCTGGCTATTATATTTTTATGTTTGCTGTGTTGTTTTGTAGTGATCCGCCTTATTTTTGTTTTTCATATAAATTACTACTTATCATTTGTATAGAGCTACAAGGCGTGTATAGTGCTCTACAGACACATGTAAAAGACAGTCTCTGCTCAAAAGAATTTACAGTCTAATCAAGACAGACAACACAACAGCTGAGGACAAGGATATATATAGGGGAGTGGTAAGGAAAACATAGGAGACTAAGGTGATCAGGATCCAAAGCGGCCTTGAAGAGGTGAGTTTTCAGCCTGGATTTGAAAAGGGCCAGAGATGAAGCCTGAAGCACAGACTCAAATAGTTTGTTCCAGGTATAAGGAGCAGTAAGGTGGAAGGATCAAAGTCTGGAGTTGGCAGTAGAAGAGAAGGGCACTGATAGAAGTGATTTTCCAGAAGGGCAGAGATCCTGAGGAGGGGTGTAGGGAGAGATAAAAGAGGAAAGGTAGTGAGGAGTAGCAGAATGAGTGCATATAAATAAAGAGTGCATGATCTGAAATGAAATAGGAATCCACTACTGTAATGCTTTTGATGTAGGTGACATCCTGAACTCATCCTCTTTCATCCACTATCCCCTTCCTCTAGTTTAAATGTCTGTCCACATATTGTTTGACTTTTTCACTTAGGACCCTTTATTTTGCCATCATTACAGTATAGCCCTTTGTTCAAACAGTTAATATGCCAGGTATGAGGAAGATAAAAATTCTTATTCACTCGTAGAGAGGCCTAAGAGAGTTTTTTAAACACGATCAAGTATGCATTCAACCAGCTGACACTCGGTGACACCTGTTTTCTGCCCTCGTCTTAGCCCAATCCCTTCACATTCTATTTTGAACATTTGTTCCTTCAATCTTGGCTACAACCAATTTTCAACTGGACAGTCCATTTTTTTTAGCTATTTATACAGTATCTGGTTACATTGCACTGTCCAATATCTCTCGCCTCTCTGCGCAGAAGGCACCATTGCCAGCACTTCTTACTGCTGACATGCTCCCCCTCCCCCCCCCCCCCAACCCCACAGTTACTTGATCTTGTTTTTGTACTGCAGGGAGCTCTGTAGAAAGATCAGTGAACTGCAGGAGGGGAGGAGGAGGGTTGAGCCAGTCAGTCTAATACAGCCGCAGGGAGGTCCTGGCAGCTCTGAAGGAGAAACGTTCACTTAGCATGAACACCGGACCTGACACTTCTTTATTTCTTCTTATTAATTGAAATCCATGGGCTTTCTGAAAACGTCCTGTTTTCTTGCAGTTGTTATTCTGTTATTTGTGTTGAAATTCTTGTCTGGTCAGGGGAGCACTGAGCCAATCTGTTGTGCTTTGAGGCTTATATTTATTCAATATTTCTGTTAGAATTGGGAAGGGGTGCCTAATGGAAAAGGGAGTGGAAAGGGGGTGTATGATGGGAGAGGACAATAGGGTTGCCCTGATGGGGCAGTAGAGGTTTGAGAGAGAGAGCGACCCTGATGGAGAAGGCAGGGAAAGAGTATGTCTGATGCAGGGGCGGCCCAAGGGGGGTGCGGGGCCATGTGCGGAGACTCGGTGCGGGGCCTCATTTGCATAAGTGGCCATATTTGCATAAATATTTGCATAATGTTACCATACACTAACTTTTAGTAAACATGTCTCTTAATGAGTGTATGGATAAAGAAAGACTAAAAGATTTCTACATTACTATAATCCAGTGCCAACCGCCAGGCACATTAGGAACTACTACAAACGCTGCCCATTTAGAACCCATAGCAAACCCGCCGTATCCTGACAGCATTACCAGGACTCACAAAGCACCATACCCTACCTATCAAAAGGCAACACTGCAAATATTAAACCAATACATTTCAGAGAATACTGGGGAAAGAGAACAAGTGGCAACGTCAAATAGGAATTACATAAACAGAATACCTCAGCTCAGTTACACATGCAGAACATAGACCTTCACCAAACAAGGAATCACAATTTAGAAACAGGAAGGCAATAATTAAACTGGGAATGTACAAGAACATTGTAGAAATAAAACTATAAATTAATTTCCTCTTGTACCAAACAATGATGCACATTTCCCAGAGCTTTCATATTCCAGTTAATAAATTCAAAATAAAGAGATATCTTTCTAACTTTTGTGCATTTTTTTTCCGTTGCAATTGGTCCAGCCACTTTCTTCTGGTTTCTTCATGTTTTCTGCTAACTCTCCATCGTCTGCTGTCCATTTGTCCTTTCTTCTCTCTTCTAGTTTTTTTTCCATTCTCTCTCTCTACATCTGCTTTAACATACTAATCTTTCTCCTTTTGCTCTTTCCTCATTCCTATTTCATCCACACAAATTTTACCAATCCATCCTCAATCCCCAATTACTCTCCCAATACCCGGCCAATTGTAGATTTTTCATCCCTCCTACACAAAATATTTTTCCCCTCTCCATTTTACTCTCCCAGCCACATCCCATTCTAATCCTCCCCCAACATCAGCTCCCTTCTAGTTCCAGTCTCACCCAGCATCCATTCCCTTCTAGTCCCTGCATCAGCCCATTTCCAGTCCTAGCCCCCCCATCAGCCCATTTCCAGTCCTAGCTCCCACATCCATTTCCAGTCCAAGTCCCTTCATCAGCTCATTTCTAGTCATTTCCTAGCCCCACCACAGCCCATTTCCAATCTTAGCTCCCCCCAACAGCCCATTTCCAGTCCTATCCTAGCTGTTCCATCATCCCATTTTCAGTCCTAGCTCCCTTCCCTCACAGCCCATTTCCATTCCAAGCCCCCTCCCCATCAGCTATTTGCAGTTCAAGCCTCCCCTTCCACTCAGCCCATTTCCAGTCCTAGCAACCCCCCAACCCATTACCAGTCCTAGCCCCCCGTCAATCAACTTCCAGTCCTAACCCCCATCACCCCATTTTCAGTTTAAGCCCCCCTATAACCCATTACCAGTCCTAACCCCCCATCAGCCCATTTCCAGTCAGCCCCCATAGCCCATTGCCAGTCCAAAAACCCCCATCAGCCCACAGCCCATTACCAATCCTAACCACATCAGCCCACCTCAAGTTCTAACCCCTCCCCATCAGCCCATTTCCTGTCCTAGCCCCCCCCCATAGCCCATTATCAGTCCTAACCCCCAATCACCCCATTTCCAGACAGCCATCAGCCCACAGCCCCGTACCAGTCTTAAGCCCCCCTATAGCCCATTACCAATCCTACCCCCACATCAGCCCACTACCAGTCTTAACCCCCCCATAGCCCATTACCAGTCCTAACCCCCAATCACCCCATTTCCAGACAGCCATCAGCCCACAGCCCATTACCAGTCTTAAGCCCCCCATAGCCCATTACAGGTCCTAACCCCCCCATCAGCCCACTACCAGTCTTAACCCCCCCATAGCCCATTATCAGTCCTAACCCCCAATCACCCCATTTCCAGACAGCCCCCATCAGCCCACAGCCCATTACCAGTCTTAACCCCCCATAGCCCATTACCAGTCCTAACCCCCCCAATCAGCCCAATACCAGTCCTAACCCCCCATCACCCCATTTCCAGAGAGCCCTCATCAGCCCACAGCCCATTGCCAGTCTTAACCCCCCATAGCCCATTGCCAGTCTTAACCCCCCCATAGCCCATTGCCAGTCCTAACCACCCATCACCCCCATTTCCAGACAGCCCTCATCAGCCCACAGCCCATTTTCATTCTTAACCCCCCCCTAGCCCATTGTAAGTCTTAACCCCCCCATATCACATTGCCAGCCCTCATCAGCCCACAGCCCCTTGCCAGTCTTAACCCCCCCCCATAGCCCACTGCCAGTCTTAAACCCCCCAGCCCAATGCCAGTCTTAACCCCCCCATAGCCCATTGCCAGTCTTAACCCCCCCTCCCCAGCCCACTGCCAGTCTTAACCCCCCCAGCCCATTCCCAGTCTTAACCCCCCCTAGCCCACTGCCAGTCTTAACCCCCCATGCCCATTGCCAGTCTTAACCCCCCCATAGCCCATTGCCAGTCTTAACCCCCCTCCGCAGCCCACTCCCAGTCTTAACCCCCCCCAGCCCATTGCCAGTCTTAACCCCAGTCTTAACCCCCCCTAGCCCACTGCCAGTCTTAACCCCCCTACTAGCCCATTGCCATTATTAACCCCCCCTAGCCCATTGCCAGTCTTAACCCTCCCCCAAAGCCCATTGCCAGCACTCATCAGCCCACAGCCCATTGCCAGTCTTAACCCCCCCACTAGCCATTGCCAGTCTTACCCCCCCTTTCCATCCCTCTGCCTGTCTTAACCCTCCCATTGCCCTCTGCCAGTATTAACCCCCCCATCCCACTTCCATTATTAACCCCCCCCTAGCCCATTGCCAGTCTTAACCCCCCCTCCCCAGCCCAGTGCCAGTCTTAACCCCCCCAGCCCATTGCCAGTCTTAACCCCCTCAGCACACTGCCAGTCTTAACCCCCAGTCTTAACCCCCCCGCGCCCATTGCCAGTCTTAACCCCCCCTCCTAGCCCATTGCCAGTCTTAACCCCCCCCTAGCCCATTGCCAGTTTTAACCCGCCCTCCCTCGCCCATTGCCAGTATTAACCCCCCCTCCCTAGCCCAGTGCCAGTCTTAACCCCCCCCCCCCCGCTTCCCTAACCCATTGCCAGTCCTAACCCCACCTCCTCGGCTCATGGCAATTAAAAAAAAAAAAAAGCTGGCCGCTGCCGCCGCATGGAGTGTCCTGCGGGGCTCCCTCTGCCCGGCGGAACTCTCCCGGCGCGGCTGAGCCCCTCTGTGCCGGCTTGCAGATACACGAAGGGAGAGTGTCTCCCTCGCGTCTCTGTTAAGCCCGCAGGGGCTGATGGGAAATTTCCCATCAGCCCCTGCTTCCCATCAGCCCCTGCGGGCTTAACAGAGACGTGAGGGAGACACTCTTCCTTTGCGTATCTGCAAGCCGGCACAGAGGGGCTCAGCCGCGCCGAGAGAGTTCCGCCGGGCAGAGGGAGCCCCGCGGGACACTCCATGCTGCCGCGGTGGCAGCGGCCAGCTTTTTTTTTTTTAAATTTAATTAAGAAAAAAAAGCAGAATGTTCTTTGCGCGGGGCCCCCCGAAACGCAGGGCCCCGTGCAAAAAACATTTTTGCTCAATGGACGGGCCAGCCCTGGTCTGATGAGGAGAAGGGGGAAGAAGAAGAGAAAAGGGATGCTTGATGGAGAATGGAGAGGAGGAGTGCTTGATGGGAAGCAGGGCCGGCCCGTCCCCGGGCTATGGGGGGGGGGGGGGGTTAAGACTGGCAATGGGCTGGGGGGGTTAATACTGGGTTTTAAGACTGGCAATGGGCTGGGGGGGTTAAGACTGTGAATGGGCTGGGGGGTTAAGACTGGCAGTGGGCTGGGGAGGGGGGGTTAAGACTGGCAATGGGCTATGGGGGGGTTAAGACTGGCAGTGGGCTGGGGAGGGGGGTTAAGACTGGCAAGGGGCTATGGGGGGTTAAGACTCGCAGTGGGCTGGGGGGGTTAAGACTGGCAATGGGCTGTGGGCTGATGACGGCTGGCAATGGGCTATGGGGGGGTTAAGACTGGCAATGGGCTAGGAGGGGGGTTAAGACTGGCAGTGGGCTAGGGGGTGTTAAGACTGGGGGTTAAGACTGGCAATGGGCTATGGGGGGGGGTTAAGACTGGGAATGGGCTGGGGGGGTTAAGACTGGCAATGGGCTAGGGGGGGTTAAGACTGGAAATGGGCTGGGGGGGTTAAGACTGGCAGTGGGCTGGGGAGGGGGGTTAAGACTGGCAGGCTATGGGGGGGTTAAGACTGTCAGTGGGCTGGGGGGGTTAAGACTGGCAGTGGGCTATGGGGGGGTTAAGACTGGCAATGGGCTGTGGGCTGATGAGTGCTGGCAATGGGCTATGGGGGGTTAAGACTGGCAATGGGCTATGGGGGGGGGTTAAGACTGGCATTGGGCTATGGGGGGGTTAAGACTGGCAATGGGCTGTGGGCTGATGAGTGCTGTCTGGAAATGGGGTGATGGGGGGTTAGGACTGGCAATGGGCTATGGGGGGGTTAAGGACTGGCAATGGGCTGTGGGCGGTTGAGGGCTGTCTGGAAATGGGGTGATGGGGGTTAGGACTGATAGTGGGCTGATTGGGGGGGTTAGGACTGGTAATGGGGTATGGGGGTTAAGACTGGTAATGGGCTGTGGGCTGCTGGGGGCGGTCTGGAAATGGGGTGATTGGGGGTTAGGACTGGTAATGGGCTATGGGCTGATGGGGGCTGTCTGGAAATGGGGTGATTGGGGGTTAGGACTGGGAATGGGCTATGGGGGGGTTAAGACTGGTAATGGGCTGTGGGCTGATGGGGGCTGTCTGGAAATGGGGTGATGGGGGTTAGGACTGATAGTGGGCTGATTGGGGGGGTTAGGACTGGTAATGGGGTATGGGGGTTAAGACTGGTAATGGGCTGTGGGCTGATGGGGGCTGTCTGGAAATGGGGTGATGGGGGGTTAGGACTGGTAATGGGCTATGGGCTGATGGGGGCTGTCTGGAAATGGGGTGATTGGGGGTTAGGACTGGTAATGGGCTATGGGGGGGGGGTTAAGACTGGTAGTGGGCTGATGGGGGGGGTTAGGACTGGTAATGGGCTATGGGGGGGTTAGGACTGATAATGGGCTATGGGGGGCTAGGACAGGAAATGGGCTGATGGGGAGGGGTTAGGACTTGAGGTGGGCTGATGTGGTTAGGACTGGTAATGGGCTGTGGGCTGATGGGGGTGGTTTAGGACTGGCATTGGGCTATGGGGGGCTGACTGGAAATGGGCTGATGGGGGGTTAGGACTGGTAATGGGTTATAGGGGGGCTTAAACTGAAAATGGGGTGATGGGGGTTAGGACTGGAAGTTGATTGATGGGGGGCTAGGACTGGTAATGGGTTGGGGGGTTGCTAGGACTGGAAATGGGCTGAGTGGAAGGGGAGGCTTGAACTGCAAATAGCTGATGGGGAGGGGGCTTGGAATGGAAATGGGCTGTGAGGGAAGGGAGCTAGGACTGAAAATGGGCTGATGGAACAGCTAGGATAGGACTGAAAATGTGCTGTTGGGGGGAGCTAAGATTGGAAATGGGCTGTGGTGGGGGCTTGAATTGAAATGGACTCATGGAGGGGCTAGAACTGGAAGTAGGCTCATGGGGGGGCTTGGACTGGAATTGGGCTGAGTGGAGGGGAGCTATGATTTGACATGGGCTGATGGTGGGGCTAGGAAATGACTAGAAATGGGCTGATGGGGGGCTAGGATTGGAAATGAGCTGATGAAGGGACTTGGACTGGAAATGGATGGGGGAGCTAGGACTGGAAATGGGCTGATGGGGGAGCTAGGACTGGAAATGGGCTGATGCAGGGACTAGAAGGGAATGGATGCTGGGTGAGACTGGAACTAGAAGGGAGCTGATGTTGGGGGAGGATTAGAATGGGATGGGGCTGGGAGAGTAAAATGGAGAGGGGAAAAATATTTTGTGTAGAAGGGATGAAAAATCTACAATTGGCCGGGTATTGGGAGAGTAATTGGGGATTGAGGATGGAGGGGTAAAATTTGTGTGGATGAAATAGGAATGAGGAAAGAGCAAAAGGAGAAAGATTAGTATGTTAAAGCAGATGTAGAGAGAGAGAATGGAAAAAAAACTAGAAGAGAGAAGAAAGGACAAATGGACAGCAGACGATGGAGAGTTAGCAGAAAACATGAAGAAACCAGAAGAAAGTGGCTGGACCAATTGCAACTAAAAAAAAAATGCACAAAAGGTAGAAAGATATCTCTTTATTTTGAATTTATTAACTGGAATATGAAAGCTCTGGGAAATGTGCATCATTAACGTCTGTGCTTTGTTTGGTACAAGAGGAAATTAATTTATAGTTTTATTTCTACAGTGTTGTTGTACATTCCAAGTTTGGCTTTTGGGGTTCCCAGTTTAATTATTGCCTTCCTGTTTCTAAATTGTGATTCCTTGTTTGGTGATGGTCTATGTTCTGCATGTGTAACTGAGCTGAGGTATTCTGTTTATGTAATTCCTATTTGACGTTGCCACTTGTTCTCTTTCCCCAGTATTCTCTGAAATGTATTGGTTTAATATTTGCAGTGTTGCCTTTTGATAGGTAGGGTATGGTGCTTTGTGAGTCCTGGTAATGCTGTCAGGATACGGCGGGTTTGCTATGGGTTCTAAATGGGCAGCGTTTGTAGTAGTTCCTAATGTGCCTGGCGGTTGGCACTGGATTATAGTAATGTAGAAATCTTTTAGTCTTTCTTTATCCATACACTCATTAAGAGACATGTTTACTAAAAGTTAGTGTATGGTAACATTATGCAAATATTTATGCAAATAAGGCCACTTATGCAAATGAGGCCCCACACCGAGTCTCCGCACATGGCCCTACACCCCCCTTGGGCCGCCCCTGATGGGAAGTGGACCATATGTAGAGGACGGTGACTGATAGAGAAAGGGGGAGGAGGGAGAGCAGGGACTGTCTATCATGTGTATGTGTACAGCACTGCTTATGCCTTGTAGTGCTACATAAATGATAAGGAGGAAGAGGAAGGAGGAGAGTAGATGTGCCTGATATGGCAGGAGAGGGTGAGTCGAGGTAGGGGAAGATATGTGCCTGATGAGGAGAGTACTGAGAGGGATTACTGATGAGGAAAGGAAGGTATAGTGCTGAAAAGGAAGAGGTGTTCCTAATGGAAAGGGAGGGTTGTCTTACGAGAAGGGCGGAGGAGAAGAGGGTTAACAGGCCCACTTGAAAGGCTGATGTTTATTATGTTGAGGGGCGTGAAAGGAGTGGCTGTGCTAATTAAAATTACTTTGTTATAAACTTCTGACTCACCGCAATGTAATATTCTTTTCCAGGGGTGGCTATAATGAGGCAAAGTGAGGCGGCTGCCTCAGGCGGCAAAGTTTTAGATGGCAAAAAATGCCCCTAAAATAGTCACCTCACTTCACCTTCAAAAGTTAAAAAAAAAAAATCAGCACGCAAGTTGCTGCCACTGCTGAGTCCGCTTCTCAGCAGTGGCAAACTCTCCCTCACATTTCTATGGCAGCCGTGGCTCCTGCCTCTTAGAGCCATGGCCAACCACGCTAATGACATGCAGTTTAAGTAAAAGTCAAACCAGTGTGGAGCCTTCCGTGCAGTTGTGTCCTGCCACCAAAGGAAGTAATTACTACTTCCTTTGGGGGTGGGGTGCAGCTGCACGGTTCCTTCACAGAGACTGGGAAGGTTCCACACGGGTTTCACTTTTGCTTCAACTGCATGTCGCTAGCTCAGTCAGCCCTACAGCTCTAAGAGGCAGGAGCCATGGCTGCCATTGAAAGTAAAGGGTGAGTTTATGGGGGAGCTAACTCAGGGGAAGGTGGGGGCTGGAAGCAGGCTGACACGGGGGGGGGGGGGAGGAGGGGGCTGGAAGGGAATTGACATGACGGGAAGGTGGGATCTGCAAAGGGGCTGACACGGGTGGGGGGAAGGGAGCGGAAAGGGAAGAGAACTGACATGAGGAGAAGATGGGGATCTGCAACTGGGCTGTCACGGGGGGAGGAGGGAGCTGAAAGGGAAGAGAACTGACATGATGGGAAGGTGGGGTCTGCAATGAGGCTGACATGGGGGGAGGAGGGAGCTGGAAGGGAATTGACATGAGGGGAAGGTGGGGTCTGCAACTGGGCTGACACTGGGAACGGAGCGGGTTGACACTGGGGAAGGAAGGGGCTGGAAGTGAACTGAAAAGGGGAAGGTGGGGTCTGCAAGGGAGATGACATGGGGGAAGGTGGAGGCTGGAAGGGGGCTGACATGGGGGGAGGAGAGGGCTGGCAAGGAGCTGATACCTGGGGAAGGTACAAGAGGGGGACTAGAAGAGTGATGATACTAGGGAAGAGAGGGGAGGGATGGAATAGAGCTGCAGGGGGACTAGAAGAGAGCTCACACCTGGGTATGGGACTGGTAGGTGGCTGAGTAATGGGGGCGGGGGCTGGAAGGGAGGGGACCTTGGCATTGGGATGGTATTTAGACTAGAAGGGGCTGGACAGTGGGGAAGGAGGGGGACTGGAAAGGAATGGACACTAGTGGAAGTCCTGGGAATGCAAGGGGTTGAAATTGGAAAGTACTGAGAGGGGAAGACTAGAAAAGGGGGCTGATACTGGGGAGGATTACTAGGCCTGGAAATAGGCTGATGGAAGGAAGTGAAGAAAACAAAAGAAGAGATAAGAAATGGCAGATGGACTATATCTCATAGAAAGAGAGTTAAGAGAAGGCAGTAAAAAAGAAGCCTCAGATCAGGACCAGCATGATCAGAGAATAAAATAGACAACAAACGTAGAAAAAATAATTTTATTTTCAATTTAGTGATTGGACTTTGCACAATCTTTAAAGGGAACTGCATCTCTTATTCATCTGATGTTGCATGTCATGCGGAGTCTGGCTTCTTGGGGATTATCTACAAACCAAACTATGTCAGATAAACAACAACTCTGCGTCCAGTACTATCCTTCAGCCTTACAATCAAACATCACTCACTACCTTCATGACCCCATCCAAACAATACATCGAAAACACCATAGCAGCTATCAACACGACTACAGCACAATCTGATCCATGCCCAGCATTCTGGATCAAGAAACTACGAACTGACCTCAGTCCCATCATATCCAGACTCATGCAACAATCGTTCACAACAGGTGATTTCCCACGCACCCTCAAACACACATCAATAAGACCTCTACTAAAAAACAACAAACTCGACCAACAGAAACCGGAATCCTACAGACCTATAGCAAGCATACCGATGCTAGCAAAAATAATGGAAAAGGAAGTTCAGAGACAAATACAAGACCACATTGACTCCAATGCACCACTGGATCCATGCCAACACGGATTCAGAGAAGCACACGGGGTGGAGACCCTTCTTACCACACTCTTCAGCAGCATAATATCAGGCATCGACAATACCCGCCAAGGCTTTGTCCTTGTCTTCCTTGACATCGCGACGGCGTTTGATTCCGTGAACCATGAACGCCTCCTAGAACGCCTCAAAGAAAAGGGAATCTCCGGTAAAGCGCTTGAGTGGTGCAGGTTCTACCTCTCTGACAGATGGCAGCAGGTTCGATCCAAAGACACATCATCAGAACCATTCCACCAAAGCCAAGGTGTCCCGCAAGGATCCTCCCTCTCTGCCTTGCTGTTCAATATATACATGCAACCTCTCTGCAACCTGATCCGGTCCTTCAACGTGAACTGCATGATATACGCAGATGACGTGCTATTATACATGCCTTTTGCAACAGAAAACCCAGACCTCTCACCAATAACATGCTGCATAAATGAAATATCCAACTGGCTACAATCCCAAAACCTCCGGATTCAACACAAGAAGACGGAGGTCATGTTCATTACAAGAAATCGTAACTTCACTGCGCCTACAGTACTAAAGGTGAAGGAAGCTGACCTCCAGATCAAATCCGCGATCAGATACCTTGGCGTCACACTAGACCAGAACCTAAATATGCAGGCGCATATAAGTAACACTGTAAGGGCAGTATACCATAAAAATAGATCCCTTAGATACCTACGATCTCTGCTGGAGCCTGATGATTTCAGGACCATCTTTCAGGCACTAATAATTCCGCATTTCGATTATGCGAATGCAATACTGCAAGGACTCCCCCAAACCACTCTGAACCCACTGCAAATGGCAATGAACACCGCAGCAAGAGTACTACACGGAGCATCCAGGAAAGACCATGTCACACCCATTATGAAACAACTCCACTGGCTCCCGATTCAAGGTAGGATTACATTCAAGACCTTGCTACTCACCTTCAAAGCCACCAATGGACTCTCGTCAACATCACTAACAGAGATAGTCCAGAGGACGCCCCACAATAGGGACAGAAGGTCAGTAGCACAAAACACCTTGATAGTCCCAAGATCAATGACTCAATGCACCAAGTCAACATCCAGCAGGGCATTCAAACTTTATGCACCAATGATCTGGAACAGCCTCCCTCACAACATCCGGACAATCCCAGACATATTCCAATTCAGGAAGGCTGTGAAACACTACCTCTTCCTCCTACATTACCCGGAAACCAATGAAAGCTCAGCACCAATTACCGAAACCTCACAAATCTCCTCTGTCTGAAACCATACGAACTCATGACCAGCCTGTAAATTGTATATATTGTTATTGTATATAGTTACCCTTTTAGCCAAGTTGAATTTCCTGTTCATATGTAAACACAAAGTACTATTGGAAATGTGTATGTTCGTTGTTTATTGTAAACCGCACTGATGCTGAATAGCGCGGTATAAAAGAGACTTTAAATAAATAAATAAATAATAAATTCTGTTTAATTTTTTGTCTACATATTTTTATTTTTACGTTAGGCTGTAGTCACTTATTCTATGTTTGGTAAGGGTCTGTGTTCTGAGTATGTGACTGAGGCCATGTGTTCTGTTAACATGGAATTTGTGCATAGGGATCTGTACTGTAGTAATTTGACTTGTTCAGATTTTCAAATAGGTATATAAATGTTCTAGGAATTACAGCAGTATTTATAGTGTGTCATTTTTCTGGGTAGGCCCCTTATCTGAGTTGTAGAAGTTTATCCTGGTATGGTATGGTATGGTAGATTTGGCCTTGTAGATCTTTGGTGACTTTTGTAGGGTCTTATATTAGTTCCCAATATGCCTGTTACTGGAGAATGTTTGTTAGATGACCAGAAACAGATTTTTTTTTTTAGTTTTGTGGGTGAATGTCAAACTTCTGCTCTGTACCCATTGTTGAGGGAGAGGTTTCTGTGGATGTAGAACATATATTCAAATAGAAAAAGCGAGAACCTAGCACAGTTTATGAAAAAATAAAATGAGTTATAATTTTATAATTTGGTACTTTAAACTGTGTCGCGGTTCCACTTTTTCTTTTATCCTTGGTGTGCAAGCAGAATATATATTTACATTAATGCCATGCTGGTCCAGTGCATAGTTTCAAGAGTTATGGTGGAGTAGCCAAGCTCTTCTTGATCACAAAGTCTCTCTTGTTTTTCAGAAGGTGGGAAGTACTGTGTTGGGGCGCCAAGTTGCTCCTATTTTAGCAGAAGTGGGAGATGCTGCATGAGTGCTGTTGAGCATCTCTTGTTTGGCATATTTAGCAGCATGTTTCCTAAGCTCTGTGCCATACTGGGTCAGACCAAAGTCCCTCAAACCTGACAGATTCTCAAAAAGGCACACAGGTTCCGCAATGCTTGTCCCAGGGCAAGCAGTGGATTTCCCAGGTTCTCTTTAATAATAGTTCATGGACCTTTCCACAAGTGTCCAAATCTTTTTTAAACCCAGCTATACTAACAGCTTTTGCTACATCCTCTGGTAACTAATTCCAGAGTTTGATTACGCGGGGCCATAGGCTAACTGCAGAGAGGCCTTTATATCCCCTTGCAGTTATGGCATTTCAGTGTGGCAAAACAGCTGCAGGTGCAACTAAGACTACACACTGAGGTGGCATTAGTTGCACTCGCGCTACTTGCACTGAGCCATTATGTTAGTTTCTGCCGACAATGTAGATGCCTGTGTGTGAGCAGGGCCAGCCCGTCCATTGAGCAAGAATGTTAGTTGTACAGGGACCCGCGTTTCAGGGGGCCCCGTGCAAGCAACATTCTGCATCAGCCCAGGTAAATTTTAAAAAAAGAATAAAACTGGCTGCTGCTGCTGCTGCTGCCGCCATGGCAGCGGCAGAATCAAGTGTTCTGTGCCTGCCCGGCAGAGCCCTTTCTGAGTCAGTCCTCTCAGCGCCAGCTTTCAGAGCCGCGAAAGGAGAGTTTCTCTCGCGTGGCTCTGTTAAGCCCACTGGCGCTGATGGGAAACAGGCATTTCCTGTTTCCCATCAGCCCCAGCGGGCTTAACAGCCGCAAGAAAGGGAAACTCTCCCTCCACGGCTCTGAAAAGCCCGCGCTGAGGGGACTGACTCAGGGAGGGCTCTGCCAGGCAGGCGGTGGGCCACGAAACACTTGATTCTGCCACTGCCACTGCTGCAGCAGCAGCACAGTTTTATTCTATTTTTAAAATTTACCTAGACTGATGGGGGGAGGGGGGTTAGGACTGGTAATGGGCTATGGGCTGATAGGGAGGGTTAGGAATAGAGGTGTGCTGATGGGGGGGTTAGGACTGGTAATGGGCCATGGGGTGGCTAGGACTGGAAATGGGCTGATGGGGGGTTAGGAATGGTAATGGGCCATGGGGGGAGGCTAAGACTGGAAATGGGCTGATGGGGGTGTTAGGACTGGAAGTGGGCTGATGGGAGGTTAGGACTGGTAATGGGCCATGGGGGGGCTAGGACTGGTAATGGGCTAAATGGAAGGGGGCTTCAACTGCAAATAGCTGATAGGGATGGGGGCATGGAATGGAAATGGGCTGAGTGGAAGGGGGCTTGAACTGCAAATAGGTGATTGTGAGGGGGCATGGAATGGAAATGGGCTGTGAGGGGAGGGAGCTAGGACTGGAAATGGGCTGAGTGGTGGGGGGAGCTAGGACAGGAAATGGGCTGATGGAGGGGCTAGGATAGGACTGGAAATGGGCTGTTGGGGTGTGCTAAGATTGGAAATGGGTTGTGGTTGGGGCTTGAATTGAAATGGACTCATGGAGGGGCTAGAACTGGAAGTAGCTCATGGGGAGCTTGGATTGGAAATGGGCTGACTGGAGGGGAGCTAGGATTTGACATGGGCTGATGGTGGGGCTAGGAAAGGACTAGAAATGGGCTGATGGGGGGTTGGGATTGGAAATGAGCCGATGGAGGGATTCGGATAGGACTGGAAATGGATGGGGGAGCTAGGACTGGAAATGGGCTGATGCAGGGACTAGAAGGGAGCGGATGCTGGGTGGGGCTGGAACTAGAAGGGAGCTGATGTTAGGGAAGGATTAGAATGGGATGCGGCTGGGAGAGTGAAATGGAGAGGGAAAGATATTTTATGTGGGAGGGAAGAAAAATCTACAACTGGCCGGGTATTGGGAGAGTAAGTGGGGATTGAGGATGGAGGAGTAAAATTTGAGTGGATGAAATAGGAATGAGGAAGGAGCAAAAGGAGAAAGATTAGTATGTTAAAGCAGATGTAGAGAGAGAATGGAAAAAAACTAGGAGAGAAGAAAGGACAAATGGACAGCAGACGATGGAGAGTTAGCAGAAGACACGAAGAAACCAGAAGAAAGTGGCTTCAGCAATTGCAACTGAAAAAAAATGCACAAAAGGTAGAAAAATATCTCTTTATTTTGAATTTATTAACTGGAATATGTCAACTCTGGAAAATGTGCATCATTAACGTCTGTGCTTTGTTTAGTACAAAAGGAAATTATTTATTTATTTATTTTAAAGGATTTAATATACCACTTTATCTTTAAATCAAAGCGGTTAGCACATCAAACAATTAATTAATTTATAGTTTTATTTCTACAGTGTTGTTGTACATTCCAAGTTTGGCTTTTGGGGTTCCCAGTTTAATTATTGTCTTCCTGTTTCTAAATTGTGATTCCTAGTTCGGTGATGGTCTATGTTCTTCATGTGTAACTGAGCTGAGGTATTCTGTTTATGTAATTCCTATTTGACATTATTTAATATTTGCAGTGTTGCCTTTTCATAGGTAGAGTTTGCTGCTTTGTGAATCCTGGTAGTGCTGTTAGGATACGGTGGGTTTGCTATGGGTTCTAAATGGGTAGTATTTGTAGTAGTACCTAATGTGGCTGGCGTTTGGCACTGAATTATAGTAATGTAGAAATCTTTTAGTCTTTCTTTATCCATACACTCATTAAGAGGCATATTTACTAAAAGTTAGTATATGGTAACATTGTTGTACATTATGCAAGTATTTATGCAAATGAGGCCCTTTATGCAAATGAGACCCCGCACCGAGTCTCCGCACATGGCCCCACACCTCCCTTTTGCCGCCCCTGTGTTTGAGAGAGTTCTTTCTCTTGCCTCACTCTGCAGTATAGTATAATTTTGGGAAAGAAATCCTGTAAACCTAAAGAGTAATGGGTAAAAGTAGTTTTTGACTACTTATGTCTGTTTTTAGTTTGTACTGATATAGTCCCTACTTGGTGAAGATCTGTCTCTGTTCTGAGTGTGTGACTGAGGCTACATGGTCTGTTAGCATGGGGTTTCTATATAAGGAGCTGTAATAATCCAGCTTGTTCAGTTTTCTGAATAGAAATATGCATGTTCTAGGGCACACTGCAATATTTGTGGTGCTGCCCTTTCTGGATAAGCTCCATGTTGTGTGAGTTTTGGAAGTTAGTGTTGTTATGGAATAGTAGATTTGTTCTATGGGTCCTGTACTCTGGGTTCTTGGTAAGGTCAACTTTAGTGTGTTGGTTGGGGGGTGGAGGGGTAATGGAATATGTATTGTCTTTGAGATTTGTGTTCTTTATGCTGCCAGACTGAAATTTAAAATATTTTGTTAGGTCAGATTCAAGGAAATTTCAAATTTTAAGGGAGTGTCTCAGTTTATTTTTGTTTAGTAGCCTGATAGCTTCATTGCTGCTGACTTCCAGACTTTTCCAGCTCTAGCACAATCCAATCCAGCATTTCAATTCATGGCTACCAGGATTAGTTTCCCATTTTATGTCTTCCCTCCTCATAAATAATCTGGTCATGGTCTGAATGGTGGGTGGGGGGGGGGGGACTGTATAAGTGGCTTTTCATTAATCAAATTTAATATTTTATTATGTTTGTTATATTGTAACATGTTTTAATAAATTGCATATATATGTTTGGAAGCCACCTAGGATTTTAGATTGGCGTCATATACATTTTAAAATGCAAATAATGCTACAATGAATCTCCACATGTGACCCTGCATCACCCTCATATCGCCCCTGGGAGGAAGTAGACAGTGGGGTTGGAGAAAAGCAGAAACCTCAGATTGGGACCAGCACGATCAGGAATAAAATGGTTAGACAACAAAGGTAGAAGAGAATTTTATTTTCAATTTAATGAACAGTCTTTATATTTTATAAAGTACAGGGAAATGCATTTCTTTCTATTTCTCTGGCATTGCATTGTATGCAGAATCTGACTTTTTGGGGTTGCAGTTTAATTTTTAACTACAATCTTTCAGGAATTTGGGATTAACAGCAGAATATCATCTGCATAAATAAACATCTCAAATCCATGATTCCTTACCAACCCACCTAATGGTTGAAGATGAATGTTAAATAACACAGGTGACAGGAGAGAACCCTGTAGTGTACCCTAGAATCAATAATATTTTTTTGACCAATACCTCCCATGTCTAAACCTAAAACTCCTTTCTACAAGGAAAGATTTTATCCAAATCAACACTTTCCTTCCCAAACCTACCTGTTGGTATTGCTCAACTAACACCTCTGCCTCTACTAAGTTGAACAAATCTAAGGATGCCAATAACACTGTAATGTTTTTATCAAAAAGATGAAAAATATAATCCATCGTGGCAGCCAATGATATTTCAGTCCCACTTCCCATCTGAAACCGCCGCCTCCCATCCTTTCTTCAACAGGTTATAATCTTCCAAGAAGCAGCTGATTTGGGAACAGACCTTCTTTTCCATTAATTTTGCTAATATGAATAAGTTAGAAACAGATCTAAGAGATTGGGAGTCAGTGGTTCTGGTGAAGTAATGGAATTAAATGGCCCTATTTAGATGTTGAGCTGCAGTATTTTGAACTGTCTGGAGTCTTTTAGGTTCCAAAGTACTGATACCACAATAGATGGAGTTGCAATAATCTAATTGTGAGAGTACAAAGGCATGAACTAGAGTTCGTAGGGCCTGTAGATTAATGTAGGGCTTTACAGCATAAATGTACCTGAAGGCAAGGCAAAAGGCTCTAATTGTGGAGGAGATGTAACCATGAAACGTTAATTCAGAGTCCAGTGTGACACCTAAATATAGAAGTGATTTAGTGAGAGAGATTGGTGAGCAGACAACAACTGTGGACACTGGCAGGAGGACCTGCTGGTTATCAGAGGGCTTGGGATTTTAATGGGCTCAGTTTAATACGGTTAGCAGAAAGCCATGATGAAACAGTGTCAAAGCATTGGTTAACTTGGTTAAGGATGAGGAAGGATCTATGTAGGCAACTAAAAAGATACCATCTGCATTGTAGCACACACTAATACCCCAATCCTGAATAGAAACACAGAAACATGATGGCAGATAAAGATCATATGGCCTATCCAGTCTGCCCTTCCATACAACCCACTAAGCTCTACAGTCCCTTTTTCCCTTTAGAGATCCTCTGTGATTGTCACATGCTTTCTTGAATTCAGATACAGTTGTTGTCTCTACTACCTCCAATGGGAGACTATTCCACACATCTACCACTTTTTCCGTAAAGGAATATTTTTGCAAACTGCTCCTGAGTCTATCTCCTTTCACCTTCATCCTATGCCCCATCATTACAGAGCTTTCTTTCGGTTGAAAGAGGCTCTCCCCCTGTGCATTTATGTCACATAAGCATTTAAATGTCTCTATCATATCTCCCCTCTCCTGTCTTTCTTCCAAAGTATACATATTGAGATCTTTAAATCTGTCCCCATATGCCTTATGGCGAAACCCACTGACCATTTTGGTAACCACCCTCTGTACCAACTCCATTCTGTTTATATTCTTTTGATGTTGTGGTCTCCAAAATTGCACACAATACTCTAAATTAGCTAGTGGCACTAAGAAAATATTGAAGAGCAGAAGTGCCAGTATCGAACTCTGAGGGACCTCTTAGGGGAGATGAAACCAAGGTGAGAAGTCCTGTCATAGGAGAACATAAGAAGTATGGTTGTGCAGGAAGAAGAAGAACCATTGAAGAACCTAATCACTGAGGCTGATGGTAGAAAGAGATTGTGATTAACTTTGTCAAAGGCAAAGGTAAGATCTAAAGAGATTAGCAAAGCAGCACATCCAGAGTCAAGAGAGCCATAGACTTCACTCAGAAAGGCAGTAGTGGTAATCTTGGTGCTCTGACCATTCCTGAAACTGGACTACCATGGGTGGAGGATGACATTTTTATCAAAATAAGCTGTCAACTGTAGGAAAGCAGCCTTTTCAGTTAATTTTTAGAGAAAAGACAAGTTCAAAACTAGTCAATGGTTCACTACCGAGCTGGCTTCAAGATTTGCTTTCTTTAAGATAGTTTGAATAATTGCCTGTTAAAGTGAATTAAGGACCTATCCCAAGGATTGACTATTGTTGATGAGAGAGAAGATGAAAGGGGAAGTTTCAAGGTTAGGTTGCTTAAGACAGTGTGAAGGAAGTGGGCCTAGTGGGCAGGTAGTGGGCCTCATGCTGAACATGGCTTTGACCAAAGAAAATGATGACAGTGGATTAAATGAGGACCACACTCTAACACATGGGACAGTTGAACCTCAGAGAGCAGTTCATCTTCAGATTCAACAGGAGTTGAATTACGATCCCTAAGGGAAGATGAAGGAGGGATGTGGAGGTTAAAGGAGATACAGGACCTAGAGGTATGATTGAATGTCCTTAATTTTCATAGTGAAATATCTAGCAAAGTCATCTGGGATGGGCAGGTTAAATACGTATAATGGGTAGAAGACATGAGTGCCATTATTTGGTATGCATGACAGCATTTTAAGCACAGTGTGTGAGCTGCAGCAGATTTAGACTTAAATCAAATCCTCTCTGCATGCCTAGTCTGCTGCTTCTGAAATCTAAAGCCGGCATGATACCAAGGCTGACACTGTCTGTGTCTCAATATCAAAACACTCATGTTGATAACTTGCTTCCACCCACCCTTGTCTTGCTTTTAAGTTAACCCCCTTTTGGTATCTTACATGACCTCTTGTTCTAGAACTTCTTTTCAACAGAAAAATGCTTGGCATTCATATATTATTCATATGCAACATAGCCCACAGATACAATCAACTTATTTGCTTATTCTAAAGTATAGGAAGCCTCTGAGAAGTGGGAGACTGTAATGATTTATTTCCTTTCCATGGGT
Source organism: Ichthyophis bannanicus (assembly GCA_033557465.1). Classification (NCBI taxonomy): domain Eukaryota; kingdom Metazoa; phylum Chordata; class Amphibia; order Gymnophiona; family Ichthyophiidae; genus Ichthyophis; species Ichthyophis bannanicus. The sequence goes on along the minus strand of CM066031.1, from coordinate 1,814,922,788 downwards.
GGCTACTGCTCTGGACGCAGACCTACAACGACAGCTGCTTAGTATTGCTCAAGCATTGAATCAAGGTTAATGTGTAAAGTGTACTGGGAAAAATGTTCCACTGTATTGTTTCACCATTTTTGTCAAAGTGGGCGAGACTGTAGAGACCTCTCAGGTTCTGTCTTTCTCCACTACAATGTTGCTTTGTATCGTTTTTGTTTCCAGAACATGGGAGAACTCTCCTGAATGATGAGTTATCCTGATCCACTTAGTCTCCTATGTGTTTCCTTACCATTCCCCTAGGTATATCCTTGTCCTCAGCTGTTGTGTTGTCTCTCTTGACTAGACTGTAAGCTCTGAAGAGCAGGGACCATCTTTTACATGTGTCTATACAGCGCTGTGTATGCCTTGTAGCACTATACAAATGATAAGTAGTAGTGGTAGTAATGAGGTAATGTTAAGAGACCTCACTGGAGCAAATTCCAATTGGCATAAAGACCAAGCTCAAAGGCAATTTCCTGTCTTTGCATGTCATAGAAACTGTACCACAGCAGCAGATGGTTGACTCCACAGCCATGTACCAGAAAGAAGAAGATTTCTTTGGCTTAACAATCCTGGAAACCAACTAGCTAGCAGAAATAGTGTCAAGGGCAGTGCACTGTAAGGAGTGCATGTATAAAGGATGTCTACAAGCATGGGAGAGGGCCCCCCAATCAGAGAGCCACAGAGAGCACAAGCAGGAAACTGTGCATTGAAGCCGCACCCTGGAGGACCAGCACCATTGCAAAGAGAACCCGAACCCACACACTGGGAGCAATGGGAGTAGGCCTACCAACCCAAGCCACATATATCAGAGGGGCAACCAGTCCTAAATGGAGATCTATTTAGCCATGAGATAGGCAGAGTTAGCTAAACCTGCACTAACTTGCAACAGGAGGTTTGCTGGAAGAGATTATCAATCACTATGTATCATCTACTGCAGCCTAAAATTTCTTTCCATTGAGGGAGGAACCCCCATTTCAAGGTCACAGTTCATGGATGCCAGCACAAGCAAGACACACTGCTGGTAATTCTAAACTGCTGGTATTGCAAGAAGTCATTTTTTTAAATTGGATGATTCAGACTCCTCAACAGGAGTAGAGCATTCCTCCCTAGTGAGGTGGCAGAGCGAATCCAAGCCCAGATGACCATCCACTACAGGAAGCAGCTCCATCCATGACAGCAACCAGAGCCATACCAGGAGGACTGGCAGAGTGCGTACCAGGAGGGAATCCTCTCCTTCCCCTGAAAGCTATGATGGGCTTCCCAGAAGGGAACTAGCTCTACTGAACAATCACAGAGTGAGGCATCAGGATACCAGCAAGCAGCAGAGGAGTTTCTGTTTCATGTAGTCAGCAATCTTCCCACGGATAATGGCACCATGGTGAAGGAGACAGCTGAGACCCCACCAGCCCTGAGGCCTACCATTCAGCCTGCTGGGGTGGAGGGCTAGACCCCAAAGACATGTGGCCATGGAAAAGCTGCATTTTAGAGATTTTGTAAGGAAGTATTGAAGGAGGGTAAGCCATCTGGACCACCAAGAGGCAATCTACTGGAGTCACAGCCTACTGGATCAAGGTCTGGGAAGTCAGCACAACAGCCATCACTGAAGCAGTGTTGGTCACCATTTGATGCATCCATAGGGTTCAGAAGGACTTTAACATGGAGCTACTAGTGCTAAATAATATGCTGGACCTTATCTTCCTAGCCTTAGAGCCCGATTCCGAAAGGGGCACGTCCAGGTTGTCTAGATGGCCCCAAACAGGACGGGCTAATCAGCATACACACCAAGCAGATAAACCAGTGATTGGGCCCCAAAAGAAAACCCATAAATATCACATGAGAAAAATGCTATATAGCACTATGGGGGAACCTAGCCATGCCATGGTCACTGCTCAGTCAGGGTGAGAGTGACCTCCCAGCAGGACATGCTATGGCCACCCTGTCCATGCAGGTGGTACCGGGCACTACAATGTCCGAGCCATTGCCCTATACCCTGTGCAGATGCGGCCAGGCCAGGCCACCCTATCCAGGCTATTCCCACAGTACCTTGCTCCTCATTATGCACATTGGCAGGCCAATACTGGCAACAGTGCTAGCAGTGTGGGCTGTGGAGGGTGTTGGCAGCCACCACAAACTGGATAGACAGACACACACTCCCCACACCTATGCCAGCATTGTGCAACTATAGAGGTGTTGGGCAGCCCAGGCCACCACACCAGTCCTGGGCACAGTGCAGGCATGGCTATGGTACGCAATACTGTAGGAGTCACTCCCCAGGTTGGTAAGCATTGTCAGACACAAGACCTGTAGCTCACTCCACAGACATCAGAAAGGTTGCTATGATGCAGCTCACTCAGAAAATTGTACTTAACCTAGGAATTGCTATCTGCCAGTAATCATAGCAACCTTTTGATAGATGTGTACCATATTCCCAGGTTTAGGGTGGCGTTACTAAGGTATGCAAGTGCTAGTATTGGGAGATGCACGCAGAGCCCATAGTCCTGCCTCTCCAGGAGGCTTTGGATAATGGGGCCTGTGGGTGCGGGTGTGTCTGCCCCTGTGGCTGCTGCTTTATGGCAGAGGTTCCCAACTCCAGTCCTGCGGTGCCAAACACTGTTCGGGTTTTCATGCTGTCCCTCATGAATATGCATGAGATACATCTGCATACCATGGGGGTGGCGCATAGAAATGCAGCACAGGCATCTTTATCAGAGGCAGCATGGAACCGGAATGGTGTTTGGCCCTACAGGACTGCATTTGGGAGACTCTGCTCTAGGTAATGTGCATGTTTATGGTGTCCGTGCTTTGTAGGGTAAAATGTAGGTGTCTTGGGCATGTTTACGTCATCTGCAATAAAGGTGCTGTCTGTATTAGCACGTTGTAGTAGTGGGTAAAATATGGGGACTGGGTTGGCAGGAATCACAGCTGGGACTTGAACCTGTGACCCTCTGCGACTGAATACACTGGCTTTGTGCACTGCACCACCTTGTTGTCACAGAGTCAGTACATTCCTTGGTGATACCATGACTGTTCGTCAGACAGGGCCCGTCTGTTGCAGTACACGGCACCCACCTACACAGGGCTAGGCCACGGTCTGCTCTGGGCAGCTGCCACTGCCCCCTCCACCACCAGTGTCCCTCAGCCACCATGCTGACATGCCCTTCTGCTGGTAGTGCTGGTGGTGCGCAGTCTCAGGCCATCCAGTGTGCAGGTAGGCGGCTGCCTATGGTGCAGGTTCTGGGGTAGGGGTGCCTGCATAGACGTCCACGCTCCCACCAGCCCCGCCTGCCAATGTTCCGTGCCCTTGCGGGTAGCTGTTGGGTACTATCCCCTGTGACACTGTAGGAAACACACTCGTGCCCATGTTGTGCCTTCAGCAGTTGCTGTCTGGCTGCTCTGCTGTTTCAGCATTCGTATGAGCCACCTAGGCATCACCCTAGTCCGCACTGATGCCCAGCTCCACCACAGCATGTGCCGCCTGCGGCCCTCTGTATCCCCTTCTCCGGCATCTGTCCAGTTGCCGTTCTGACATGCCCGCCCTGATGTTGCGGGACATGTGCACGCCATAGGAACCCTGTCCGATGGTGGGGAAAACTCTGAGCAGCGCTATTTCACTGTGGGCTCATTCACCTTGTATGGGGACGGAGTATAGACCCTTCCACGATTTATATCTGTTCTATGGAGCTTACTCGGGGGGGGGAGGGGTTGATGTTTCTCATTGATACCACTCTTGGCCAGCTTGGTTATGTTTTTTTTCCAGTTTGTTGGGGTCATTTTCAGTGTTTATGTGCCCTTTTGTTCTGTGCACATGTATCACACTTATCACTTTTGTTTGGTTTCCCTGCCTGGGCTGTACATTGCTGACACTGAAATGGTTTCTCTCCCCTGTAATGTGCATTTAACGGCAGGTTTTCAATCGCGTTTGGATTCAGCTCTTCAGATCAGCACGTTAGTGTGCAGGGAGCCTCTCCCCGCCCACTCTCCGCCCACTGACCCCTTCTCTCCGCCCTCTCTCCACCTTCTGCGGTGTTTTACCGCGCCGCGGGGCTTTACGATCATTAATGTTGGTTAACGCGCGTTATGTAACGTTAATGATTGTTAGCGCATCATAACGCGCGTTATGATGCGCTAACGATTGTTAACGTTACATAACGCACTTTATGTACCGTTACCGCAGTTTAGTAAACATACCCCTAAGTTGTCTTTAGTGATTCAGATTGCAGCGTCAAGTACAACTTTATACTCCAGGAACCACAACACAATTTTGTCTAGTACAATATGCGATTGATAAAGCTACAATAAAAAGTTATAAAATATCTCTGATACAGGTCACCTGTCTAAATTAAAATAAAACAAAAATTTAAAAAAAAATAGAAAACCTAAGAGAAAGAAGATAATGGAATATTGGAAGATGCTAAACATTGTCCCTCCCCTAGAATGACATTAAACACCAATTCAAAATAATGTTTTCAATCTCTTCTTAAATCTTTCTATGGAGGACTCTTGCCTTAAATAATGAGGGAGAGTATTCCATAAAGTGGGTGATAAGCAGTAGAAAGCAGAGTGACGAGTGAGTTCATATCTCGCCTAAGTACAAGATAGAGTAACCAATAAATGATGTTATTTTGAACAAGATGCTATTTGCTTAATCTATAGACTAGCTTCATCCACAGCCTATGACTTAACTGCCTTTCTAGAAGTTGTATGCATATACACCAAGAACAACTCCCAACTGCTTGTATTAGGCAAATTCAAGGTTTGATTTGGGGTGAAAATCTTGTATGTATTAGGCAAATTTAAGATTTGAGTAGGTGTAAAAATCAAGTCTAAGCTGGCTGCCTTAGAATAAAGTCAAATAATAAATGAGCCCACTCATGAAAAAGGCAACAACTTAGGGGTATGTTTACTAAAGTTTCTTAACGTGCGCGCCGCGTTAGTCTGCAGGATGCCATATAAGGAGTGGGCGGTCCGGTCAAAAATAGCAAAACGGGATTAGCATGTGCGCTCTTGTGCGCCACGCGCTCTTGTGTGCCGCGCACATTAGTGCACGAGTAGCGCGCGCGGAAAGGATAAGTAGGCGCGCTGATGTGTAAACAGAGAAACATGGCTGCAGTACAATGGTGAAGACACTGACAGATGGAGCAGGGGTCATGGGTTCGATCCCCCACTGTGTCCAATAAATAAGGCTGGCTGAGGCACTACCATTTATGTGTAATAATACATTATGAGGCATTTTAATTTTATTTTAATTACTGCTGCTAGCAAACGCACTCTCTCAAAGCGCTGTAACATAAGGTGCTGCATAAGGCACCCCATAAGGTACCCCTGAGGGCACATTTTAAAGTGCACTGTCCGCCACGGCACCCTACAATGTTGCTTAAAGGGTGGCCTATAAGGCGCCATATAGGGTGCCCTATGAGGCACGGCAAGGTCATAGCACTGTTTTTGATGGCAGCACTGTGCATTTAAACGCATGGAAATCTTAAGTAGGTGCGCTAACATGCAAGGAGAAATAGCAGTGTAGCACAATGGTTAAGGCAGTGACTAATGATACAGGGGTCAAGAGTTCAATCCCCAGTGTGCCTAATGCTTAAGGCTGGCTGAGCCATCAGCTTTCACATGTAAATATTGTGTCCTGCCGCACTTTATTTGTATTTTATTAATTGCTGCCAGCAAACACACCCTCACGTGCCGTAACCTAAGGTGCCGCATAAGGCACCCTATAAGGCACTCCATAGGACACATTATAAAGTGCACTGTCTGCCACGGTACCCTATAATGTCCCCTATAGGGCACCCTATCAGTCGCTCCATAGGGTACTGTATAGTGCACCTTATATGGACGATAACCATAAGGTGCCCTTTAGGGCGCCCTATAAAGCGGCCTCTGAGGCACCTTATGGGTACAGTACACTGAGGTTGTTTTTGCTGGCAGCACTAATGTACATTAAAAATAGATAATGCTTTGGACAGCCCTATCAAACAACCCCACTGTGGGTTTGAACCCATGACCTCTGGCTCCACTGGTAGTGAAGTAACCAGTGGGCTACAGCTGCTAACAAACTCCTGGCTGGCTGCAGAAGGACTGCAAGTCACCACACAAACAGTCTGCTGTGGTCACCAGGATAGGGTTAACCCACCCATACCCATGATGCACTGCACATGCAAATCAGCAGTCTACAGATGATCACAAGATGGGGTATGCACCCCAACAGCACCTCGGCCTTGTAGAGGGAACTGACCGTGTGTGGTACTGGCACAGAGTAGCTACACACCATCACATTGTGCAGGTACTGCACTCACCCTGAGGGTGAGGTGGGGCGCCCAGCACCAGGTCCCCAGCAGTGCTAATGTGTGCGATAGGTAGTTTTTGCAGACACACGTTGGATATATCTGTATGTCTCAGTCAGGTGTAGCCCCTATGGACCCCTAGGAGGATTATGTACCTCCTCCTCCTCCAGGGCTGAGGGTGGTAAACAGGGTCTCCCACCACCAGATCCACATTCTACCTCCCTGCAATGGTGGCAGTAGAGGGGACCATCAACCCCAGTCCTGCTGGGGAACAGACACCCTACAGAGCAATCAATGCAGCTCTGCACACATCCATAATGCAATAGCAGACAGACATTAAGCCCAGATATGCTAAGCTGCACCCCACCACTATCTGATATTCTCCTGCAGCAAGCCTTCAGCCGCTGCACCCTGCAAAGCGCTCCATCAAGACACATACCAGCTGCAGACAGTCTGCTAGCTAGGCCATAGTGCATGTTCCTGGTGGAAATGCATGCACCCAGAACTGGGATGTCAACATACACAACAAGCAGATAAGTCAGTGACTGGGCCCCAAAAGGAAACCCATAAATATCACATGAGAAAAATACTATATAGCACTATGGGGGTGCCTAGCCATGCTGTGGTCACTGCACAGTCAGGGTGAGAGTGATCTCCCAGCAGGACATGCTGTGGCCACCCTGTCTGTGCAGGTGGTGGCCGGGCACTACAATGTCCCAGCCAGTGCCCTATGCCCTGTGCAGATGCATCCTGGCCAGGCCACCCTGTCCGGGCTATACACATGGTACCTTGCTCCCCATTATGCACATTGGCAGGCCAATACTGGCAACAGTGCTGGCAGTGTGGGCTGTGGAGGGTGTTTGCAGGCACCACACACTGGATAGACCAGGGGTGGGGAACCCTGGTCCTGAAGAGCCGCAGACCAGTCAGGTTTTCAGGATATCCCTAATGAATATGCATGAGATATATATGCATTAGAGATATCCTGCCAACCTGACTGGTTTGTGGCCCTCCAGGGCTGGATTTGGAGACCCCTGCCTTACACCTCTGTCATTTAAGATTGTGAGTGGGCAAGATGCAGATGTCCAAGACATCAAAAAGGTTAGATAGAATGTGTCACATTCCTCCTCACTTATCACCACCACCAAAATATTGTCTATTAGACAACTTTTTGGTGGTGGTGAGAATCGAGGAGGAATGTGACACATTCTATATACTCTTTCGATGTCTAGGACATCTGCACCTTACCCACTCACAATCTTAAATGACAGAGGTGTAAGTCAGGGGTCTCCAAATCCAGCCCTGGAGGGCCACAAACCAGTCAGGTTGGCAGGATATCTCTAATGCATATATATCTCATGCATATTCATTAGGGATATCCCGAAAACCTGACTGGTCTGCGGCTCTCCAGGACCAGGGTTCCCCACCCCTGGGATAGACAGACACACACTCCCACACCTATGCCAGCATTGTGCTACTATAGAGGAGTTTAGCAGCCCTGGCCACCACACCAGTCCTGGGCACAGTGCAGGCATGGATATGGTACGCAATACTGTTGGGGGTCACTCCCCAGGGTGGTAAACACTGTCAGAGACCAGACCTGAAGCACACTCCACAGACATCAGAAAGTTTGCTATGATGGAGCTCAATCAGCAAACTGTGCTTAACGTAGGAATTGCTATCTGCCAGTAATCATAGCAAACTTTTGATAGCTGTGTACCGTATTCCCAGGTGTAGGGTGGCATTGCTAAGGTATGCAAGTGCTAGTATTGGGAGATGCACGCAGGGCCCAATGTCCTGCCTCTCCAGGAGGCATTGGCTAATGGAGCCTGTGGGTGTGGGTGTGTCTGCCCCTGTTGGCTGCTGCTTTACGGCAGAGGTTCCCAACTCCAGTCCTGGTGTGCCAAACACTGTTCGGGTTTTCATGCTGTCCCTCATGAATATGCATGAGATACATCTGCATACCATGGGGGTGGTGCATAGATATGCAGCACAGGCATCTTTATTAGAGGCAGCATGGAACCTGAATGGTGTTTGGCCCTCCAGGACTGCATTTGGGAGACTCTGCTCTAGGTAATGCGCCTGTTTATGGTGTCTTTGCTCTGTAGGGTAAAATGTAGGTGTTTGGGGCATGTTTACGTCATCTGCACTAAACGTTCTGTCTGAATTAGCACGTTGTAGTAGTGTGTAAAATATGGGGACTGGGTTGGCAGGCACCATAGCTGGGGCTTGAACCTGTGACCTTCTGCCTCCAAACACACTGGTTGTGTGCACTGCACCACCGTGTTGCCACAGAGACAGTGCATTCCCTGATGATACCATGACTGTTTGTCCGGCAGGGCCTGTCTTTTGCAGTGCATGGCACCCACCTATACAGGGCTAGGCCATGGTCTGCTCTGGGCAGCTGCCACTGTCCCCTCCACCACCAGTACCCCTCCGCCACCATGCTGACATGGCCTTCTATTGGAGACAGCATAAAACCTGAATGATTTGTGGCCCTCCAGGACTGCATTTGGGGGACTCTGCTCTAGGTAATGCGCATGTTTCTGGTGTCTGTGCTCGGTGGGGTAAAATATAGGCGTTTGAACCATGTGTATGTTCTCTGCAATAAAGGTTTGTCCTTACTATCACGGTTTAGTAGCGGGTAAAATATAGGGATTAGATTGGCAGTAGCCCCAGCTGGGACTTGAACTTGTGACCTTCTGCTCCTGAACACACTGGCTGTGTTCATCGCACCACACTGTGCTCACAGAGACAGTGCAGTCCCTGGAGATACCATGGTTGTTTGTCAGACAGAGCCTGTCGGTTGCAGTGCATGGCACCCACCTACACAGGGCTAGGCCATGGTCGGCTCTGGGCAGCTGCCACTGCCCCCCTCCACCACCAGTGCCCCTCTGCCACCATGCTGACATGCCCTTCTGCTGGTGGTGCTGGTGGTGTGCAGTCTCAGGCCATCCAGTGTGCAGGTAGGCGGCTGCCTATGGTGCGTGTTCTGGGGTAGGGGTGCCTGCATAGGCGTCCACGCTTCCCCCCAACACCGCCTGCCAATGTTCTGTGCCCTTGGGGTACCTGCTGGGTACTATCCCCTGTGACACTGTGATAGACACTCTCGTGCCCATGTTGGGCCCTCATCAGTTGCTGTCTGGCTGCTGTTCAGTTTCAGCATTCCTAAGTGCCATCCTATATGACCATCCCTATAATACACAATCATATCCGATATGACAGCCATATTGGACACACTCACCCAAACAACTATCCAAAGATAAACTACCATAGACTAATACACATAAAACAAACAAATTCACCTCAAATTTGCAAGGAAATTTCCTCAAACTTATCCTCCTTATCATGCATCCTTATTAATGCACGATCAATGAAAAATAAACTCCCCATATTTAATGATCTAATAACAGACTCTAAACCAGACATCTTATGTGTCACAGAGACTTGGCTTTCTGAAACGGACACAGTTTACCTAAATCAACTTGATAATGAAAACTATGACCTTTTTTACAAACATAGATCCAACAAAAAAGGCGGAGGAGTCCTAATGATGACGAAAAAAATATTAAATGCCAAATCAATCCAATCAAACATATCTAATAACATAGACACATTATTGATAAAAATCGGCCTCATGAAAATCTGCTTAATTTATAGACCTCCAGACCAAAGTGCAGATTGCCTAGACTCCTTTATTGATCTCCTTAGCTCATCCACTGAACAAAACCCTGTAATCATGCTAGGTGATTTCAATCTCCCATCACTATCAACACATAACTCCAAATTATTTCTCGATGCTATATCAGATATAGATTATCATCAAATAATAAATACCGCAACACATATAAAAGGAGGAACACTAGACTTGATCTTTCTCCCTGATGCACTCTTCAAACTAATCAACCCAAATTCCATAACACTCACAGAGACACCCTGGTCTGATCATTATACTATCAACATAAATATCACATATCATACTACTAATGTCAAAAACTATACATTAAATGGTCCCACGTCAAAATTTAAAAAGTTTAATGAAACGGAATTCCTCGACACTACAATCCCACACCTCTTGCCATACACATCAGATCTAGATGACGCTGTCAACAACTGGTACGAAACCATCAATAATGCAGCCAAAAGCAACCACACAAATAAACAAAGGATACACCCCAAAACAAACAGTACACCATGGTTCAACAACACACTAAAACAAATGAAAAAAGAACTAAGAAAACACGAAATTAAATGGCGAAAATCTAAGTTGACTATTCACAAGGAAATATACAATAACCATCTCATAAAATATAAAGAAGCAATAGATAGCACAAAGAAAAACTACTACGCAGCAACATTATCAAAATCATTTAACAGACCTCGAGAGCTATTTTCTATTGTCAGAAACCTTACCAATAACGCTCAAACTTCTAGCAATGAAATCACTGACATCTCAGTACAAACACTAGCCAATCACTACCAAAACAAATCAAAAAAACCTCAAATGACATTAGATACAATTAACACCCCTCAGCAGCCTATTGACAAATGGTCAGACTTTTACCCCATTTCAAGTACGTCATTAAAAACTATCATATCTGGTCTTAATACCACAACTTCATATTTAGACCCATGCCCAGTGTCATGGATAAAAAACACACTGCCAACTCTACTATCATTCATTCTCCCAATAGTCAACCTCTCATTAACCCAAGGTTATCTCCCACAATCACTCAAACACGCACAAATACGCCCAATACTAAAAAATAGCAAATTAGATAAAACATCCCCAGTATCATACAGACCCATCTCTAGCATACCATTTTTGGCCAAAATAATAGAAAAAGTAGTACAATTACAGACACAGGAATACATAGACACATCTTACCCACTTGACGAGCAACAATATGGATTTCGGCCCCGCCACGGAGTAGAAACACTACTTACTGTCTTAATTGATACTCTCCTAAGAGGAATCGACAATCATAAACAAGCATTCATCCTCCTCTTCATTGACATATCAGCGGCCTTTGATAGTGTACATCACTCAATAATGCTCAGCAACTTAAAACAGATAGGAATAAACTCTACAGTACATAAATGGTTCACCTCTTATTTAAACAACAGAACACAAAATGTACGAATAGGTAATCAAACTTCAACTACATATAATCAAGAAATAGGTTTACCACAAGGATCTGCACTATCAGCCCTACTTTTTAACATTTACATAAAACCGGTCTGCAATATCTTTAAAAAATTTGGAGTACAATATCATCTCTATGCAGACGATATTATGATGTACATTCCATTTACCATCCCCAACCTACCGTTACAACTCCTCTCAGACTGTTATAATGAAATCACAATTTGGCTAAAAACTCAAAACCTCCACATAAACCATGCTAAAACCGAAGTCCTAATAGTAACAAAAAATCAATCATTTACCCCCCCAACCCATATAACACTACAAGATCAAGAAATTAAAATAAAAATGAAATAAGATATCTAGGTGTTATAATAGATACACACCTTACAATGGAAACCCACATCAGAAACACCATAAAGAAAATCTATTTTAAACTTAAAATTCTCAAACAACTACGCCCGCTAGTATTTGTACAAGATTTCATCAATATAACACAAGCTATCATAACCCCTCATTTTGATTTTGCCAACCTAATACTTATGGGCATTTCAAAACAGAACATTAAAAGAATTCAACTAGCCCAAAATGCAACAGCAAGAATTATACTAAAAATAAACTCACTCCAACACATAACACCAATACTAGCATACCTTCATTGGTTACCAATACAGAGTAGGATAACATACAAAACTTTAATTACCTCATTCAAAGCATTAAACGACATGGCTCCGACTACACTATGTAATCTAATATGCAAAGAAACACCTAAGCCTACCCACAGAAAAGAACAATTAAATAAACTAAAGATTCCGAAGGACTTCATAAAAGCACATAAATTAACCAATAATAGAGCCTTCTCTCATATAGCTCCCACTATCTGGAATTCCCTACCAGAGGACCTACGATCTCTAACAGAGATCATGGAATTCCGCAAAAAATTAAAAACATATCTATTCACCAAACACTATAATACCATGGAAAACCTAGCACTCAACTTAGACAAAGGCTAAATAAGTAACTGACCACATAAAACACAACCCTCCCACCTAAATGGACCACACACTTAGCGTAAACGAAAAGACTATCCAATCTCTTATGCCTTAATACCTCCCTCATGTATATAGTTGTATCGGTTATGTACTATATTATGTACGTAGACACCACATTCTGTTAGTTAATTGTTTTAACACAGTTCCAGTTTAAAATCACTGTTTTAATTTTCCTAGATTTAAGTTTGTTTAATTTATGATACTTCAAGATGTTCTATGTATATTTAAGATGTTCTATGTAAAACAAACTTCGATTTGTTAATTGTTGTTATTTGTACACCGCAACTGATCTCTGGAAGATGCGGTATAAAAATGAGTGTTAAATAAATAAATAAATGAACATTTTTCCTCAACGTATGACAGAACAATTCCAGAACAAAATAAACACAAACATGCCCCCCCATCCATATATTCCACCTTGTCTTAACACCCCCCCCCCCCCAAAATGCATGTCAAACCACTCTAATAACAGCTAAATTACTTGACACAGCAATCATGGGGCTCAACACCACAACTTTCTCACAAAACCTTTGTCCTGTCTGATCTATTTACAGCACTACTCAAAATTACAAATATGCCACTAACTCAAGGTTATATGCTAATCAACCTCAAAAGTGCAAGTGTTAATCTCATACATGCACCTTCTTAGACCCATCTCCAACCTCATATAGACCTATCTCCAGCCTCCCATTTTTAGCAAAAATAATTGAAAACAATTATACAAAAATCACCTTCAAAACCATGTCAATCTATTTGCCCCACTAGACCCACAATAACATGGATTTAGATCTCATCACACAGTGAAGATCCTCATGACAATCCTTCTAAACAACATAATACAAGGCATGGAGAAACCATGCACAGTATTTCTATTGCTCTTTCTGGACATTTCTGCAGCATTTGACACTGTCTGCCATAGCATATTAATATCCAGACTATGAACCATAGGTCTTCAATGGTTCTCCTCCTACTTATCAAAGGCAACAAGTGAGAATAGCTTCTAAGACTTCAACATGGTTTCCTTTTCAGCATGGAGTTCCCCAGGCCTCATCACTATCATCCTTATTTAACATCTACCTAAAACCACTTTGCATATTATTAGTCTCCCACAAAATATTTTATCACATCAATGCTGACGATATTATGCTTTATGCATCTTTCTCCACACTAATCTTGACTATAGCACTCTAATATCCAACGAAGTCAATCAATGGCTCTCTGCCAAAGGACTAACAGTCATCTTCAAAAAAACTGAAGTGTTCTTTATTTCAAGAGACGCATCCTTCCTCCTGCCCAAAACACTGAAAGTTCTAAATGCTGAATTAGAAATATAACCAGATGTTCAATACCTAGGTGTAACGTTTGATCAACGCGTTGCCTTCCATGTACACATCAACAGTATCATCAAAGCCATTTACTACAAGATGAAAACTGTCAAGCACCTCCGCCCATTACTGAATGACAACAGCTTCTGAACCATCTTCCAAGCTCTCATATTTCCTCACTTCGACTACTGCAGCATAATCTACCAAGCTCTACCGACATTCCACTCACACTTTGCTCAAAAAATGGCAGCACTTATTCTGTACGGAGCACCACAACATTCCCATGTGATGCCATTATTAAAACATTTACACTGGCTCCCTGTTCTAAGCTGGATCAAATTCAAAGCCCTCTTAACCATATTCAAACTCTCACATAAACGCCCTACCGAATGTTTAACAACTGAAATCCAACAAACTCCAGCCCTTAGAACCAGAAGGCCCTACATGTAAAATACCTTCAGCGTCCTACCACTCAAAGCTTGAAGTAATCAAATAATCTGCACTCACCCCACCCCAGAACTCTGACAAGTTCAGAGCAATATACAACCTTTCCAGCTTTAGCAAGGAACTAAAACCTTCCTATTCAAGGATCACTGTGGTAAAGAGATGTGAAGCCCGATTCAGAAAGGGGCACGTCTGGGCCCCATGCATGCCTCCAGAGAGGTAGTGTATGCACGGCACCGATTCCACAACCCCGCATAGATACACACACAGGGATGTAGAATCAGCATGTGGCCGTTCCTGGGGAAGCACGCCTAACTGGCAGCCTATCGCTCCGTCCTGAGCCACACATATGTGTAGGCCATGCGCACACCGGCTGTGTTGCTCCAGTCACCCTGTGCATCTGCAACCCTAAATATGCCCCCAACTCCATGTCCTGCAGACCATGTGCGACCAGAACCAGGAAGAAGCCCCCCCCCCCCCCCACACATCATAATACACACATAAACATGGCTACTAGGCAGCCTAATTTCAGCGAGGCAGAGACAAGGCTACTGGTGACCATGGTCCTAGAGCATGAGGAGACTCTTCTCCCCACCAGGCAGAGGTGGCCAGCCTACACAACAGCACATAGGGGCTGGGAACACATCAGGACCACCCTTGCTCAGTAAGTACATCACAATACAAACAGGCAAACCTGGAAGCAGAGAGAAGTGGGCAGGCTGGAGCAGAACACAAGTTGGCACAGAGACAGGCATGCACCAAGGTGAAGAGGAAGGGCAGGGAAAGTCAGGATCTGCCCCTGGCAGAAAGCAGGCAGGCTGCACAGTGACAGCACAGCACAGACAAAGCAGCCCCATAGCAGGGGCCCAGGAAACAAGGGAGAACAGGATGCAAGCAGGCCCACAGTGAAGGCACAGGGTGACACAGAGACAGATGGAAGGGACACGCATAGCAGAGAGCAATCCCAGAATGTCAGCCACAGCCCCAAGTCACACAGATGCCCCCTGAGGAGCCCAAAAAAATGTCTCTATACAAGCCCCCAGGCAGGGGGGGGGGTGAATCCAGCACCCGCAGCACCATTGGCCAGGCACAGAACCACTAGGTTAGAGCTGTGAGTGTGCCCAGGGCCTAGAAAGTGAGAGCAGAGCAAGTTAGAGGGGAGGCACAGTGTGCATGGTACAGGTGCAAAATGAAGTAGTACAGGCCCCCAGGCAGGAGGCGACCCCAGCACCCTGAGTCAGGCACAGAACCAGCAGGCCAGAACGGTGAGTGCTCCCAGGCCCTAGGAGGGGAGGAAATTGGGTCCTGTGCATGTACGCCAAATGCAATGACGAGACACAGCCCCCCCCCCTTCCCGGCATGGCATGGCAGGGTGATTCACCACCGAGATCAGATAGGGACAGGGCACATGATGCACATGCGCATAGTGCCAGCAGCAAATCCCCCCCCCCCCCCCCCAATGAGTAGGAAGGTCTGTGCCCTGGCATGGGGGAATGATGAGGTATGTCTCTACCCCATAGGTGTTTCTGGATCCTGTGTGACACAGAGATATACCATGTGCGATACCGCACAATCTGCCGCTCATGCCCACATTTGATAAGGGGTATCCGGTGGCAGCTGCAAGAGGAGCAGAGTGAGTAGTCATGCAGATACCCAGTCTGAGCAGCAGGCTGACAGGCCCCCCAACACAGAGGCAGGGCACTACATGTAATAGCATATACTGCTGTGGCATGGACACCATGGAAACAGCATGCTCCCCCCCCCCCCCAGCCATCATAGTAGTGCAGCAACAAGAAGAGCAGAGTGTGGACGTGTGGGGCAGTCACCACGATGTCCCACAGAGAAGTATGGGCACTGAGCATGGTAAGGTAACACAATGAGGCCTGACTGTCCCACCACAATAGCAGTGACAGGAGCACTGCCCGGAGGTTGACACAGGAAACCCATACCTGATGTGGGCCACCTATGGGCCAGAATTGTTCCATTGGCACACCAGGAACCCTGCTACCCATGGATGACCTGTCAAACATGCAGCAGAGACACCACAGATGTGCAGCTAACCATGACCTCTATCCCCCACAGCAGCAGCAGGAGGATGACTCCCCACCCCATCCCCTGATGACTCCACCCCTGACACCATGGAGGACACCGGTGCAGATACACCCCCCAGCCCCAGCATGACCACCATCAGGGGCAGCAGCAGTGCACCACCAAGCCTCATCCTCTTGTCCAGCACAACACCATCCATGGATGATGAGGAGGGCCCAACAGGGGAGGCAGCATTATCCCCCTCCACCTCCCCTGAAGGGAACAGAGCTGATGGCAATGGGCAGAGTGACCTATGTCCCACAGCACACCTGGGGATAGTGTTCAGCAGGGCAGTGGCAAGATCCCACTAGTGCCATGCACAGGTGCTGAAGAGACAGGGGCGACCTCTGGACCCTCATCCTTCAGCCCCTGGTTGAGGGGATGTGTGGCGTGATAGGCAGAGTGGCTGAGGAGGCCCCATGGAGTGTTGTGGGGGAGGCTGGAGCAACACAGGCTGAGGGGTCAGGAAGGGGTGGCAAGAGGAAGGTGGGTGAGTGCATAGGGGAGGGTGAATAGCTGGAGGGTGGTGATGAGGGTGAGGGGACAGAGCACATGCAGGGGGAGTGTCTGGGGGGGTGGGAGTTGCAGGAGGGTGGGAGCGAGGATGAGGAGTCTGAGTGCAGGCAGGAGGAGCGTGTGGAGGTGTGTGACTGGCAGGAGGGTGGGAGTGAGGGTGAGGGATCTGAGTGCATGCAGAGGGAGTGTGTGGGGTGTGTGAGTGGCAGGAGGGTAGGAGGGTAGGAGCGAGGGTGAGGGGCCTGAGTGCATGCAGGGGGAGCGTGTGGGCATGTGTGAATGGCAGGAGGGTGGGAGCAAGGGTGAAGGGTCAGAGTGCATGCAGGGGAAACATGGGGGAGTGTGAGTGGCAGGAGGATGGAAGTGAGGGTGAGGGGTCTGAGTGCATGCAGGGGGAGTGCGTGGGGTGTGTGAGTGGCAGGATGGTGGGAGCGAGGGTGAGGGGTCTGAGTTCATGCAGGGGAAGCATGTGTGGGTGTGTGAGTGGCAGGAGGGTGGGAGTGAGGGTGAGGGGACAGAGGGAATGCAGGGGGAGAGCATGGATAAGGGTGGGTGTGCAGAGTGGATAGAGGTTCTGAGTGCAGGTGTGGAGTAGGATGTGACAGTGCGGCTGGAGGGGGGTGCAGATGAGGAGGAGGCAGTGGGGGGCCCAGGTTATGGAAGCTGGGTTTGCCAGGAAGCTGTGGTGGTGCCAGATCATGGCAGTGATGAGGGCAGTGATGCAGCAGAGGTTCCTGCAGCCGGGTGCACGTGGGAACTGTGTGCTCATGTTGGTGGGCCACGAAGCCTATCTCTATCTGATGTGGGGCCCAATGAGGGGGCCCAAGAGGCATTTGGAGGTCCTGAAGACATGCCAGTCATGGCCCATCTGGAGCATGTGTTTGCACACAGTCTTGCACAGCTGCTCAGGCCCCTCTCCCACCTCTCACACCATGTGGAGGGTCTCAGGGGTAAGGTGCAGGGCTTGAGGGGTGAGCTCGGGGACTTGCGACTGTTGCTGGAGGCCCATCTGCAGCCCCACACAACACCCCTCAGTCACACAGCAGGCAGGCCTGTGGGCACTGAAGGGGCTCCACTATCTGGGAGGGACACAGGGGCAGTCGTACCACGAAGTGGCATGAGCCACGCCAGTGGCTGCTGGTGCAGTGACAGCCACCAGCGCGGAGTTGCTGGCAGTGTTAATGGCCCTGTAAGTGCAGCAGGGGCGAGGGTTGGGTGCCGTGGGGCACACCTGTTTGCTGATGTGTGTGGGCACTGTTTGCCCATATTCTGTGTCTGTCCCATGCATGTCTCTGAAGGACTAGAAAAAGGGACTGTTACTTCTGGAGAGAGATCTGCAACTGTGAGTATATACTTCTGGTAATTTTCTAAAAGGAATTCTTTGTATTAAAGCTAATTAATCTGTGAACCCACTATTTTTTGTTAAATCAGTCAGGGCCTAGTAGCAGCAGTTTAAGTTTAAATTTAAAACACAGAGGAGAACTTTCTGGTTACATTTCATACCCAGCAGAGAGCTTGTAGTTTAAATTTAATAGTCACTCAGGGCCTAGTAACAGCAAAGTACTTTTAGTTTAAATTTAAAACACAGAAGAGAGCTTTCTGGTTACATTTGGAACCCAGCAGAGAGCTTGTAGTCTAAACTTAATAGTCACTCAGGGCCTAGCATCAGCAAAGTACTTTTAGCTTAAATTTAAAACACAGAAGAGAGCTTTCTGGTTAAATTTAGAACCCAGCAGAGAGCTCGTAGTTTAAATTTCATAAGACGTTAGAGCCTAGCAGCAGCTAAGAGCTATAATTTAAATCAAATCAGAATATAGCTTACCTCAGCAGCACAAGACAGGGTACTGTGTAGCAGCCCTCTTTTAATAAGTCTTTACTGAGGAAGATGTAGGGATGTTACCCATGACTGAAGTGGTATTTAAAGGTGCGGAAGAATTGAAGGAAATATCGATACATCGGGAAGATGTATTACAACTATTAGATAAACTGAAGAGTAGCAAATCACCTGGGCCGGATGATATACATTCAAGGGTGTTGAAAGAACTGAAATATGAGATTGCAGACCTGCTATTAGTAATCTGTGAACTATCATTAAAATCATCGCTAATACCTGAAGATTGGAGGATCGCCAATGTAACACCAATTTTTAAAAAGGGTTCCAGGGGTGATCCGGGAAACTACAGACCAGTGAGCCTCACATCAGTACCAGGAAAAATGGTAGAAACTATCATAAAGAATAAAATTACTCAGCATGTAGATAGTCATGACCTAATGGGAGATAGCCAACATGGCTTTAGACAAGGAAGATCTTGTCTTACTAATCTGTTATGTTTTTTTGAAGGAGTGAATAATCAGGTGGACAAAGGTGAGTCGGTTGATATTGTGTATCTGGACTTTCAGAAAGCCTTTGACAAGGTCCCTCATGAGAGACTTTTGGCAAAACTAAAGAGTCATGGGATAGGAGGCAGTGTACTATTGTGGATCAGGAACTGGTTAAAAGATAGAAAGCAGAGGGTAGGGCTAAATGGCCAATTTTCCCAATGGAGAAAGGTGAATAGTGGTGTACCCCAGGGATCTGTGCTGGGTCCGCTGCTTTTTGACATATTCATAAATGACCTGGAAAGTGGAATAACGAGTGAGGTTATCAAATTTGCAGATGACACAAAACTATTTAAAGTTGTTAAAACCCAAGAGGATTGTGGAAAATTGCAAGAGGATCTTGATAAATTGGAAGACTGGGCATCAAAATGGCAGATGAAATTTAATGTGGACAAGTGCAAGGTTATGCACCTAGGGAGGAACAACCCAAACTATGGTTACACGATGCAAGGTTCCACATTAGGAACTACCACCCAGGAAAAAGATTTAGGCGTCATTGTGGATACCATGTTAAAACCCTCAGCCCAGTGTGCAGCAGCGGCCAAGAGAGCAAATATAATGCTAGGTATGATAAGGAAAGGAATGGAAAATAAAACAAAAGATATTACAAAGACTCTATATCGTTCCATGGTGCCGCACCTTGAATATTGTGTGCAATTCTGGTCGCCGTATCTTAAAAAGGATATAGCGATTTTAGAAAAGGTTCAGAGAAGAGCCACCAAAATGGTAAAGGGGATGGAAGGATACTCCTATGAAGAAAGGCTAAAAAGGTTAGGGCTCTTTAACCTGGAAAAGAGACGGCTGAGGGGAGATATGATAGAAGTCTATAAATTAATGAACGGAGTGGAACGGGTAAACGTAGATCGATTGTTTACCTTATCAGAATATAGAAAGACTAGGGGACATGCATTGAAGCTACAGGGTAAACAATTTAAGACTAATAAAAGAAAATATTTTTTCACTCAACATGTAATCAAACTCTGGAATTTGTTACCGGAGGATGTAGTAAAGGCTGTTAGTGTAGCTGGGTTTAAAAAAGGTTTGGACAAGTTCCTGGAGGAAAGGTCCATAAACCATTATTAAGAAGGGACCCAGGATATCAATGCTTGAACCAGTACAAGCATTGTGGAACCTGTGTCCCTTGGGGAAACTGCTAGGTACATATGACCTAGATTGGCCACTGTTGGAAACAGAATACTGGGCTTGATGGACCTTGGTCTGACCCAGTATGGCATATCTTATGTTCTTATGTTTATTGGGTAAATAAAATGTTATGCTGTTCAACATGTTTGCCTTGTATGCCTAGGTGTCTGTCACTCACAGCAACCCTGACTAATAATGGCCCCAGTCATATGTGTAACGCTACAGGGGAGATGCCCTGCTGCACACCACACGTTCATGGTAGCCCATGAACGACTGAACCACATAGGCAAGTAGACTGGCCACCACAGTAGCAGGAGACAGAGAAAACACTCAGGGGGAATGGGGAGGAGCCACATGGAAGGGGAGGGGAGCATTGAACATGTGACAGCAGCACAGCCATCAGTCCATGGAGGTGCTGTGACCTAGGGTGGTGGAGCCGGCCACAGCACAGACGCTAGTGGTGTGTGCCATGCAGAGGGGGCAGGATGGTGAGAGGGGAATTGACCAGGGCAGGTCATGGATGTGGCAGACCCAGGTCACATGGGCAGCCCAGATGTGCTGGTACCCCTAAGGAAGGATGTGGATGGACCCATGACAGGGAGGGTAGGGAGGCACAGCGGACAGACTGCACAGTTGGGGCTACATGTAGCAGTGGTCCTCGATGTGGAATCTGAGTGGGAGCAGGATGTGCTGCATGCGGTGCACAGTGATGGACAGGATGGGGCCCACATCTGAGCAGCCACACAAGAGGTGACGAATAGATAGAAGGGGGGAGAGTAAAGGGTATGAGTTTGGGCAGGGGAGTGTGGGGTGGGTGTCAATCACATTCCAAGGCTGTCTGTGTGACATTGTGGCATGTGGTGGGCATGGGTGGTTGGGGAGTGAGTGGGTCCACAGGATAGCACTGCCTCACCATTCCCCATGGAGCGTACCACCTTAACATTCCCCAAAGGGGCAGTGGCCAGTCCGAGGGGGTCTTGGGAAGGCCCACAGTGTAGACATGGGTTCCCCTAGCCACATATCATGCTACAATTGCATTACATGCACATCTGACTCATGAACATGTCTGTATCAGGGTGGTAGGCCCTGTGCCATCACACCGGATAGCCAGACCCCAGATATGTCACCACTCTCTCAGCTCTCATGGATCCTGGCCTTTGTAGGGCTATGCGCTGCATGGGATTTGCACCTGATTCCAATCCACGGATCTGCATGTGCCCGTGGGACCGGAGGCCATGTTTTCTAGGGCTTGTGCAGTCACTATTTAGCCACCCCCATGCCTCGGTCACGGGGATGGTTTTGGACGTCTCCACACATCATATTCTGGGACATTAGACTTTTCCAAACCTGCCTGTCCCCATGCTGTACCTGCTGACTCCACGCCCCTCGGGTAGAATGTGTATTTCCTAGGCTGTCCGTCACAGACAGCAGAGTGTTAATGCACAGTAGACATTACTACCAATGCAATATTACAGCTTCAGCAGCCTGAACCATATCTCAGTCCCCCACATGCCCTGTGGGGCATTAGCTAGGCCCAGTGCATACCTATATGGGGTTCCAGAATATAAATGTCAATATGTATGTCAGAATATAGCGTGCATCACATGGTTTGTCACATTCAGAGTCAGTCCCAGTGATTCCTGCCCTGGTGATCTCTACAGACATGCCTTAGATGGCTTGAGATTTATTTATTTATTTATTCAGTTTTGTATA
The DNA here is from genome assembly GCA_033557465.1 of Ichthyophis bannanicus. NCBI lineage: Eukaryota > Metazoa > Chordata > Amphibia > Gymnophiona > Ichthyophiidae > Ichthyophis > Ichthyophis bannanicus. The sequence goes on along the minus strand of CM066031.1, from coordinate 1,814,900,671 downwards.
CTGCCTTATCCTTCAATCAAAGCGGTCACAACACAATTGGGGGATACATTTAACATGCGGGGATATGAGACACATACACTAATACTTCCAGGGAACATGGGCAATGGAGGGTTAAGTGGCTTGCCCAAGACCACAAGGAGCATCTGTGGGACTAGAAACCCCAGTCCTTCCGGCCCAAGGTTGCAGTCCTCTAGTGGGATTTGAACCTCCAACCTTCCGGCCTGAAGTACCTTGCCCCAACCACTAGGCTACTCCTCCAGGTCCACACACCCAAAGGGATGCAGGTCCCCAAAGACTGCCTACTTTGCTGATCAACACATGTCTGCCCTTATCATGCCTCTGGCCTATATGTGAACACATTCTTCTGCTCTGATCTCCCATACCCATCATATTTCTTCCTTCACCCCTTCCTGTGAACACTTCTCTTCTGCCAATTTGCCTCTATCTGTGCCCTTCTCTTCTTCAGCCATATCTGGACATTGCTACCCTTACCCTGCTGTTCCATATTCCTAGGAAACAGTACCTGAGTCTGTTAGGCATGCTTTGTCCCTGGAACCTCTCAGATCCCGGCTAGGCACTCACTGCATTGGTGCCACTTTGGGGTCAGATCCATCTAGGCTCCATTATGTTTCTTTTTTCATTCCCCTGCACATATCATGCTCACAGCTGCTGTGCTGTCTGTGCCAAATAGATTGTATGCCCTGTTGGGCAGGAGCCATCTGTTGCATGTGTCTGTGCAGCACTGTATTCATCTTGTAGTGCTATAGAAATGATCAGTGGTGGTTGCTGTGGCTGTCGTAGGGCCTTCTGGCTATGGCATCTGAGGCATACCTGTGTACTGGCATTCTTTGCAGCAGCTACACCTGTCCTATCTGGGGTATGTCAATCTGTACGCATTCACTATCTGTATGGTGACCCTGTCTGCCTTCCCACAGCTAGCTTTGTGGCATTGATCCCCCGGTCAGGGCTGTGTGGGCATGAGGGGGGGGGGGGGGTGGACCCTGTGCCATCACACCAGATAGCCAGACCCCAGATATGGCACCACTCTCTCAGCTCTCATGGATCCTGGCCTGTGTAGGGGCGTGCGCTGCATGGGATAGTCCGTGGAATGTTGGTAGTACATCAGTCGTGTCTCCCGGTGGCAGACACCATGGATATATGGCTGCCCTATTACTCTGCCAACACTATCTGCTGTACATGGGGTACCCTGTGTATCATACTTCAGATGGTACCAGCAGAGGATCCCATGTGGCTTCGTCAGGAAATATTGCTATCATTACTAGTGTCCCTCAGATTAAGGGCATTCAGGTCTGCATACATCATACTGTGTATCATGGGCATGCATTAATGCTATTTGCACTGTTGGATGCCCCTATTATGGGGTCCTTTAACTTTTCCGGGCATATGTTTGAACATTTGGCTATGGAGGGCCCTCTCTGACTTTGCCTGCTTTATCACACTGGCACCTCATGACACTGTGGTCATCCATTTATTTATTTATTTAATTTATTTAACTGCATTTATATCCCGCTTTTCACCGGGTCAAAGCGGTGTAACATGTAACATCGGGGGGGGGGGGTAATTTTTTTATGGTGGGGCCATCACCAGGGTCAACATTTAATGATTTGGGTAGACATGGACATGTTTACTTCTAAGTGTTTAGGTCATGGTGTTGTTTCCGTTCAGAGATGTTCACGGAATAGGATTGTCTTTAGCTGTTTCTTAAATGATGTGATGTCAGCGTTGCTCCTGATGTGTTTTGGTAGAGAGTTCCAGAGGGATGGAGCATAGAGTTCGAATGCTCTGTTGCAGGTCCGTTGTGTGGATTTGGTTCTTTTGTAAGGGACAACGATAGAGTTATTGCAGGAATGTCTGGTTGATCTGTTGTGGGATGGTCGAGGCAGTAATGAGTGTAGGGAGGTGATCTGTTTTTGGTGGATAGTTTTGTGGGTGAGTAAGATAGCTTTGTACTTGATTCTTGCTTGCACTGGAAGGAGGTGAAGGTTTCTTAGGATTGGAGCTATGTGGTCCCGTTTTTTTGCATTCTGAATGATCCTTGCTGTAGTGTTTAAGGCAGTACGGAGGGAGCTGGTGTGCGAGGCAGGAAGTCCATGATAGATTATGTTGCAGAAATCCAGATGAGGGAGTGTCACAGCTTGCATCACGGTCCTGAAGTCGTGAGGTTCTAGGAGGGGCCGGAGGTGTTGAATAGTTTTGGCTTTGTGGAATATCATCCCAGCAGTTTTGCTGATTTGTTGTTTGAGGGTGAGAGCTTGGTCGATGATGACCCCTAGATATCTTATTTGAGGCTGGACTTGGATTTGTGTGGTTCCCATGTTGAGGTGGGTAGGTGGTTTGAAATCAGGTTCTTTTGTTACTATTATGGCTTCGGTTTTCTTTATGTTAATGGATAGATTGTTCTCCTGCAGCCAGTTGGCTACGTCATTGAAGCAGGCAGACAGCTGTTCGTTTTTCGGGTTGGTGGTTGTAATTGGTGCGTAGAGCATTATGTCGTCCGCGTAGATGTGGAAGTTGATGTCGTGGGTGCGTATGATTGAGCATAGTGGACGGAGATATATGTTGAACAACATGGCGGATAGGGTGGATCCTTGGGGTACTCCTTGTAGTTGTTGGTAGGGGGGCGAAGTTGTGGAGAGGGTGCGGATCCGTTGCTGTCTGTTAGTTAAGTAGGATCTGAACCATTGGAGTACAGTGTCTTTGATTCCAATTGCTTGTAGTCTGTGTATGAGGATTTCGTGTGAGATTGTGTCGAAGGCCGCTGATATGTCTAGGAAGATCAGGATGTATCCAGAGTTTTTCTCTTGGGTTCCGATGATGAGTGTGTTCATTAGGATGGTCATGAGGGTCTCAACTCCATGTAGTGTCGGAAACCGTGTTGCTGCGGGTCAAGTATGTCGGTGTCTAGATGATCTTGAAGCTGGTGTTGGACTATCTTTTCTATTATCTTGGTGGCGAGGGGGAGGCTTGCCACTGGTCTGTATGAGGTGGGGTCCGTGGGGTCCAGGTTGTTCTTCTTTATGGTTGGTCGAATGGTTGATGTTTTGAGGGCATCAAGTATGTATCCTTGTTGAAAGGATTCGTTTAGAATGTGAGTCAGTGGGACACTTAGTTCTTCCTTGGTTTTCTTTATCCATTCGGTGGGGCAGGGGTCTAGTGGGGAGGTGGTGGTGTTCAGACAGGAGATGGTGGAGGATATCTCTTCCTTTGAGGTTTCATTGAATGTGTTCCAGTCAGTATTTATGTCCACATGTATTTATGTCCACATACGGTCCAGGTACTGGCCAGGTTTTCATGTCCCCCCCTGCACTGCTGCTACCCACACCAGCTCTCCCCCATGCACCCCCAAGACCACACACACACACACACTCTCACTTTCTGCGACAGCAACTGATTCTGCCAGGTGGCTATCCTGCACCTGTACATATCAGCTATGACATAACATACGCACATGGGGTACCAACGTTACATATCTGATCTCCCGTTCTCACTCCTAAAGGTATACATTCCCTGCTCACGTCCATACTCTCCCTGCATCAGCAGTCCCATCTTTATGAGCATAGTTTTGTTGGGGTCCCGTAGATTGTCTCCTTTGGCATTTACAGTGCATAGGTGTATGGCTTGATTGGACACTGTTGCTCTTCTTAATATTGCTGCAAGTGCTTTAGATATGTTTCTTTACCCTACAACATTCCCTCAGTTCTGCTCCCTGTACCTTATGACTGCATCCTTTATTTGTCCTGAGTGTAGGGGTGCTATTTCAAAACCTACGTGTCACATCTATTCACCTATATGGGACACATTGCAGGGAAGAGCTGAATAATTTCTAAGTCCGAGCCTTATACTTGGTTTCAACATCTATAACATGGATGTTTCTGGATTACACCTCAAACATACACGGCCCTTTCAGGAATAAGCTTTCTACATCTCTGCGGTTGACCATGCCCCTTTTCCGCTCTCTCCCACCCATGTTGTTAATTCCCTGTGCTACCGCCCTGGACGTGCATGTCAGCGGTGTTTCGGAATAGGACATTTTCACCACTTATACATCCATGCCACATGTGGACATCCCTTATTCATGTTTTAGAATGACCCCCACAACCAACTCTCCTATTAGTCCAATACTCTGCACCACATCTCATATCTCCATACAGCATCTCATGTCTCTTCACCACATGTCATGTCCCCCTAACAAATCTCTCATATTATTATGCTCGTTATACCACTATCATTTCATCATGCTCATGTTATATCTCCATACTCATTTAATGCTTCAACCTATCTTTTAATGTAATCTGATATTTTAGGGGCAAGGGTAGGTTGTGGATAGTTTCCTACAATCCACATTGCTTGGGATTTTTGGAGACCAGGGCCCCATTTTTGAAGGGATTACACGGGTAACTGCCCTAGTTACCCATGTAAATGCCTTAACAGGGAATTTCAAAGGCATCTACATGGGTAGTGCCTTCTAAAATTCCCTGGTTTGTCCCTTAAGCGCCCTGATGCTATGCAGTTAGCATCGGGGCGTGTCAGTGGTGTTCTGGGGTGGAGGCAGGCCATGGTGCTACCCGTGTAGCACCGATTTTTAATGCTACACAGTTAGCGCTCTGCACCTTAAAGATAGGCAAGGGAAACCCTCGCCTATCTGTAAGGTGCTGGGGCTAACCGTGTAGAATCGAAAATTAGTGCTACACGTATAGCTCCTGCGGCCTCCTAGCTATGCGGCGATACCCAAATTTTCAATGCTGGGGCCACATATGACCCCAGCATGGAAAATCCGGGTTAGGTGGGAGGGGGACGGGCTATATACCGACGCAGCGCATAGCACCGCCCAGATCAAAATCGGGTCCTCAGTTTTTAACTTATTTACAGAAAGTCAACGGTGCTATGGTATCTAAGCAAGAATTCAGTGCTGCAAGATCTGGGGCAGAGGAGTCGGCTTCTCCTGCCCCCGAATAACTTCCCTGCCTGTTGTGCAGGGAAGTTAGAGGGGGGCAAGGAATGGGCAGCCCAGGGACGGAGTCTGGGTGGGCAGAGGGCTGTCACCAGACCTGGACATAAAGGGCCGATTCTAGTGTCGGCCCTGTATATCCAGGGCCAGCAAAATGTCCAGGGAAGTTATTCCACCTCCAAGGTGGAATAACTTCCCTGGACATGCTTTTTTGAATTGCCCGGGGTGCAGATGGGACAGGGGGGGGCCAGGGTTTATTCTCCGCAGCCCGACCCTGACCTTAGGAGGCCAGATCGGGGGTCAGGCTGCGGGGAATAAACACCTTTCTCAGGCGGCTGGCATCATGGATTTTAAATGGAGCCACAGTGCCATGACAACATGACACCATGGCACTGCGGCTCCATTTAAAAACCCTGGCTGAGTTAGCCAGGGGCAGTCCTACAATTGCAGGCCAGACTGAATCGCAGTCTTGGCCTGCAAGTGCAGGACTGTTCGCAATTCTGATCCCGCAGGGCTAGACGTGCTCTGTGGAATCAGAATCACAATCCCCTCTGTACGTCCGCTTCAGACCGGATGCACAAAGGGAATCTACGTCGGGACAGAATTGGGCCCTTATTGAATACCATCAGCATAACAGTATCCGTTGATATGAAAACTCTGAATTAAGTAGCTAAAGTACTAATAAAGATGTTGAATAAAAGCAGAGCAAAGATCAAACCCTGAACTACTCCACTTTCTAAGGTACAAGAGAAAGAGGGGTGATTGTCTATTATAATCCTAAATGTTCAATTGCTAAGGAATTAAGTTATCCTGTTTAATATTTATTTATTTGAGAGTTTTCTATACCACCTTTCACATAATCAAAGCGATTTACATTGAACAATAACCATTACATTACAACATTAGAAACTATTACAGAATAACATGGTGAACTAGGATTTGTTGATGTTGTTAAGTGCCGTCGAGTCGGAGTCGACTCATGGCGACCCTCTGGATAGCTATCCTAAATTGTGTTCGGTCTTCAGTCAGGCGGCTCATTGTTGACAGACTGGTACCCGTAGCTGCTGTTATTGTATCGATCCATCTCATTGCTGGCCTTCCTCTTTTGCGTTGACCTTCTATCTTGCCAAGCATAATGTCTTTCTCTAATGATTTCTCTCTTCGCATGATGTGTCCAAAGTATGAAAGTCGAAGTCTTGTCATCTGAGCTTCTAAAGAAAGCTTAGGTTTGATCTCCTCTAGTACCGACTGGTTTGTTCTTCGGGCAGTCCATGGTATACACAGTATTCGCCGCCAACACCATAATTCAAAGGCATCAATTTTCTTCCTATCTGTCTTTTTCACTGTCCAGCTTTCACATCCATATGATGTTATTGAAAATACCATGGCTTGAACAAGTCAAATCTTTGTATGGAGAGAGACATCTCTGCTCTTGAGAATCTTATCTAGGTCTTTCATAGCCATTCTGCCAAGAGCAATGCGTCGTCTGATTTCTTGACTGCTTGTTGCTTCTTTATTGATAGTTGATCCAAGTAGGTTAAAGTTGTTCACAATTTCAATTTCTTCTCCTTCAACGATGAACCTGTTGATTATGCCAGTTGTCATGATCTTTGTCTTCTTTACATTAAGGTCAGGCCGATTTTCAGACTATGTTCTTTGATTGTGAGAAGCAAATGTTTCAGATCATCTTCACTTTCAGCCAGTAATGTGGTATCATCAGCATAGCGAAGGTTGTTGATGAGTCTTCCACCAATCTTCACACCTCTGTTGTCTTCATACAATCCTGCTTCTCTGATGATTTGTTCTGCATATAAATTAAACAGTTAGGGGGAAAGTATGCAGCCTTGTCTTACACCTTTGCTTATTTTAAACCATTCTGTTTCTCCTTGTTCCATTCGAACTGTCGCTTCTTGATCAATGTACAGATTGCGCAAGAGAACAATGAGGTGTTCTGGTATACCCATGCTTCTTAATGTGGTCCAGAGTTTCTCATGGTTTACACAGTCAAAAGCCTTGCTATAGTCAATAAAGCACAAATAGATATCCTTTTGGTATTCTTTAGTCTTTTCAAGGATCCATCTCACATCTGCAATGATGTCTCTCGTTCCTTGCCCTTTCCTGAACCCTGCTTGCACTTCAGGTAGTTCTTGTTCCAGGTATGATTGTAGTCTCTTTTGAATAATCTTCAGTAGAATCTTGCTGGCATGTGGGATCAGAGCAATTGTGCGATAATTTCCACAGTCAGTTGGATCACCTTTCTTTAGTATTGGTATAAACACAGATATTTTCCAGTCAGTTGGCCATGATGTTGTCTTCCATATTTCTTGGCAGAGCCTTGTGAGTACGGTAACAGCTGCATCAGATTGCTGCAATACTTCTATGGGAATGCTATCAATGCCTGGTGCTTTGTTCTTTGATAAGGCTTTCAATGCTGCTTCAACTTCTTCTTTCATCACCAATGGTTCCCGATCATAAGGTATAGGTTGAAACGGCTGTTGGTCCACTTGATCTTTATCATATAAAAACTCTGTATATTCCTTCCACCTTTTCTTGATCTTCTCAGCATCATTCAACATAGAACCTTGAGCATCTTGTAACATTCCAATTCGAGGCTGGAACTTTTTCTTTAACTCTCTTAGCTTCAGGAAAGCCGATCTTGTTCTCCCTCTAATAGTTTCTGCTTCTATTTCCTTGCAAGTGTCATTGTAGTACTTTTCCTTGTCCTGTCTTGCTGCACGTTGGAAATCTCTGTTGAGTTCTGCGATTGTCTTTCTTTCTCCTCTGGCTTTAGCTTCTCTGCGTTTCTGGGCAATTTTCAGAGTTTCTTCCTTCATCCATTTTGGACGTTTTTGCTTTTTCACCTTTTGTAGAGACTTCTCGCTTTCTTCCAACACAACTTTCTTGATGTCATTCCATAACTCTTCCGGAGCTCTGTCATTTGTATCTAAAACAGCAAATCAATTTTGCAGGCAGTCTTTAAATTCCAGTGGTATATTCTCAAGATCATATTTTGCTGCATTCATGAGTGGTTTGCTCTTTTTCAACTTTAGCTTGAGTTTGCATACTAGTAGTTGATGATCTGTAACACAGTCAGCTCCAGGTTTTGTCTTTGTTGACGTTACAGAGCTTTTCAATCGTTGACTTCCACAGATGTAGTCAATTTGATTTTTATACAATCCATTGGGTGAAGTCCATGTGTACAGTCGCCGCTTGTGTTGCTGGAAGAAGGTGTTTGAGATGAATAGATCATTGGTCTTGCAGAATTCTATCAGTCTTTCTCCAGCTTCATTTCTGTTGCCAAGTCCATATTTTCCAGCTACTTTGCCTTCTTCTTTGTTGCCTTTTGCATTCCAGTCACCCATGATTATCAGGATATCCTGTTTGCATGTTCTGTCAATTTCAGCTTGTACTTGTTCATAGAACTATTCAATTTCATTCTCTTCTGCAGCTGTTGTTATTTATTTATTTATTTATTATTTATTTATTTAACATCTCTTACATACCGCACTATTATCATCAGCGCGGTTTACATGGAACCAAACATATACATACAGAAAAACTGTAGTGCATTTTACAAGTAACAGGAATTTGAACTTGGTAATAAAGGGAAACCATGTACATTATGTAACTATATACAGTAGTCTATACACATTAGTCACAGTTGAAGTTGTCTTGACCTGAGTATGGATGTAGTATTTCTCTTGTGCAAAACTAAATTGGGAAATAGCTTAAGAAGAGGTGGTGTTTGAGACTTTTTCTGAATTGTGTTAGGCTAGTTATGGCTCTCAGTTCTGGTGGGAGTGCATTCCAAGCTATTGGGGCATGAATGCTGAAGGCTCTTTTAGATGTTTCCTTAGTGTATCTGACTGTTTGTCTTGGGATTGTTAATGAGTTTATAGCAGTTGATCTTCTGGATCTATTGGGAGTCTGTGTGTGTAAAAGGTTGGTGATCGTTGATGGTGCTTGATTGTTTAGGGCTTTGAAAGTAATGATTAGTATCTTGTAGTGGATTCTTGCGTTGGTTGGTAACCAGTGGTGTCTTTTTAGAATTGGGGTTATGTGGTCTGTCTTTGATATTCCTTCGAGAACTCTAGCAGCGGTGTTCATCGCCAATTGTAGGGGATTTAAAGTTGATTGCGGGAGACCATGTAGAATTGCATTTGCGAAGTCAAGATGAGGCATTACCAAGGCTTGGTAGACAGTTCTGAAGTCTGTGGGTTCAAGTAAAGGTCTTAAGTGGCGTAGTGTGCGTATCTTGTGATATATTAGTTTTGTTATGTTTTTTATGTGGGTCTTCATATTAAGGCGCTGGTCAAGGGTAATATACTTGAATTGGGTAATATACTTGTTGGGGCATATACTTGAATTATAGTTGTGTTGATAGGCAATCCTCGTAGACGAATAGAGATTAAGCGTTCGCTGACTGCATTGTATTTCATTACAGTTCTTGCAAGTTTCTTCTTTATTATAAATGCAACACCATTTCTTCTTTGTCTTTCATTTCCAGCATAGTAGACCATGTGATCATCTGATGCAAAGTGCCCCATGCCAGTCCATTTCAGTTCACTGACACCCAACAGATCAAGTTGTACACGTTCCATTTCATTCTTGACCACCTCCAACTTCCCTTGGTTCATGCTTCGTACGTTCCATGTTCCAATGCGTAAGACATCTTTACAGCTTCTGACTCTCATTTCATGCGCAGCTACATCAGCAGTCAGACTTCGAGGGCTTTGATCCAACCACATCATAAATGCTGGCTTTACTCTGAAAAGTCTTCAGCTCTTCCCCAGTAGCTAGTAGAGTGCCTTCTGACCAGGGGGTCTCATCTTCCAGCACCATAGCACAATTTGTTTTGTTGTAACTATCCATTGGGTTTTCATGGCAAGATACAGAAGTAGATTGCCGGGCCTTTCTTCCGCGCAGTTTAAGTTTGGTGTTGTTGCTGTTGTCACAAAAATGTGATCCTCTGCCGTCAACACTGTCCCATTCTGCTGCTGCCCAGATGGGTGGTTTGTCTTGGTCTGGCACCTCAGCTGAGACCTGTTCATCTTGGGAGACCCTGCCAGTAGTTAAACTACCGATAGTTTAGCTCTCAGCATCACTGATGCACGCAAGCCCTCATAGCACGACAAGCTGCAAACCAAGTGAGAGGAACTAGGATTAATCAATAACAAATACAGATGATTATTTCAGATCAGAACATGAACTTATTTACAACATAGTGATGCTAAATTTAAAGCAAAATGTTAATGCTGATTGCTCAACTGTCCTAGTGTTTTGTAAGTGCTCAGATTCAGAAATGATCAAGAGCAAAGTTGGGTAGTGCTTTTCAGTAACATTTAGGTCACCAAAATGTTCTATGAATAAATGCATCTTGCGATTTTTTTTCTGAATATATTCAAATCAGTGGCAGATTTTAACTTTTCCGGGAGGGCGTTCCGGGCATAAAATAAAAAAATGATGATCAATAACATCAAAGTGGCATCAGATCAAGGGAGACCACAACTGCATATTTGCCTTGGTCTCGAATCCTTCAAATGTTATTTAAAAAGGAAGTTATAATTATCTCTGTGCTATGACCTTTTCTAAATCTGGCATACTTAGGATAAAAAATCATTGATTTTTCTATAAAATTAGTCAATTGAAAGAGAACTTATTTTCTTGCTATTTTGGAGAAGAGGGATAAGTTGGAAATGGCTCTATAATTAGTGACAGCTGCTGGATCTAAGGAAGAGTATTTTGTAGGGAGTCTGATAAGAGTTTGCTTCCTTATAGCAGGAATTGTACCAGTATAGATACTAGAGGTTATGATAGACACAATAATTAGGAGAAGTTTTAGTGGAGAAGAAGGCAAGGATCTAAACTTGATGAGGTAATCTGATGGAGGAGGCTGTTTTCCCTAGACTAAAAAGTGTTGCTAATTTAAATGAATCCCATGTGGAAGAAACAGTATTCTCATGTATAAGACAAAGAAGGAATAGGCTGAAATTCTTGCCTAATAGTGGCAGTTTTGTAAGATGTTAGATCGTCTACAGATGAAGAAGAGGGCGAGGGTTGAGTGGATGCAGTAAGAGCTGTAATCAAAGAGGAGAGGATATTGAAAAGAGTTTCTGGATGATATGATTTAGACTGCAAAAGGACAACATAATACATTTTCGTAGCCAGCTTAATAGCATTGTGATATTCTCACTGGCATTGCTTACCTAGTGCAAAATTGTAGGGGAATTTATTTTATTTTAGGTCTTCAATAAAGTGTTTGAATAGACCATTTTGTGTGGCTGTGGCCTATCTTTGCTTCTTCCTGTGGGGTTCTTGTTTGCAAAGGTCGCTTTCCTCTTTTAGTTTTCTTGTATTTATTTTTATGCCATACTGTATTTGTTCAGCTCAGCGAGCTTGCCTTTCTAAAAGGCGCAAACCAGAATGAAACCATGGGCTATTAGGCCTGGAACATTTTTTGTTCAGCTAGTGGGGTAACAATTTCCAGTGCATTATATAAATTAATATTATGTCCCTATTTGATCCAATAGGAGTGATGATGGGAAATTAGAAAGGAAACATGGGCAACTGTATAAAATTGCTTCTGACGTCACATTTGTTAGGTAGAGAGGTCTTTATCGCAGCCAAATTAAACTTAAACATAATCATAAGATAATCAATCCAGGCAAAGGCACATGTATGAAGGCACTCTAAAGGCACAGGAATAGAAGTGGGTTAAAATAAAGTCTAAAATAGGACCCTGTTGATTGGTCAATGAAGAGACATGTTGGAAGAATCCTAGATTGTCCCTGAGTAGCTGGGAGTTCTATCCACTGCCTTTTTGGAGTTATCGACATGTACATTGAAATCCCCCAAGGCAATTAAGTTAGCATGGCATACGGCTAAATTAGAAATATGTGATTCCAGTAGGATGCAATTAATGCTGGTGGACAATAAGGTAATAAGATATAATATGGGGATACGCAGATTAATCGTATGAGCAGCGTTTCGATAATTATGGGAGTAAAATAGGAGAGCTCTATAATGGAAAGTTTATTTAAGAATATGGTGCCCGCTCCTCCTCTAATGCAATATGATCTATTTTTAAATAGACTTGAATAATTTAATGATAAAAATTGATTAAGGAATGCTGTGTCCCCTCTTTAAGCCTTGTCTCAAACTTTTCACTGACATTTTCAATGCCTCATTGGAGTCCTGAGTGGTGCCAAAGGACTGGAGAGAGGCACATGCACAAAAAGCAGAAGTAAGAATGTGGTTGAAAACTACAAGCAGGTTAGTTTAACTTTGGTGGTGAGTAAATTATTGGAAGCACTGCTGAAACAGAAAATAATGAGGTTTCTGGAGTCCAGCGGATTATAGGATCCGAGGCAGCATGGATTCACCAGAGACAGGTCTTGTCAGACAAATCTGATTGATTTCTTTGACTGGGTAACCACGGAGCTGGACCAAGAGAGAGCCCTAGATGTGGTATATTTAAATTTCAGTAAAGTCTTTGGCACTGTTCCTCACAGGCGACTTATAAACAAACTGAGCACCCTAGGGATGGACCCTAAAGCTAATGCTTGGGTTAGAAATTGGTTGAATGGGAGGCGACAAAGGGTACAGGTAAATGGAGCTCACTCTGAGGAGAAGGATGTTACCAGTGATGTGCCCCAGGGATCTGTCCTTGGTCCAATTCTTTTTAACATCTTTGTTAGTGATATAGCGGAAGGACTGTCAGGTAAGGTTTGCCTCTTTGCGGGTGATACCAAAATCTGCAATAGAGTAGACACCCAGGAAGGTGTAGATAACATGAGGAGGGATCTAGCTAAGCTTGAAGAATGGTCTAGAATTTGGCAGCTGAGATTTAATGTTAAAAAATTGCAAGGTCATGCATTTGGGCTGCAACAATCCAAGGAAGCAATATAGTATAGGGGGTGAAGTACTTTTGTCCACTAAAGAAGAGCGGGACCTAGGCGTGATTGTGTCTGATGATCTTAAAATAGCTAAACAGAAAACAGGTAGAAAAGCTGACAGCAAAAGCTAGAAGGATGCGTGGGTGCATAGGGAGAGGAATGGCCAGCAGAAGAAAGGAGGTGATAGTGCCTCTGTATAAGTCTTTGGTGCGATCTCATTTGGAGTATTGTGTGCAATTCTAGAGACCGCATCTTCAAAAGGATATAAACAGGCTGGAGTCAGTACAGAGGGTGGCTACTAAAATGGTTAGTGGTCTTCATTATAAAGCATATGAGGACATACTTAAGGAGGTTAATATGTATACTTTAGAGAAAAGGCGGGATAGAGGTGATATGACTGAGGTGTTTAAATACCTCTGTGGCATAAATGCACAGGAGAGCCTCTTTAGATTGAAAGCAAGTTCTGCTACGAGGGGACATGGGATGAGGGTGAAGGAGGATAGGAGTGATATGCAGAAATATTTCTTTACGGAAAGAGTGGTGGATCTATGGAATAGTCTCCCAGTAGAGGAGGTAGAGATGAGGACAGTGTCTGAATTCAAAAAGGCATGGGACAAACAGAGGATCCCTAAAGGAAAAAAGGGGACTGTTGTAGTTGTTGATATGGAAGGGCAGACTAGATAGACCATGTGATATTTTTCTGCCATCACGTTTCTAAATAAAGCATCCATTTGATATGTTACTATTATACCCTGAATCAAATGGAACTTACCTTTGATTGATCTAATGTTTAGAAGGGCAGACTGTAATGGTTTAGGCACTTAATATACAGTGCTTTACTATGTGTATCAGAGCAGTTTACATATATATATATACACACACACACTTTTTATTCCCTTGTCCCTAAAGGGCTCACAATCTAAGTGTACCTGAAGCAATGGAGGGTTAATTGGCTTGCCCAAGGCCACAAGGAGTAGCCATGGGAATAGGGACCCCAGTCCGTCTGGTTTGCGGTTGTTTGTCCCTATGTAGGAATTGAACCTCTGGTCCTATGGCTTGAGGTCGCCTGTTCCAATCACTGAGACACTCCTTCCTCCATGCCAGAATCACTATGCACTATGCCAGAATCATAAAAAGATGGATTGGCATGAGTTGATCGTGGAAAAGGTAGCTGCTTACAGGATGCTAGACATCTGAAAGTATGGGGTCGGGTCAAATGAGTCAGAGGAGGGGTTCTGCACCCCTATAAAGTGGGAATGGAGCACCAGTTTCAAATAATAAACCAGTACAAGAATGAAAGAGAGTAAGCAGCCCTCAGAGTCATCTTCAGGGTCAACCGATGGATTGCCCAAAGGAGCATGACCTGCTCCTTGGTCATGCTTCTTTGGCGCACATTGTCATGACACGCCATTGGGATGATTGAGATAAGACTATTTCCAGGTGAGGTATCACCTCTGGAATTGTTGAGGCTTGCTCACCATCATCAACAATCAGGGGGAAGACAGAGGAACAGCACCAGCTCTCCAGGGTTGTGGGGCGTGGTCAGCATCAGCTGCGGCAGGAGAAAGACAGAAGAACAGCACCAGCCCTGAGTAGACACAAACAGCCCCCTCCCCCGTCTTCCAAATAGCCACTGTTAGGGACTCCTATACTGGCAGGGGTTACACACACATTTGAAGTATTCAAAGCCTCTGTTTTGTCCTTCCTGCCATTCCTTTCGTCAGTGGGAACGTATTCAGTAAGGACCCTTCATTTCAGCAAATACGGTCACGGGGATTATTTATTCCTCTGAAATAACCCTAACATTTTCTTCCTGCACACAGCATCGTTGTACAAGCTGAACATGCACCACACGTCATTTTTGTTTTGTGTAAATGAACCCAATAATGAATCATATGGTCCTAGGGCATTTGTGACAGTCAGCTAGTCACCATGTTCTTTCGGGTCTATTGTCAGGTCTATATTTAGCAGCAATAACCTAGCGACAGTGACAGCGAACTAATTACTTTGAACCCGGAGAACAGGAAATAGTTAGAATAACCCGGAGGCAGCTTGTCTTGAGGGAACTTAGATCTAGCACTGTTTGCACAGAGCAATTAACTGCTAGCCTGTGTCATTTCAATTTTACAGCTCGCATTATCTCTGCCAGTGCTCGGCTTTGTAAAGAAGAAAACAATGGCAAAGGATTACAATGAACTGCTTTTGTAAAACGGCATTCCAACACGGAGCTTGTTCTAGTGCATGGTGTGGACCGAAATGTCTGGTCCTCTTGATGACATACGAAAGCCCATTTTCGGGGCTCAAATGCTTTTGTACAGCAGTTTCTAAGGACTGTTATGCTGGTAAAATAAGTGATATCGCAACTTGTGAAAAATCCCCTTAACCGTAACTACTCTTAGAACAGGATTTGCACTCATTCGTGTGAAGTTCAATGTCTACACCAAAAACCAGCTTTTCCTGATGGTTTTGCTGACACGTCATCCATTTAAAAGGTGCTATTGCCTGCAGCACCTACTCACAAGGGAATGACAACCAGCCCCAGAAAACAATTGAGCCAACTGCATGTAACCTGTGTGATAAAACCAGTAACATATGTGTATTTACTCATATTGGTGGCCAGTGGTTTCAGATGAGGGGCTAATCAGAAAGCAGTTCTAGCAACAGCATCAGCGATTTTATGGTTCTTGCGCTGCTTTGTGGACAGAGTGGTGCCAGGAGGCCCCCAAACCTGGAAGTATTTTTAGTGGAGGTGGAGGGAGAAAGAGAGGCTTCAAATAAATGAAAGAATAGTGAAACGGCATTCACAAAAAGCTGTTTCCTAATGGGGGGAGGGAGACAGAGTAGAGAGCTGAAGAGTGGATTGGAGGAGAGACTTACTGTGGAAAAAGAAAAATGCCACATACAAATACCTGGAAGCCGTTCTGGGATAGGAATGAGGCTCTGCTGGGCAGAGAATCTGAGCTTGGCCGTGTAAGGTAGCACGTAAATAAATCTACCACTGGGGCAGCTGAAGCTGGCTTGTAGACTGAAGCTGTGTGCTTGGAAAGGTTTTTGCCTGAGAGGGCAGGAACAGGCAGCGTTATGCTGTGGCAGGCTAAGGCCTATAATAGTCTGCAAATATGGAAGGCCTGTAAGTTAGGCCCTGATCCCAACCCCCATCTAAGAGAAAGAACCAAAGTCTGTAAAAGTTTGAGAAAGCTATTTTAAAATTGCTTAATAAGAAGTTTTCATGAGTGTATAAATCTTCCATTATTCTTTTGTGTTCTGATGATAGAAATGTTTCAATACATGCATTCCTAGAGCTAGAAACGACCTCGGAGCAGGATAGTATCAATGCCTAGAAACTGCACCTTTGTTAGAACAGTCCGGGAAGAGGGAGCAGGGAGCTAGGCCCAGAAAGGATCTCTGATTGGACAAGTGCAGGGGGCGTTGGAACCAATAGGAAGTCTGCATGTATCAAGCTGAAGAAAAATGTATAAATGAATATGTTTCTGTAAGAACTTTGCTCAGTCCTTTTTGAAGCTTTGACTAACTGAGCCATGTGCACAATAAATTGGCTTGGATCTTTGAACTGACTCCTGGTATTATTTATTGCATGCTTATCAGCTGCTACATATTCTTGGTGTGTTGGGCCGGGAATGTGCGAGCAGGGGATGGTATGCAAGTGAATATACCATGACTTCTCGCCTCAAAGGTTTGGTCTGGTTGGAACCATGTCTGTCCGACCACAGGGGAATTCTCTGGCGCCACCGGTCTTATTGTATCGTAGAGGGTTCTGCCTTGCCTCGGCGGGCCACTGGGTCCAGCTGGCCAACACCTCCGAACCCGAAGGGAGTCCATGATCCAACCCAAGAACTGGTGTGGTATCCGGATCCGGTGAGTAGACATTTTCTTGTTTAAAAGTCAGTGAAGCCTTGGGAACGTCTTGCATGAGTATGTGAAACTGGGATAGTCAGTGGAGCCTGGGGAAAAGTCTTGCATGTGTGCGCAAGACTGATTTGGTATAGACTAACTGGAAAAATCTTGCATGAGTGCGCGAGACATCTCGCATGAGTACGCGAGACAAGAAAGATTGATCACCTCTCATAAGGGCGGTCCTAGTATGCTCTGCATGAGTGCGCGGAAGCAGAAGCCACCGATCCTTTGGTTGGGAATAGTCAGTTAGTCAGAAAACCTTGGACATTTTGAAAAATGATTTCTTGTGGTGATATGATTGCTTGTGTGATTGAGAGGTCTTGAAACACAGACCGAGCGAGAGCGGACTCCTGAGTAGCGCATTTCCTGGCCAGGCGACTGTGCCCAGGTCGCGAAAAGGAGGAAGTGTTTGGTGTTTGTCTCCCCCGTTGTTCCATTGTTCTTATCTGTTGAAACCGCGAGTTTCCCTTCTGGTATAATGTAAGATTATTCTGTTGGGTAATTTGTGAAACCGATTAAGGAATAGTATTAAGAAAAGAAGAAAGAAGAAGGAAAAACTAACTCAGAAGTCACTTTTATGTACAAAGACTGCTGTCTCACTAATTCCAGGTTTTTTTTTTCCAGCACAGCAGTGCTCTCTGGCAAGCAGAGAGAGAAAGGGTGTGTCTGTAGAAAGGAATGTTTAGTATCTTTTAACCCTGTGAAGGCTTATTTTCAACGTTCTGCAGGTGGGTTAATTTGTGCTTATTTCAGAAAAATTGTACCTGTTTTATTCAATATGTTTTAATAGTGATGTTCCTTCTGCTATGGTCATGTATTATATATCATTTAATAAGAATGTTTAGTCAGAATTTTGGATCCCGACAGTTTTGGGTTCAGCCTGGAAAGGGTTAAGTTCTTATTAACCCCATTCGAGTTCCTGAACTGTTCTTGTACGGACCAAGTGAGGAGGATTTCTGTAGAGCTATAGGTATAATGCATTTGTGGGTTTAGTCTTGTCTTGTGTCTTTTTATGTTCCAATTTTCAGCAAGCACTGTAATGGTTCAAATAGAAATGATAGAGAAATTAAGGAAACTGCTTTTGTTTTTCCTTTGACCTACGAAGTAGAGGTTAAGAACCCTGACAGGACTAGGAAGCATCCCGAGCCAGTAGTTACCAGATCGCGATTTGAGAGTGATTTAAATCCTGAGTGAATGAGGAGTTAATCGTGCTTGAATTCTAATTCCTGATATACTGCGGCAAGCACCTCATAAAGGACATACTTATTGTTAATAAAAATAAAAAAAGGAAGAAAAAGGGGTGTATATGTATTCCAGATATCCACCCACTTTATGAAAAAGTATCTGGAATGCCTTTTGAATATCTGCTTCCTAAACTGTAAGATTTAAAGTAATTTCTTTTGCAGAGACATTGTTCAGCTTAAGTGCTGATTACAGCTGGCAGTTAGTTTCCATGCTAAGTAATTTCATTCCAGTCATACGTAACAGATATGTGGCCGTCATGTTAGGAGCCTTAGTTCTTTCTGTTGGGATTGTTATTATAACATGTTGCAAAATAATAGTTTTATATTTTAAGGACTTTATCTAAATTGTTCCTATTTAGAATGAGCACACACATCCATTATGTTTAGTCCACAGGAAAATGCAGCCTGACTGCCCGCCCCCTCTGTCTGTTGTCAAGTACGTCACCATGGGGGGGGGGGTCGGAGTCCACGCAGATTTTGTTGAAATGTATGACTAAGAATTTTAGCAAGGGATTTGCTGGAGACTACGGACTTAAAATGTCTCCGTCCCTATTAGAAATGTTCTGTGAAAGGGAGTGGCCAGTGTTAACTACCTCATGGCCCCGTGAGGGCACCTTTGATGTTAATGTAGTTTCCCGTGTTCATCAGATTGTGCAAAAAAAATGTTCCCTGATCAGTTCCCCTACATAGACTCCTGGTTAAATGTTTGTGAAAAAAAAAATACAGTGTAGGAGATTAGTAGCAAACACAAGGGAGGGGGGGCCCGGAAGTCTGAGAAAAAAAAAAGCTGCCTGTTTATTCTGCCCCAGAATCTCCAGACATTCCACTGTGTCCATCCCAGTATCTTTATAGGCCAGCCCCCTCAGCTCTGCCACCACCCCGGGCAGAGCCTGGGGCAGGGGGGGACACCTCCCTGCAGATGTACCCCAAGTAGTTCATCAGCCACCTCCGCAGCAGGAGGACGTGCACCCCCTCCTGACCGAAAGCCCTGGCTCAGTTTAAAGTACTCCGAGTGGGTCACAGTCCATCGATGACACTACAAGCAGGGATTCATTTGCCAGTTCAGGGTCACTCACAGCCAGCGCCCAAGAACATGAAGTGGAACCCAGACAGTCCCGATTGCCATATACCTTCAGAAGTACAGCTACCAGCAAAAGGGATGGTCACGTTATACCATTGCGCCAGGTCCAGGGCCTACCCACACTTAATACCGAAAGCCAGCCGACCAGCCTTGTTTCTGCCACTGATTTACTGAACTGAAAGATGCATTATACCTCCTACACTGAGAAGCCTTAGGATATGATTGAACTAATGAACAGTATTATGCAGACCCATCAGCCTTGATAACCCCAAGTGAGATCCAAATAGTGCAGTCAGCCCTCACTATATACCCCATGCGATTCAGCAGCCCAGGAAAATTTGCGCATGATAAATGCAGTTTTTGTCAGTCAGTCCCAGAGAGATATAAGACGAAAATTACAGAAAATGAATGGATTTGCGGGTATGAATACAGCACAGTTAATGGAAGTTGCTCAGAAAGTTTTTGTGAATCGTGAAAATGAATGTAACAGAGAAAGTGAATGTAAGATGAAGAAGAAAGCAGCATATCTCCAACCAAGCCAGCTAGTTCCTGTATACCCACCAACCTTATAGCCCCGCCTGAAGTATGGGCAGAAGATAATCCACCTGGCCTAGCGAAGAACATAGCCCCTGTCATTGTCACCCTCAAGCCAGGAGTGGAACCAGTGCATGTGAAGCAGTATCCTCTTCCCCGACCAGCTAATGAAACTATTGAAGTTTGGACTTCTCAAGGAGTGCCAGTCACCTTGGAACACCCCCCTTCTCCCAGTCAAGAAACCTGGGACAGGGGATTATCGCCCAGTACAAGATCTGAGGCGAGTGAATGATGCAGCTGAAACTATACACCCAGTGGTACCAAATCCTTATATTTACTTGGGACTGATCCCCGCTGAGGCTACTCATTTCACTGTCCTGGACCTGAAAGATGCCTTTTTCTGCATACGCTTAGCCCCCACCAGTCAACTTTTGTTTGCTTTTGAATGGCAAGACCCCCACAACAGGAAGGCGGGGTCAGCTTACCTGGACTCGATTACCCCAAGGATTTAAGAATTCACCTACTTTCTTCAGTGCTGTTTTAAATCAGGATCTTTCAAGCTACTATGTGAACCCAGGAGAAAGGGTTCTTCTCCAGTAAGTGGACGACTTCCTCATAGCCACAAATTCAGAAAGTGAATGTCTACAAGCCACCAGTGAACTCTTGCACCTTTTAAATGAGTCTGGATACAAAGTCTCAAGAGCCAAGGTGCAATTATGTCAAACAAGTTAAATATCTGGGATTCCAGTTGTCCAGTGGAATTCAACGCCTGGGACCAGAACGCAAAGAAGCTGTATGCAGTATTCCTACTCCAACCACCAGGAAGCAAGTGAGAGCCTTCTTGGGTGCTGCAGGATACTGTGGTATATGGATCCCCAATTTTGCGCTGCTAGCAAAACCCTTGTATCAAGCTACTAAAGGAATGGAAAGGTCTCCATTGGAGTGGGGACTTGAACAGGATGCAGCCTTTCGATCTTTGAAAACCTCTCTGATGTTTTAAAATTGCTTAATAAGAAGTTTTCATGAGTGCATAAATCTTCCATTATTCTTTTGTGTTCTGATGATAGAAATGTTTCAATACCTGCATTCCTAGAGCTAGAAACGACCTCGGAGCAGGATAGTATCAATGCCTAGAAACTGCACCTTTGTTAGAACAGTCCGGGAAGAGGGAGCAGGGAGCTAGGCCCAGAAAGGATCTCTGATTGGACAAGTGCAGGTGGCGTTGGAACCAATAGGAAGTCTGCATGTATCAAGCTGAAGAAAAATGTATAAATGAATATGTTTCTGTAAGAACTTTGCTCAGTCCTTTTTGAAGCTTTTACTAACTGAGCCATGTGCACAATAAATTGGCTTGGATCTTTGAACTGACTCCTGGTATTATTTATTGCATGCTTATCAGCTGCTACAATGCGGGACGCTGGTTTTTGGGCCCAGTTTTTAAAAAAACAGATTCTAACATGTCTGAAAGTAGTAGCTCTAAAATAAAAACAAACAGAAGTGCTGATCAAGGTTCTTACCTGCAACGAGGACAGAGAGTAGATGGAGTGACTGTGAACATCAGGAATAGAGTATGTGAGTGTAAATGTGGCGTGCATAAGGATGTGAGGTAGATGGGAACTGAGCCCATTCTTTAAGTGAAGGGATTAGACAGTGGTAACCTGTGACAATATATGATAAATTTATTTTGTGGTTTACTAGGAATTGGGGGGGAGGGCATAATCAAAAGGGTTTAACTGGTTAGCAGGACCTGCTACCCAGCTAAACTGTGACCATCCTGATATTCAGCACTAATATCCGGATAGTACCACTGAATAACCTCACACCACCCAAAAGATGCTCCAGGGTAAACCAGGGTGATCCATGGGCAGATTGGGGGTGGTCCTGCTAAGGGCTGTATGGGTAAAAGAAAGTTTGGAAGGGCTCTTAAAGCTTAGTGTGGTACAGTAGGTCTGCAGGGACTATTTGTGGTGGTGGAAGAATACTACTGTACTTTACCAGCACTGTGCAGAGCTAAGCCAGTTTTCCAGTTTATGTGGAGAACCTGGCTATAGGTGAGTAAGATGTATGCCGAATGGTGTAGTATATGAAGTGAAAAAGGAAGAGGTTTTGAGGAGAAATTGCATGTCTGAGACTAGATAAAGAAGGATGATTGTAAGAAAAACTCAAAGTTGTTTTAGCAGGGACGGCGGGAGGGCTTTTTCTTGGGGGAGGGGGGCCCAAGCTCTACCCCAAGTCCTGCCCCACATGGCTTTTCTTCTGCCTGCGGGGGATGGGATCCTTGCAGGCAGACATGAAGGGTCTTTACAATGATCATGGGGCAGAAGAAGAGAAGCTGCGATCACAGCAAAGACCCTTCTTATCGGCCCGTGGGGATCCAATCTCCCGTGGGCAGACAGGAAGGGGCTTTTCTTCTTCTGCCCACAGGGGATAGGATCCCCATGAGCAGCCTGCCGGCCTGCTGCCTGCAATGCCGGAATTTTTGGTGAGGCCAGGGGCCATGTGGCCCACCCCTTTCTGGCGCCTATGTGTTTTAGTTAATTTTCTGAAAAAAAAACAAAAATAAAAGTAGACCCAGAGAATTATTCTGTCTGATGTGTGTGAGAGTGGATGCTGAGGTAAAAAGGATTTCTAGAAAGGGATTTCTCTCTTATCTAATCTGGAATCCTTTGAGAAACTGAATCTTTTGGAGCTGATTTAAAATTTCAAGGGACACTCCTCAAACAAATGACAGTGGACCTGATACGTAAAACAAAAGAAAAAGAAACCTTTGTGAAATCAGAGGAGAGTGAAATGTGCTAAGAGGATTTACAGTAAAGGCAACACATTTTTATGTTAATAAAGTTAATAAAAGTAAGTAAAGGGAAGAACCAGTGTGATTTTCTAAGGAAGTGGCAGAAAAGTAAAGGCAAAAAAATGTGCATTCTTATTAGCATACTAGCATAATAGATGAAAGCAGAAAAGATCAATCAGTCCCTCCAGTTTGCCGGATTATACCACTCTAAGGGGTATGTTTACTAAGCAGCAGCGGCGGCTGCCGTGCGGTATCGGAGCCACGGCCTCGAGTCAAGGAATTCATGACAGGTTTCATGGTCTTTTCATATTGTAACCTGGACACCAGAAGAACCTCACGTCCTACAATGAACTTTGTATGCTAAGTCTATTTTTGTTTCTTTTTATTGGTTCTCTCCTGTCCAGTATGAATTAGGATTAAGATCCCCCAGTCCACATTGGGACTTACCTCCAAGCTTTGAAATAATCTAACAAAGAAGCACTCAAACTAGCAAGACCTTTGCCCGAATATAAAGCTTTCTAGGTCCCTGTGTCCTTGCTATACAATAACTGGCCACCACCAACCTGCTGGCATGAACTCAGTTCATTTCTGGGCAGTAATAGCCTTCTGGTGTCAACCCAGCTACTTCATCTTCATTTGTGCTTGCTTTATCTGCCTTTTTATTTTGCCCTTATCACACGCCCCCTGCCCCCACCCCCAGCCCCATCACCTTTGCCCTAGAGGGAGTAAAGAGCGAGTTGCTTTCAATAGTGCAATTTCCCAACCCCGTTACTACCATTGTCATAGAGCATGCCATTAGTCCACTGTATGTTACCCCTGGAGGAATGTAATAGACTCCATCTGATGCCAGGCCTCCCCTTCACCTCTTTACCTCTGTTTTTATCCGATGCTTTCTCACAAGAAGTAGTATGACAAATGTAGTCTTGAAGGATCCATTTCTAACACTGGAAATGTGAATTTGAAATACATTTCTTACAATAGATGTTTAGTTTAATCAATCCTAGTTTAGTTTTATGATTTGATTAACCGCTTTCCAAAGTATCATCTGAGCAGTTCTTAAATACTACCATCTTGATAAAGAAGTGTGGTTGAATTCATGTATCTCGCAGAATCAGTATCTCACAGACTCAATACACTTTCGTACAGTACCTCGTAGCCTCCTGTCCCTGCACACCAACTGACTTGACCTTCCTTCTCCTTCCCATGCCCGCCTGGAGCAAACCTGGCATTCCGCCCTCTTTTTTCTAGCCCCATCACTGTGGAATTCCCTTCCTCCCCTAATCTGTCAAGAAGAATCATTTCCCAAATTCAAGTCTCTCCTAAAAACCCACCTCTTCTGTACTGCCTGTGACCTCCCTTTTCCTGACCCTCCTGTTTCCTCCTCTCCTTCCACTTAGGCTCTTTTTCTCTTTAGTCCTGTACGGGTGTGCACTTTCCTGTCTGGCATTGTAGTTCCTTTTCTGTTTTTGGCTTTTCTTATATATATTATTGTTATTGTAAACCGCCCAGATGGCTCCCGATGGGCGGTCTATCAAATGTTTTAATAAAGATTAAAGAACACGCAAAATAAAATAGTTATTACCTGATACATTTTTTGTTTTGTATGTTGACCTTTATTTCCAACCAGAAACTTAAGTGTAGATCTTTTCAGATGCTTCTGGTAGGATGTTTTATTTCTCTAACACAAATATCATTTCACTGGCTTTCAAACATTAATACATCAAAAATTCTGCCATTCAGGAAAATCATCTGAGGATTGAGGACCTAGTACAACATATTTTACATCTGACAAACTAAAGAAAATGTATGATTATTCTACCTACTGAAAAAAGCTACAGTACAGCCAGACACAAATGCATCTACAGTACATGTCCAATAGCCAAGTGAAAAAAAATTGGGGGGGGGGGGGGGGGGATTTATTTGCTTCCCAAAAAATGGGGCACAGTAAGTTAGTGGAAAAATAAGCAACAAAAATAAAGATTAGCTGTGAATGGTTTATATATTAGTTTTGACAAAATAGAGGCCATAGTAATCTCAAGGGATAAAGGGGGTCATTTTAGAAGTCTTATTTGTGATTTGGACATCTGAAAACATGCAGGCGGATGTCCAAATCATGGAGACATCCTCAGAACAATTTTAAAAGACAGGTCTAGTGACATCCTTGGTGTGCGCATCTCTAAATACAGAAGTGGATGTGGTGGGGCATGTTCAGGGTAGTCCACTGAACTAGAGGTGCACACCGAATTTCAGAGATGGCTGGCATGTCTAGGTCCACATCCAAATCTGTACCTGCTCCAAGGCATGACTAAGCATCGGAAAAGAGATCATCTTGCCGGTATACCCCTGTAGGTTGTAGAGGAGGAAGCATTTTGGTATTTCCAGTACTGTCCACAACCACAATGACCTGTAACAGGCATTTGGGACACCTGTGTTGCAGTTCTCCCTCTGCCGCTTGCAGAATGGCCATCTGGGATGTGTCCCCTGTCTGGAATACTGCCACGGGGACATCTATGCAGACATCCCGCTAGACGTTCATATCAGGTGCATCCACATTTCTGAAATCTGGCCAGCCTTTTTGGGCACATGTTCATATGGACATCCTGACTGCACATGGATGTCTTTTCTAAAATGTGCCTGAGATGTTATAACTGAGCGATGTTTTGATTCCTATCAAAAGAGAAGTGAGATATCTGGGAGTTTTAGTGGACTGTACTTTATCTTTTCAGGATCAGTTAAACATGGTTATTCAATGATGCATACCATTTATAGTTTGTGGGCTTTTACAGTAAAAATTGTTTAGGTGATTATTGCAAGCAGTAATTTTGCCTTACCTTGATTACTTCAATGTGATGTATGTGGGACTACTGGTTAAGAGTGATTGCTCTTCAAATGATGCAGAACACATCAGCACATTTAATATTTGGATTAAAGAAATATGATCTTATCTCAGTCTATCTTAAGAAACTACAAGGCTTCCTGAGCTCTGGCAGGGTCTACAAAATGAGTTAGATACATTGAGGTGGTATTCCCTTCAGTATAATTTATCCTCTAGCCATGAAAACTTGATATATATCCCATCATTGAATGAGGGCACTCAAAATAGGGCTTTTTCTATTTATGCTCCTATATTCTGGAACTCTGTGCCCTTATTACCTTTTCAAGAATAGAATCTTCTATTATTTTATAAAATGCTAAAAACATTTCTGTTTAATAGAGTGTCTGCCTCTTAATTAAAGAAGTGTTTCTTTTAATAGTCTAATAGGATGGCTTTTTGTTAAGAGTTGTAATTTAGGAGATGTTGAGATTTTAGTGTTGACCTTTTGATGATGTATTCTACAGTCTATTTTTATAGGGCCCGATTCTGACCAGCGAATAGCGGGGATGTATGTCCAAGTTGGACGCCCAGCCCCCCTGTTTGCCAGAACCGTATGCTGCTTGAAGTTCTTCCTGCACACACAGAGCACTGTGTGGAAAGTACTGGACGGAAGCGGAAGGGGATAGGATGGAGGTGGATAGTGCGTGGGGCGGGGGCGTGCTGAGGCAGCAGGTGCACTGTTTCCTGATTGACCCAAAGTTTGTTTGTATAGTACTTTTCTTTTGCCTGGTGTGGACAATCAGGATCCAGATTAGACTAGTTAAATCTCTCTGATAGTATGCTTAGATATGATTTCACAGAATTTCTGATGCGAGAAGATGGCAAATGAAAAATCTTTGAAGTAAATCTCTACAAAAAGAGTCAACTGATTCACAAGGAAAAAAAATCTAGTTAGAATTTTCCATAGAGCAAAAGACCAGACAAACTTTGGGCCATTCAGGAAACAGGAACTAACATCAGCAAAAATACAAGACACAGTTAAGAGCAGGATGGCTGAAGCCTACCTTCTCTGGAGACATAATAGCTCCTTCTGCAAGTCCTCTACCTTTCAGCCAATCGATACTGGCTCAAGGCCAGGCTGTGATGATAGCAGGAGGAAAAAAATTAGAACAACTGCTAACAAAAGTACAAAACCCCCCAATTTGCTTTTCTTTTATCACCCTGAAACCTCTAGTAACCTTTCAGCTATGTTTTTTATTTGGGCTGCAGCCATAGCTACCTCTTAATCAGCAAAATTCATATAAAAACAATATGAAATAAAATGAAAATGTATTAAAACAGAACAAATATTGCTTGCCTGCCTTGTTTGGTGGCTCCCACTGTCTATACAACTCGTGACCATGACCAGATATAGTAGCTACCAGACTGCAGTGCCTCAGGTCCTCCCTAGTATGTGCTGGCTTCAGGGTTTAAAAATTAGGATGTAGCAGCTTCTGCTGGGACTTGAAAGCAGGACAGCTAAGCCTTATCCAAGTATCTTCTTGGGCACGTGGCAGGACAGAGATAAGGGCAAGAGAGACAATGACTATGGGGCAGGGAGGAGACTGGGGGGCAAGAGGAAATAAAGAGAACATAATCATGCTGGGGGAGGCAGGGACAAGGGAAATGATGAAACTGTGCCAATGAGGGAGGCACAGAGAGGGGAAATGGTAAAAAAAAAGATGATTATGCAGGGAGAGGGGAAATGGTGGAATTTATTTATTTATTTAGACAGATTTGTATGCCACCTTATTCTTCAATCAAGGTGGTCAAGTCACATTACAATTGGAGGGTTACATTTAACATTAGTGTACATGTAAACATTTAGACAGGACAGTTACTTATCAGCATATAGACAGTACAATATAAGTTAACATTTAACATGAGAGTATTTAATAACTCGATATGATAAACTTGTGTATGTGGGTAGAATGGGTGCATGCTTAGTTGGCAGCGGTTTAGTGTTTCAGTTTGGGTTTGGGATGTTGCCTGGATGCTCATATGTTTCTATAAATAAAAATGTTTTGAGGTCTTTGCGGAAGTCTGTGAGGTCATCTGGTGCCCTCAGGCTTGTTGGGAGGGAGTTCCATAGTGTGGATGCCAGTAGTGATGGTGCTCTTTTTGAGGTTGTTTGTTTGGTTTTGTGATAGCCTGCAGGCGCGCCGATCATGTTGTCATTATTGGATCTTCTTGGTCTGTTGCTGATATCCTTTGTTATAATGTTTTGGAGTACATCTGCTGAGAGATTGTGAATGACTTTGAAGATGATCATTATTGTTTTGTATTTGGCTCTTGCCATCATTGGGAGCCAGTGCAGTTGTTGTAGGATGGAAGTGATGTGCTCGGTCCTTGGTGTGTCTATAATAATGCGTGCTGTGGTGTTTTGTATCATATGTAGTGGGTGGAGTGTCTGCTGAGGAAGTCTTTGATATAGTGAGTTTCCATAATCAAGCAGTGGTGTAATGAGTGCTTGACACACTGTGCGGAAGTGGTCCTGACGGAGCATTGGTTTGATTTGTCTGATTGTTTTCAATCATCGATAGGCCTTGTTTGCGGTTTTGATGATATGGGATTTTAGGTTTAGCGCTCTGTCTAGTGTGATGCCCAGATACTTAACTTCTTCTTTGACTACTATGTGTTTGTCTAGGATGCTGATAGTTTGTGGAGGTATGAAGGTGGGGTTCCTGGTGACGAACATTGCCTCAGTTTTATCGTAGTTGACCATTAGGTTGTTGGCTATGAGCCAGTCATTCATTTCTTCGAGGCATTTGGTTATTGTTGTGGTGTTTAGTGCTTGCAGGTTGATTGGGGCATACACCATGATGTCGTCAGCATAAATGTGATAGTGAAGTTTGTGGTGCTTGATGATGTTGCATATGGGCTGTATGTAAATGTTAAAGAGCATTGATGATAGAGCTGAGCCCTGAGGTATTCCCTGCATGACGGGGAATTGTAGTGATTTCTTTTGGTCGCATTTGACTTGTTGCGTTTGCCATTCCAAGTATGATGTAAACCACTTCAGGCTGTTATTGCATAGTCCTATCTGTTGTAAGTATTGCAATAGCTTGGTGTGGGACAGAGTGTTGAAGGCCGCCGAGATGTCCATGAACACTAGCAGGAAGCTGTTTTTTATGTTGTCCATGCCTCTTAGGAGATTGTCAAAGAGGGAGGTGAGTAGTGATTCCACGCCGTGTTGGGGCTTAAATCCATGCTGGTGTATGTCCAGTGGGGCATTTATGTCAATATGGTCCTGAAGTTGCCTTTGCACTGCCTTTTACACGATTTTAGCAAGGAATGGCAGGCTGGAGATGGGATGGTATGATTTTGGTTTGGAGGGGCTCAGATTGCTACTTTTAAGTATTGGTCGTATCATTGCATGCTTTAGGGGTTGCGGTACATATCCTTGTTGGAGTGAATCTGACGATTTTTTGAATGTGATGATAGAGTTGGCTTTTTGTAGCTTTGAGCCATGTCACTGGGCATGGGTCTGACGGTGAAGATGTTGTGTTTAGTCCAGATATAATGTCTTCTACTTGCTGCTTTGTTGGTATGTTGAAGCTCTCCCATGTTTGATGTTGCTTTTTTATTGTGTGGTTGTTTGTATGTGCATATGTGTAGTAGAGCATATTTGGTTGGTGTTTTTTGACTTCATGTAGTCTGCATATTTTTGTGGGTCAAGATGATGGGTGCTTTGTTGCATGTCGTCCTTGGTGAGCTTTTGGACAATGCTAAAGAGTTCTCTTGGTCTATTAGTAGATTTCATAATTAGGTTGGTATGGTGTTGCTGTTTACGCTCATTTATTAGGTTGTTATATTCCCGTTGTTTGTCTCTGTATTGGATTAGGAGGTTGTGTGATTTGTTCCATGTCCATTTTCTTTCCAGTCTTCTGAGGGTGCATTTTGCAACTCTGATTTCATGTGAGTACCATGGGGCATTGGATCTCTTGCGTGTTTGTGGTTCTTTGATGGCTGGGGCAGATGCTGCGTTAGATATTATTGTGTTCCATTTTCTATGTTAAGGTCAAGGGTGTCGTGTTCCTGTTGAAGTTGTGGGGTGATTTTGTTTATGAATGAGTCTCTGTTAAATGTTTTGAACCATCTAGTTGTTCTTTCATCTTCTTTGCGTTGGGCAGGGTTGTTTAGGGTCATGGTGAATTCAATCACATGGTGGTCTGACCAAGGGACTGGCGTGATTGTTGGTTTTGTGGTCTTGTTCTGTTCCACTAATTGCATTGGCATGAAGATCATGTCCGGAGTTGTACCATGCTGGTCCGTTGGGGCTTTAATTGTCTGGCAGTATTTTAATGACTCCATGGCTTTTAAGAATGTTGTGGTTTCTCTGGTGGATGCAGATGTTAGGTTGTAGTCTCCTAGTGCGATGAGAGGTTTTTATCTTCTGTTATGTGCACATATCATTTTGATTACTGTGGATAGGTGTTCAGTTGTGGTTCCAGGTGGTCTGTATGTCAGGGAGATGCTTAGGTACTTGTTGGCTATAGTGAGTGTGTTAGATTCAATTGTGTTAGTGGTGGTGATTGTTTTGAATCCGTATTCTTTTCTGGTAAGTATTAATACTCCTCCTCCTCTCTTTTGTGTTCTGATGCAGTTAAATGCCGGGTATCCTGTTGGAGTTACTTGGTTTAATATGACTTGGTCTGATTCATCTAGCCAGGTCTCAGTGATGCATATTATGTCCAGTTTCTTGTCATGGATGAGGTCAAGGATGGTATTTGGTTTGTTCCTGATAGATCTGGCGTTTAGAAGAGCACACCTGATGTTTTTTGTTATGATTGGGTTTGTGTGTTCGATATTTGTGTGGTGTGTGGGTGTATTACGTTTGGCATTGTATGGTTTGTGGGCTGTATGCTTTGGTTGTTGGTGTTCTTTGGATAGGTGTGATGCCGGTGTGTATCTGGGTTGGGTGGTATGTAGGTTGATCAAGGGGATTTGCTCGTTGAGTCTAATGCTGTGTGTGTAGGGTGCGAACATATGGAGGAGTGTGAGGTAAGACATGAGGTAGTGGAGTGCAATTTGTAATTTGTAATTTTACTGACCTGGGATTAGGTTTGTGGTTTACTGACCTGGGTTCAGCTTGATTTGTGTCATATAGGTGTAGTTCTGCATTGGTAGTGATGTCTTTACTCTGTGTGTAGTGTTACTTGGGGTTGGTTAGCAGTCTAGGTATGAGATAGTAGTGGAGTTAATAGAGTTAATAGGCTATGCAGCTTGAGTTGTTTTACATTGCAAACAGTGGGTAGCAAGTTCTATGCATAAACCTACAAGCAATGGATTGTCCAGGTAAGGTAGCAGAATTAGCTTGCAAGCAATGGATTGTACAGGCAAGGTAGCAGGATTAACTTACAGGCAGTGGATTGTCCATGTAAGGTAGCAGGAGTAACTTACAGGCAGTGGATTGTCCAGGCAAGGTAGCAGGATTAACTTACAGGCAGTGGATTGTCCAGGTAAGGTGGCAGGATTAATTTACAGGCAGTGGATTGTCCAGGCAAGGTGGCAGGATTGATTACAGGCAATGGATTGTCCCAGTGATGTAACAGGTAGCAATGTAGCAGGTGGTAGAGGCAATGTGTAAGGAAGGGGGCCAGGGTCGCTGATCATTGGACGCTACTTGGTCCACGCCTAAGGGCCACACCAAAGGGCCCTCTGGCAAGGCCCTCAGGCACGGTCGCGCCCGATGGTGCTGCTTTTATGCAGCCACCGGCCCGAAAGCCCTCTAGCTCCACCCTGATCGTTTGGGGGAGCTTGTAGCATGTGCCGGCTGTTCTTCGCACCCGATGGCGCTGATTTTATGCAGCCGCCGACCCAGAAGCCCTCTAGCTCCACCCCGATTGTTCAGGGGAGCTTGTAGCATGTGCCGGCTGTTCTTCATGCCTGATGGCGCTGATTTTATGTAGCCGCCGGCCCGGAAGCCCTCTATCTCCACCCCGATTGTTCGGGGGAGCTTGTACTGTGGCAGGCTATGGCCTACGATAGCCTGCAAATATGAAAGGCCTGTAAGTTAGGCCCTGATTCCAACCCCCATCTAAGAGAAAGAACCAAAAATCTGTGAAAAATGAGAAAACTGTTTAAACTGCTTAATAAGAAGTTTTCATGAATGCATAAATCTTTCATTATTCTCTTGTGCTATGAAGATAGAAATGTTTCAATACTTGCATTCCTAGAGCCAGAAACGACCTTGCAATAGAGAAATATCCAAACCTAGAAACTGTACCATTGTTAGAACAATCCTAGAGGAGGGAGCTGGGTGCTAGGCCCAGGAGGGATCTCCGATTGGACAAACGCAGGGGGCACTGGGGCCAATAGAAAGTTTGCATGTATCAAACTGGAAAGAAATATATAAATGAATATGTCTCTGTAAGAACTTTGCTCAGTCCTTTTTGAAGCTTGACTAACTGGGCCTTGTGCACAATAAATTGGCTTGGACCCTGTAAATTGACTCCTGGATTTATTCATTGTCTGCACTTCGCTGCTACATATTCTTGGTGCGTTGGCCAGGAATGTGCGAGTAGTGAATGGTATTCAAGCGAATATTCCACGCAATTCGCCTCCAGGTTTGGCCCGGTTGGAACCGTGTCTGTCCAACCGCAGGGGAAACCTCAGGCGCCGCCGGTCCTCTTGTATCGGAGAGGGTTCAGCCTTGCCTAGGTGGGCCGCTGGGTCCGGCCGGCCAACACCTCCGAACCCGAGGGGAGTCCAGGATCCAACCCAAGAACTGGTTTGGTATCAGGAACCGGATCCGGTGAGTAGACATTTTCTTGTTTAATAGTCAGTGAAGCCTGCGGAAAAGTCTTGCATGAGTGCGCGAGACTGATTTGGTATACACTAACTGGGAAAGTCTCGCATGAGTGCGTGAGACAAGAGAGCCTCATCACCTCTCATAAGTGCGGTCCTAGTACGCTCCGCATAAGGGTTAGCGGAAGCCGAAGCCACCGACCCTTTGGTTGGGAATCGTCAGTTAGTCAGAAAACCTTGGGCATTTGAAAAATATTTTCTTGTACTGGTATGATTGCCTGCATGATTGAGAGGTCTTGAGGCACAGACCGAGTGAGAGCGGACTCCTGAGTAGCGCAGTTCCTGGCCGGGTGACCGCGCCCAGGTTGCGAAAAGGAGGAAGCGTGTGGTGTTTGATCCCCTCAGTGTTTTGTGGGCTGTACGGACCCCTTACCTACAGCCATACTACCTACCCTTACTGTTTGGCGTCTTGTACATCATTACATGTACGCCATTACGATTATGGGAGGGACGGAGTCCACGCAAACTCCGTTGGAATGTATGATCACGAATTTCTGTAAAGGATTTTCAGGAGACTATGGCATAAGAATGTCTCCATCTAGATTAAGAATATTATGTGATAGGGAGTGGCCTGTGCTAGCTACTTCATGGCCCCGTGGGGGCACCTTTGATGTAGAAATAGTTTCCCGTGTTCATCAGCTTGTACAAAAAGCGCACCCTGATCAGTTCCCCTACATAGATTCCTGGTTGGGTGTTTGAGAAAGGCAACCCTCTTGGGTAAAGCGCTGCTATGAGGAACAGTGTAGAATATTAGCAGCAACCACTAGGGGGACCCGGAAGGTTGAGGAGAGGAAGCCACCTGTGTATTCTGCCTCAGAGTCCCCAGAAATCCTGGCCCGTTTACCCCAGTACCCACATAGGTTAGTTCCCCCAGCTCCGCTACCTGAAACTGAACCTGATGAGGTACCTCAGCAATTACCGCTGCAGCAGCAAAAGAAGCCCACTTCCCTGAGTGATAGCCCCGAGTCTGGCCCAAGTACATCGGGGGGGCCAGGGTCCTCCGACGATACAGAAAGCGGATGCTCTCCTGCCAGTTCAGGGACACCCACCAAGGAAGCTTATACCCGGGAGCCATATGATTTAAGAAGTGTAACTCCGAAGAAGAAGGAGAAAGCCGGGCACCTAATGCCATTGTGTCAAGTGCCTGGTTTACCTATCCTAAATGATCAGGGCCAGATGGCGCCAGGACCAACCAGTCTAATCTATGTGCCTTTTTCCACTACTGATTTATTAAACTGGAAAACGCATTATGCATCCTATACTGAGAAGCCCCAAGAATTGACAGAGTTAATGTCTAGTATAATGCAAACTCATCAGCCTACTTGGACTGATTGTCGCCAGCTCCTGTCCACTCTCTTTACTACTGAGGAGCGAGCGCGGATTGTGCAAGCAGCCATCCGCTGGTTAGAAGAGAATCCCATAGAGGCGGTGGAAATGAAGCTCCCACAAGCAGCCGCTGCAGCTTTCCCAAATGAAGATCCTAGATGGGATCCAAATGATGAAAGGGGGGCAGCGGCCCTAACACGATTTCGCCAGGCCTTGCTGCAGGGCCTGAGGAAGGGAGGCCAGAGAGCCATGAATATCGGGAAGGTATCTGAAGTTATCCAGGGTCCGGATGAGAGCCCAGCGGCCTTTCATGAGCGGTTGTCTGAAGCCTATAGATTATATACCCCATATGATCCCGCCGCTCAGGAGAATTTACGCATGGTAAATGCAGCCTTTGTTAGTCAGTCCCAGAGAGACATAAAACGAAAATTACAGAAACTGGATGGATTTGCGGGCATGAATACAGCTCAGTTAATGGAAGTCGCTCAGAAAGTGTTTGTGAATCGTGAAAATGAATGTGACAGAGAAAGCAAACGAAAGATGAAGAAGAAAGCAGATCTTCTTGCTGCCGCTTTAGTTGAACGATGTGGAGAAGGTTTTCTTAACCAAAGGACCAGAGAACATGGAAGAGGCCGCGGAAATAGCAGGCCTCCATTGGGTGCGAATCAGTGCGCCCATTGCAGAGAAGAAGGACATTGGAGAAATTAATGCCCGCATCTTGACTCCACCACCAGGAGGGGAGGAGGGAGTCCCTGGAGAACGGGAGGCCGATTTCAGAGTCATGGAGGAATGAACCGAGCACAGTTCCAGCGAGAGAGAGAAGAAGCCATTGAGGGAGTAGCAGTAGCAACGGGCTATGACATGGATGAAGAGGATGAAGACTAGGCCAGACCGGGCTCCAAGTTCACCCTGGGTCCCAAGGAGCCTATGGTCAGTTTGAAAGTAGGGGACCAATATATGGACTTTATGGTGGATACAGGAGCAGAACATTCTGTGGTGGCAAAGCCAGTGGCTCCTCTTTCCTCTCGATCTGTCACCATTGTTGGGGCCACTGGGAACAGGGCCACCCAGCCATTATTGCAGAACCGTATGTGTGAACTAGGGGGACAGAAGATCACGCGCCAGTTCTTGTATATGCCTGAGTGCCCTATTCCACTTTTGGGCCGAGATATGCTTGCAAAACCTCAGGCACAAATATCCTTTGCTGAAGGAGGAGAAATGCAAATGACTGAGAACCCAAAGCCTGCTGGATTGATGGTGCTAACTGTTCCCAGAGAAGAAGAGTGGCGGTTCTGTAGTACACCTCCAATTAAGTCAACCAGTTCCTGTATACCCACCAACCTTATAGCCCCGCCTGAAGTATGGGCAGAAGATAATCCCACCTGGCCTAGCGAAGAACATAGCCCCTGTCATCGTCACCCTCAAGCCAGGAGCGGAACCAGTGCATGTGAAGCAGTATCCTCTTCCCCGACCAGCCATTGAAGGAATCCACTGCCATCTGATGAAACTGTTGAAGTATGGACTTCTCAAGGAATGCCAGTCACCTTGGAATACCCCTCTTCTCCCAGTTAAGAAACCTGGGAGAGGGGATTACCGCCCAGTACAAGATCTAAGGCGGGTAAATGATGCAGTTGAAACTATACATCCAGTGGTACCAAATCCTTATACTCTCTTGGGACTGATCCCCGCTGAGGCTACTCATTTCACCGTCCTGGACCTGAAAGATGCCTTTTTCTGCATACGCCTAGCCCCCACCAGTCAACTTTTGTTTGCTTTTGAATGGCAAGACCCCACAAAAGGGAGGCGGGGCCAGCTTACCTGGACTCGATTACCTCAAGGATTCAAGAATTCACCTACTCTCTTCAGTGCTGCCCTGAATCAAGATCTTTCAAGTTAATCAGTGAACCCAGGACAAAGGGTTCTCCTTCAGTATGTGGATGACCTGCTCATAGCCACCAATTCTGAATGAGGCTGGATATAAAGTCTCAAGAGCCAAGGCACAACTAAGTCAAACTAAAGTTAAATATCTAGGGTTCCAGTTGTCCAGTGGAATTCGCCGCTTGGGACTTGAACGCAAAGAAGCTGTATGCAGTATTCCCACTCCAACCACCAGGAGGCAAGTAAGAGCCTTCCTGGGGGCCGCAGGATACTGTGGCATATGGATCCCCAATTTTGTGCTGCTAGCAAAACCATTGTATCAAGTTACCAAAGGAATGGAAAAGTCTCCACTGGAGTGGGGGCCTGAACAGGATGCAGCATTCCAATCTCTGAAAAGCGCTCTGATGTCATCACCAGCTCTGGGTCTCCCAGATGTCCAGAAGCCTTTCCATCTTTATGTCCATGTGTCACAAGGAAATGCGTTGGGGGTACTGACCCAGTCTCTTGGATCTTAGCAATGGCCAGTAGCCTACTTGTCAAAACAGTTGGATGTGGTAGCAAGAGGTTGGCCCCCTTGTTTGAGAGCTGTTGCAGCAACAGCCCTATTGGTGAGCGAAGCAGACAAGCTCACTCTGGGACAGAATCTTCAAGTGACTGTGCCGCATTCTATCCTGACCCTCATGGAACACAAAGGAAGTTTCTGGCTAACGAATTCACGGATGTTGAAATATCAGAGTATGCTGTGCGAAAATCCCCAAATACAGTTAAAAGTCAGTCAAGCTCTGAATCCTGCTACGTTGTTCCCGATTGGTCCTGGGCCCCCTGATCATGACTGTTTAGAAACTATGGACACTGTATTTTCAAGTCGCCCAGATTTAACTGATGTCCCTCTGGAGAACCCTGAACAGACTTTC
Source organism: Ichthyophis bannanicus (assembly GCA_033557465.1). NCBI lineage: Eukaryota > Metazoa > Chordata > Amphibia > Gymnophiona > Ichthyophiidae > Ichthyophis > Ichthyophis bannanicus. The sequence continues at coordinate 1,814,864,460 of CM066031.1, read as the reverse complement.
TTCGTAGATGGAAGCAGTCTTGTCATCAATGGACATCGTTGTGCTGGATATGCAGTGGTGACCCTTGATCTGGTAGTTGAGTCCTCAGCTCTGGCCCCAGGAACTTCAGCACAGAAGGCTGAACTGATAGCTCTCACTAGAGCACTGACATTAGGAGAAGGACTCCGTTTAAATGTGTACACAGATTCCAAGTATGCTTTTACCACTTTGCACGCACATGGAGCCCTGTATAGAGAACGAGGGCTGATCACCTCAGGAGCCAAGTCCATTAGGTATGGGCCCGAGATATTGATATTATTAGATGCTGTATGGGCCCCTAAGCAAGTTGCAGTCATGCACTGTTGAGGTCATCAGACAGGAGCAGGAGAAGTTACCCGAGAGAATAGATTTGCTGATGCCACTGCCCGAAAAGCAGCCACAACTGGACGAGTTGTGACCCAAGACACTTCAGTGCAGGCAGCCTTATTCCCTGTGCCCCTTAGCTCATGGGCTCCCTGACACACTACAAGAGAGTTAGATTATTTCTGTGAAAAGGAGGGAGGGGTCCTAACAGAAAAAGGTTGGATAGTGCTGCCACCTCCAGAGGGTAGCTCACCTCCAGGTCCCACAGTCATTCCTGAAGCATTAGGGCCAGCCTTTGTTCAGGCTTTTCATCAGGCCACACATTATGGGAAAACAGCCATGGAAAGAGCCCTAAGAGCCCATTTCTGTATTTCACTATTAGGACCCCTGTCTGCTTCAGTGGCACAGCAATGTTTAACATTTGCCAAGAATAATGCTAGGCAAGGTCCCATTCCACCCCCAAGAGTTCAGTCAGTAGGGGTGACCCCTATGAGTGATATTCAGGTAGATTTTACTGAAATGCCACAAGCAAACGGATATCACTACCTGTTAGTTCTAGTTTGCATATTTTCTGGGTGGGTAGAAGCCTGTCCCACCCGAACTGAGAAAGCTCGAGAAATCACTAAAATACTGCTCCATGAGATCATTCCTCGATTTGGAATACCATTGACTATAGGGTCAGACAATGGGCCCTCATTTGTGTCCCAAGTGACTCAACAGTTAGCTCGAGCTCTACAGATACAATGGAAGCTGCACACTACCTATAGACCCCAGAGTTCGGGGAAGGTAGAACGCATGAATAGAACCCTGAAATCTCAGTTAACCAAGCTTTGTCAGGAAACACACCTAAAGTGGCTCCAGGTTCTCCCTATAGCCCTTCTTAGGATACGTTCTGCTCCAACCAAGTCCTTAGGAGTTTCCCCTTTTGAGATTTTGTATGGGTGACCTTCGCCCATTGTACAGGGAATTAAAGGAGATATGAAACAAATAGGATCTGAAATAACTAGACAAGAACTATTGGCTTTAGGTTCTGTTTTGCAGAGTCTTCATACCTGGGTGCAAGATCAATTGCCCATCAACCTAACAGAGCCTCTGCATCCCTTCAAGCCAGGAGTGTCAGTATGGATCAAAGAGTGGAGAAAGACCCTGCTGGCGCCGCATTGGAAGGGACCTTATGTTGTCATCTTGTCAACCCCATCTGCAGTAAAAGTCGCAGAACTCGAACCCTGGATCCATCACAGTCGAGTGAAGCCGGCAGCTGCTCCTGAACCTGGTCAATGGACTTCAGTAAATGACCCTGAGACTCCATTGCAAATCACATTGCGAAGACAACCAGCATTGTAAGAATCTTCAGAATCTAAAATCCCACCCCTGTCACGCAAGAGTGGCAGTCGAAGTAGAGAAGAAGAAAGAAACTCTACAAGTTCATCGTACCCAATATTCCAGTTGACCTCCAAAGACTGTAATCACAATGTTCCTCCACTATTGCCTTGTGGGAGTGACGGTCCTGGGATTCCTGGAAAAGACTTTTGCCTTACCCCCTTGTGCAGCTTGTATAACTACCACCCGAACTGGACTGAAGGTCATTCAGACTTTACTTTATCATTCCTACTATACTTGCACTGGTATAGTTAGCCGGTGTGTGTATAATGGTAAGGAGTTAAATATCTGAATGAAGGGGAAAAGTAAGACTTGTTACAACCCCCGGCAGAACCCCTCTTATTATGTACTTGAGATACGATGGAATGATGAGGATGGAGCCCTCATAAATGCCACATGGCAGATCCCTGATCCCACAAAGCATGTTACCCTGAGTTTTGACGCCTGTGAGGTGATAAACAGAAATACAAAACATGTTAAATAAATAAAATAAATAAATAAATGTCCATCACAAGTGTGGATATTGGGAGCAAGCCTACTACGATGATGATAAATATATGTGTCCTGAAGGAGCATATGGATGGGGAAACTGTACTGGGAAATCTTCCCCAACCGTCTACAGTACATCATCCAAAGATGCTTACTACTGTCCAAAGTGGGAATGCGTTTACTATGCCACCTGGTCTGGTGTGCCTACTGGACGAGAGGGAGATAAACGCATAGCAAGCCTGGAAAAATTATCCTTACCAGAACCCCGAAAGTGCAAGAAAGGTGCCTGTAATCCAGTGCAGCTCATTATACTTAACCCCAGCCAGTGGAAGCAGGGGTACAGATTTGGGTTACGAATAGCAGGAGGAGGCATAGATCCTGGAACCTTTATACATATACAGCTGAATACAAAGACTCATGCATCTGCACCTTATCGAATACATCACTCTTTTTATGAAACCATGAAGGCCGAGTTTGAGATTCCTCATGCCTCCCAAAACTTGTTCATTGAGCTCACCGGGGCAGTAGCATCTAGTCTCCACATTTCGGACTGCCTCTTCTGTGGAGGAACTAAGATGGGAGACCAATGGCCCTGGGAGGCACAAGAAGTGAATTATTCTATGCCTTATAATCAGACTGATTTACATAATGCTACTAGTGAATGGGTACTGGCCCACCCCATTGTTGGTAACTTGTGTTTTGCTCGCTCTGGACCACAGTTTGCCATGGAGGTTGGACAGCTGGTCTGTCTCAATCAGAGGTTCTACAACAGTACCACCAAGAAGACGTCCTGGTGGTCAGGAATCAATGCTTCAGAGCCCACCAACCCTTTAGTCCGTTTCCCTAATCTTGCCAGCATCTGGACTAATCTAGCATTTTATAATACCTGGCAAGCACCACCTGGACTGTACTGGATTTGTGGAACCCGAGCATATGCTAGGCTTCCTCACCACTGGGGAGGAGCATGTGCATTGAGAACCATACGACCTTCCATTTTCCTGTTGCCTACATCCCATGGAGAACAACTGGGTTTTCCCATGTACAGGAGTCGACAGAAACGAGAGGTCTTGAAAATAGGCCAATGGGACAAGTGGAAGGAAGAGGAGTGGCCACCTGAGAGAATCATTTCATACTATGGACCTGCCACTTGGGAGCAAGATGGTACAAGGGGATATCGTACTCCTGTGTATATGATAAATGGTATTATATGCTTACAAGCTGTTGTTGAAATAATAACCAATGAAACCAGTAAAGCTCTAACTCTTTTAGCTAAGCAGAGTACACAAATGCATACAGCCCTTTATCAGAATCGTTTAGCTCTAGATTATTTGTTAGCAGCTGAAGGTGGAGTGTGTGGAAAATTGAATTTAACCAACTGTTGTTTGCAGATTGATAATAATGGACACGTTGTTGAAGATATAGCTACTCAAATGCGCACACAAGCATATGTGCCTGTTCAGACCTGACATGGCCTGAAGCTTGATGGGTGGTTTGGTTCAGCATTTTCATGGTTTGGTGGTCTGAAGACCCTTGTGTTTATTGTATTACTCATATTAGCTGTATGCTTGTTGCTCCCATGTCTCCTACCCCTTTGCTTACGCATGATAACCTCAGTTATTGATAACACTGTAGAACGGAAGGCAGCTACAAAGATATTAGCTATGTGGCAATATTCTCCTATACCCCAAGCTGATGCTGTTACACAAGTTTAATATGTGATTTAATTCTCACCCTTTCTCACTAGCGGGTGAGAATAATCAAAGGGGGGAATGTGGCAGGCTATGGCCTACGATAGCCTGCAAATATGAAAGGCCTGTAAGTTAGGCCCTGATTCCAACCCCCATCTAAGAGAAAGAACCAAAAATCTGTGAAAAATGAGAAAACTGTTTTAAACTGGTTAATAAGAAGTTTTCATGAATGCATAAATCTTTCATTATTCTCTTGTGCTATGAAGATAGAAATGTTTCAATACTTGCATTCCTAGAGCCAGAAACGACCTTGCAGTAGAGAAGTATCCAAACCTAGAAACTGTACCATTGTTAGAACAATCCTAGAGGAGGGAGCTGGGTGCTAGGCCCAGGAGGGATTTCCGATTGGACAAACGCAGGGGGCGCTGGGGCCAATAGAAAGTTTGCATGTATCAAACTGGAAAGAAATGTATAAATGAATATGTCTCTGTAAGAACTTTGCTCAGTCCTTTTTGAAGCTTGACTAACTGGGCCTTGTGCATAATAAATTGGCTTGGACCCTGTAAATTGACTCCTGGATTTATTCATTGTCTGCACTTCGCTGCTACAGTAGCATGTGCCGGAATTGTGCTAGGGAGGGGTAGGGAGAGAAGAAATGGTAGAATTGTGCCAGGGGCAGTATTGACTAGTTTGAGATAATGAATGAAGCATTGCAAATTCTGGTGATATGTTTAGCAAATATTTAAAAAAATCTCCAAATATATATGTATACACCAGCTTTCTTTAAATCCCTGAAGGAAAAATTATGTGTGTCCAAAAGTGAGGTCACTTCCTGCTCTGGCTCCCCTCCCATAGGTCACTTCTGGCTGTGGCTCCACCCCCATAGGTCACTTCCAGCCCTCGTTCCACCAATATTTCCATTTTCTTTTTCTCTATAAATTAAGCCCTGTATAGAGATATAACAAAATGAAATATGAAATGTCACAATGTGTCATAAAGACTAAACATTCATATGTACTATGACTTAATTCACAGATCAACATAAATGAAGCAAAGGTTTTAGGGATAGCCTGCTCAACATTTATAATCTATTGAACATATTGCAAGGCTGCATCATAGTTTGAGTAAGCACTGACGCTGTTTGGGAACTGAAAGACTGTTTCCCCTTTCATAATGTCACATTTGCTTATATAGCTTAGGGCATATTTCTTGAGCTCCGTTACATGTTTAACGCATGTTTGAATACGTTAAAAAGAACTGCTGGCTTGTTGACAAAACAGTCATCTCATGTTAAATACTACATGTGCACTCCTAACATGAGATTTCACTTAATGCATGGAAAAGGTAGGGAAGGAGCAGGGAGTGTATCTCATTGTTAATGCGAGTTGGCCTTAATTTCTGCTAACTACAAATGTGGAAGATAATTAGGAATATGCATTTGTTATGCATATTCAGTTTATTAAATTTAAGTCAAAGCATAGGGGACCCACACAACGTCCGATGTGTATGACAGCACTTGAACATGCATTGACTACAAATTTACATGTGTAAAATGAATTTCCATGCCTAAGAAAGCTTTGAAACTCTTCAGAAGTTTTTTCTCCGATTTCCTTGTAAATGTTTAATTACTTTGCGAGGGACAGATTATGTTTTTCTTGATCCTTTGCAACTTGAAACACTATTGACGTCTAGCCAGGCTTAAGACAAGACAGATTAGTTTGGTTAAGTGTATATTATTACTGTTTATGTATTAGGCTGGGAGTAGTAGCCTTAAGTTAATTTGCCCCGGTAGTCTCCTCTAGCTGCTTTCTCCGTGATGTGGGCTATGTAGTGATATTTGATGTTATTAATTTGTTTTATTATTACTGTATTTTTTTTTGTTTATTTGTATCACTTAATTTCTTTGAGTATTTTGTATTTGGAATGCATTATACAAAATTAAAAAAAAAAAATTAAGTCAAAGCTTAGGGGACCCACACAACGTCTGATGTGCATGACAGCACTTGAACATGCATTGACTACAAATTTACATGTGTAAAATGAATTGCCATGCCTAAGAAAGCTTTGACACTTTTCAGAAGTTTTTTTGCACACAAAAAAGTGAAATGAATTGAAAAAATGTCTAAAAATTGGCCAGAAATTCCAAAAGCAAAACAAACTTTTTCTAAGTGCACATCGCTACAGATAATGGAAAACATTTATACATTCAAAGGTGTGTGTAAGTGCTTCCCATCTTATGGGACATGCCATTTTAACACGCATTACTGTGCAGCCACATGCATTTAATATCACGGCTCATTCTTACAGACCAAGAAGGCTCCTTCTAATTATTGCAGAAATGTGTTGCCGTTCTATGCACTTAGATTTACAAGTAACAAGCAGCAACTGCAAAGCCTTATTTATTTATTCAGCTAGTCTTATATACCACCCATCAAAGAGTCTAGGCGGTTTACAACGAACAAACATGCCAAGTAGGCCTTATACAGAACAAAAAGAAAAGGAGTTAATTCATAACTATAGTACTATATAAGAGGTAAAATAATTTAATTAATTAGAAAAATGGTTCATAAAGAGATGAGTTTTTAACTTTTTTTTTAAATCCAGGAGGTCATAGGTAGTGCGAAGATCCTTTGGGAGCGAGTTCCAAAGAGTAGGTGCAAAAAAAAGAGAAAGCATTCTAGATGTAGTGAAGCTTGTCTTGATATATGCTGAAGGTACGTGTAATATATTAAGTGAGCTTGATCTCCTTTTTCTGTTATCTGGAATTTTCTGGATCAGAGATTGAAGATAAACAGCTGGAAGACCGTGATAAACTTTAAATATCGTAAAAAGGGACTTGGATTTAATGTCAAGAGACTGGTAGCCACTGTAACTGCTTGAGAATCAGAGTGATATGTGCAGACCTTGAGGCATTGCAAGAGAGACGAGCAGCTGTATTCATAGCAAGCTGGAGAGGGTGAGTGACATAGCTAGGTAGACCTTGGAGTATGAGGTTACGAAAGTCGAGGTGTGGGAAAGTAAGCGCCTGCAATAGAGAGCAAAAGTCATGATGTTCCAAAAGTGGTTTTAGGTGCTGAATAGTCTTGAACGTGAAATATATGTTCCTTATGGTGTGATTGATGTGAGACGTAAAAGAGAGATATTGGTTCAATATAACACCAAGGTAGCGTATCTCAGATTTTACCTGCAGTTGCATATTATCAATAGTGATAAATAGTGGCAGTGTAAAGCTGATGTCCTTAGAGATACAGAGGACTTTGGTTTTATTGTAGTTAATAACAAAGTTATGTTCATTGAATAATTTGTAACGGCACTAAAACATTTCATTAAAGATGAAATATCTGTGCTCTTAGTGTTAATAGGGACGTATAGCATAACATCATCAGCATAAAGGTGATAAGAAATATAATAAACAGGCCCCTTAATATGTTAATTGATCTGATACAGCCTAGATAAATTACTCCAAAATACATTTCCATGTATAGACAAAAGGAAATCACACAAAAGGTTTGTGCTATGTTTGACAAAAGTCAGAACCAGGAAAATTCTGTTGCTCTTAACCCTGTGAAAGGCCAGGTCACTGAGTAGACATTTCCCATGTTAATGGCAAACTATTCTATTGCCTGTCGTGCAGGAACAGTAAAATATACCATAACTGAGTATATGCTGAAAAACAAATAATTGTGTACCTATATTTTAAGCCACTAATCTTCTGCACATAAAACAGACTGGGTTTCAACTAGAATAGTTTGAGTATTGGAATGGATAAAACTATTATATTGAGGGAAATGGGCCCAATGTTCCCTCTAATTTTCTGTAGGCTGTGTGCGCATAAAATATCAGCTGTGCAGCTTTTGAAGGAAGGTTAAATTTTTGTGTGCCACATAACGACACTTGGAGCTATATACTTTAAAATTTGACTACACGTCAGAATACAGTATGTACACCACATTGATTGCACTAGAAAATATTGTGCGCTCTGTTGTAAAGTATGTGCGCTCACTCGGCGAGGTGTGTGCGCGCGCACACGCGCACAGCTTAGAGGGAACAGTGAATGGGCCCTCCGATTATTGCCCACCTTGCCTAGGGGAAAAAGAAAGATGTTTTTCAACAATGAGTGTAAGTTTATTTGCATACTGTGGAGGAATTCCTGGGAGCAGAGCAGACACAGAAACTTAAGAACGTAAGACGTGCGATGGAGGATCAAACCAAAAGTCCATCCAGCCTAGCAACCTGTCTCTGAAAGTGGCCAATCTAGGTCACAAGTACTAGGCAGAATCCCAGAACTAAACAGCTGGTTTTATTCCAAAATATTACCCACAGGGAAAGCAGACAGAAATCTCTATGGGCAATATTTTGATAAGCAATAATCAAAGCAAAGCTGCTAGTGAGGTTTTCATTCAAGAACTGGTGCAAACCTCGCACATAAAAGTACCTGCAGAGACTGCAACAAGACAGAGACTGTGTATTTTACTGGGGCTGGTTTGGGAGCCGATTTTATAAAAGCACGTAGGTGCCTACATTTTTTAATATAGTTTATTTTATTTATCACATTTCATCTGCTTATCAAAACCTCTAAGCAGTTACAAAAAACCACTCATGATTTTCATGATAACACAATAAAGCTTCCAAGACAAATGGAGTTAAGAAAAAGCAGCACTAAAAAGATAAAGCTTTAACTTTCAATCAAAAAAGGAAGAGCTTTTCATAATGTAGGGGCAGCAACAAAAAAAGAGCCTTGACCGCGTAGATACCTTCCAAATCAGCAAGTGGGATAGAACCTCCAAAAGATCTTGCATAGATGACCTCAAGGTCCGGGATAGTTGTGTGTGTGTATGTGGTGCATGTCGCGGTGCTTCTGTGTGTGTGCGTAGGGTGTCTGTATATGGGGATGGGGCGCGTGGCCTGCTATATTCTGTCTTTGTAGGCATAGCTTCATTTGCACATGCATAAAGTTATGCATACAGACAGACAGAAAGATGGACTCAACAATAAACGATTTCTCCTGATATGAAACATGCCTAAAAACCAATTCAGAAGTAAGCTAGCCAAGCTTTTAGTGGCAAAAGACAAAACTACTAAATAGATAAAAATGTTAATCTACAGTAACAATTCTAAGTTAATCACTGTATTTGGGTTAGGGATAGGACTGAGATGCAGAATGTCTTCTATCTTTTCCTGGATAATCACATAGTGAGAACAGTGAGGAAATCAGAAGACCATCGGACAGGATGGAACTCCTGTCTTCTTTCATTCTAACCAATTGCACATAAAGGGGGACTGTCTTCTCCTTTCCACACAGAAGGAGCCATCCACTAATCGCACCACACATACACATAAAAGACAGACCACTTTTCCACATAGCTGTCTTCCCTGTCAAGCAGTGCTAACGAGACCAGGGAATGGGAGTCACTGGCCCACCAGACATTTTAGCATGTCTATCAGTAGGGGCACTGGGCGAAGCAATTTTTCTGCTTAGGCTGGCCCCTTGGACAGATGGCAGGCTCTGGATTGGGTCTATCATTACGTGTTTCTGCGGCCAGGATCACACAATATTTCTGGAAGAAGGAACACATGCTAAAGCCCTGTGGTACTCAGGTACTGCAATTTAGTAAATCCCTCAGTATTCCACATACATTTTTCCAGCTCTAAAGCTGTGCTCTTTTAGTTATTTTAATATGTACAGATTCCTGAACTCCAATCTCAGTGAAGGCAAAAGGTAACATTAATTTTCATTCATTAATTACATTTAGCAGGAGCTGTTATTGAAAGGCCCAAAGCGACTTACAGCAAATGTCGCAATTACGAAGTAGAACAGTCAATAAAACAAAAATAGAATCAAGCCCCACCCACTCCCCACACTCTCCAAAGACTTGCCTAAAAAACACAATGGTAACTTGTCATTTAAAGAATCTTGTAGTTCTGTATATGACTCATACCACCAAGTGGGTCCAACTTGTCGGTGGATTGCCAGCATTAACTAACTTCAACAATGTCTCCGGAGCTTAATCTTTTTCATTTGTGACTGGCCATTGCTCGATTATGCTGAAGAACCATGGAATGATATTGCATTTGCACACTCTATTGCTTCATTTCTATGCATCGTCACAGAATTTTCATCATTTCAAATTTAAGATATATTGCTACTGACCTGGTAGACAGTTCTTTGATATTTATCTTTGATCTTGATACCGAGCACTAACATGTTGGTAATGCCGAGTAGTAGCAATAACTTTTAATACCTTATTTTTCATATCGCAGTAAGATTACATTTTCATCATCTTGCACTTCCGTCAAGAAAATGCATTTACGATTCCTGTGACAATAAATCCTAAGTCATCCACGCTATGGAACTTTTCTATGCACTTGATTTAATACCCTGCCTTACAGCTATTTCAGTCAGATTACAGTATCTATATGGGTTAACTTGTTGCTATTGCATTTTTAAACATGGGCCTTAGCACTGTTTGCCCCCACAGGACTGAATCATGGCAATATATTAATAACCGCCTCAGAAGACCTCTTGTTATTGGAGAAATCTGGCTAAAATTCAAGACCAATATCTCACTACTCAGTAATCTCTTCAATAAACTGTGCAGATCCTAATTATATGGAGTCAAGTTCAATGTGGAAAATGGCAACCAACAGACTGTTTCTCCTTACCTGCTAGGAAACTATACAGATCATGGTACAGCAATAGGTATTGCCAAGATTAAATAGAACAGTAATATCACCTGTATTATAATCAATGTATAAGGGCCTACGGAATTCCATTTTAAGCAATGTGTCCTTTATACAAGGGACATGTTGGTAAGGTTTAGGTATATGGTTTGACCCATTTGACCCTAGAGTACCCTTTTGAAAGGCTGATATCATGGATTATTCAAGTGGAGAGCATGGAGAATCCTAGACTGTACAGGACGTTAGAAGTTGAAGTTATCCATCGGTCTTTTTCCTCTCTTTCTTGCAGTATTCTGCAGTAAAGACACAGACAGTATGAGGGTCATTCTAAAAGGTTGTGTCATGGTTTGGATGTCTGCAGATGTGCACATGGATGTTGAAATCACATACATGTCTCTGTAACCATTCCACAAACGTCATTTGCATACATCTCCAGTACAGGGACATTCAAGTATTTTATTTAACTAGGCTTATAGACTGCTTTTCTACCAGTCAAAGCAGTGTACATTCAAGTACTGTATATATATTTTTTCCTTGTCCCTGAAGGACTCCCAATCTCTGTTTTTGTACCTGAGGCAATGGAGAATTAAGTGGCTTGCCCAATGCCACAAGGAGCATCTGTGGGACTAGAAACACCAGTCCAAGGTTGCTGTCCTCTAGCAGGGTTTAAACCTCTGGACCTCCAGCTTGAGGTAACTTGACCCAACCACTAGGCCACTCCTTCCTCCGTGGGGGTGTGGTGGAGGTATATCTGGGGAGGGGCAATGGACTTACAAATCCCAGTTCGATCCCAGAAGCAGTGGAGAATTAAGTGACTAATTTTAGATTACCAAGTCCCACACTGGGATTTGAACCCTGGCCACCCAGCTCTTAAGCCACTACTCCAACTATTATGGCCGGCATGCAGAGTGCAGACTAGTGGGGTCAGACATCCAGTGTAGACATCTAACCCCCTCTAGCCGCCGGGATCTGATTTCAGGTCCAAAGTTCACCGCACGTTCAGGGCCACTGTGCGGGAAGCTCTGGAGGGGGTGGGAGGGGCGTGACAGGAAGGAGAGTGGGCAGTGCGAAGGCGGCTCTATGACTCTGAATGTACAGGGACGATTCCAGTCAGGGTCCTGTACATCCGGCAGTGCAGAAATGGACTTCAGACTTATTCCACCTCAGAGGTGGAATAGGTTCGATCAATATCGGGATTGAGGCACATAGGGCAGTCAAAAACACAGGACAGCAGGAGGTAGATCCCCACCACCCAATCCCAGACCCGGCATCCCCTACTGAGGTCTGGGCAGCGGGGAATGAAGAGCAGGACAGCGGAAGTCCTACCTGAGCTCGTGCATGGCATCCCAGTGGCATGACGACAGGATGCCATGGTACCAGGGCTGCTGCAGGAGGATGGGGAAGAGGATGGACATCCAGGCCCTTGGGATTGGAGCACGACCAGCCCATCTAGCTCCTGATTCTACACTCATGGTACTATCTGGCTCCCACAGTTACAGAATTTAGGTCTAATCCGGCCCGTCCAGATTTTGGACATCAGGATGAGCCAGACAGGCCCCTTTCAGCATCAGGCTCCAAGCTATTAGACACTTTGGTTCTGAAGTACTCTCCTGGGGATGTCTATACAAACATTTGATACAAGTGCATATAGGACACTTCCAGGTTTATGGAATTGTGCCTGAACTTGCATGTGCTTGCCTTTCTTTTCAGACGTTCTGGCTTTGACGTCCCAGATTGCACTTGGATGTCCCATTTGGAATTTATTTATTTTATTTAACAGTTGCTTATATACCGCTACCTTCCACAGATCAGGTGCGGTTTACAATGAACGATAAATGAACAGAGTAACAGGTCTGTTTTACATGAAACATAAGTTAACTAGGTACAAATTTGCTAAATACATTAAACATGATTGAACTATGTATGGTAAATCATTTGTTCTATAACAATCAAACTATTACATATTTTGAACTATTTACATATTTCTATTTACAGGATTTACAAATAGTTGTTAATCAACTTTTAGGGGCATGTTTACTAAACATTCATAATGTACGGGGCCGCGGTAGTGTGCCTGTGCCATATAAGGAGTGGGCGGTCCAGGCAGAAAAAGGAAAATAAAACGGGATAAAGCGATCGCACATATGCGTGAGTCGCAAGTGTGCGGGCCGACACTAGCGCGTCGGAAGGCCAAGTGGCGCGCTGCTGGGCACACAAAAGAACACAGCTGTAGTACAACGGTGAAGACACTGAGCAATGGTGCAAGGGCCATGGGTTTGAACCCCCACTGTGCGCAATGAACAAAGCTGTCTCAGGCAGTACCTATTATGGGGAGGAATATTTTTAGGAGGGAGTCAAAATTTGGGAGGCAGAATGCGTTGCGCCGATGTGCAAGGACAAGAACAGAGCCACAGCACAATGGTGAAGACACTGACCAATGGTGCCAGGAGCAGTGGTTCAATACTACACAGTGTACACTGAAGGCAGATGTTTGTGTCATTATTTTCGGAGTCACAGAAAGTATGGCCGACAGAAGTGCTTGCGCTGCTGTGCGTAAAGCGGCGCACTAATGGTTTTGGAGGGCTCAGAATACTGGGAGGCATGAGTCGCGCACTGATGGGAAAGCAGACGAGCTGAGCCACAGCATAATGGTTAGAACACTGACCAATACTGCAGGGAGCATGGGTTTGAACACCCTCAGTGCACACTGAAGACAGCTGGCTGAGGCATAGGAAAAATAGGTGGCATAAGGGGTTGCAGTGCTGGTCATAAGGGTGTGTGGCAATGGTTTTGGAGGCATAATAATGTTGGATAGGCATATGGTGTTGTGCTGATTTGCAAGCACACAAACACAATCACTGTGCAATGGTGCAGGGATCAGGGGTGCAATCCCCCACAATGGCAAATGAACATGTCTGGCAGAGGCAGTACCTGTAAGGGGTAAGATTGCCTCAGGAGGGTGTTATTGCATATCTGTGGAATAATCGTTTTCCAGCAAATGTACTCTCAGAGCACTGTAACATAACGTGCCCCTGAAGTCACCCCAGAGGACACATCTCTAAATGCAGTGTCTGCCACGCCACCCTACAATGTTGCTGAAAGAGTGGCCGAGGTTGCGGCATATAGGGTGCCCTATGAGGCAGGGAAAGGTCACAGCACTGTTTCTGCTGGCAGCACTGTGCATTGTAACGTATGGAAAAAAGAAGTAGGTGTGCTGACCCAGTTCGGGCATACGTGATTTAGCAGTGAGGGACTGCAGACAGCCCCTGGCGACTGATATCAACAGGGTGTCAGAGTTAATCTCATATTGCAATCTTTTGCCTGGGCCCGCCTGCAGCCCGTCGCTTTGAAATCATCAATGGCAGACCTGGGTCAGCCCTTATTTATATACCAAGGTGGGGCTGTAGACAGGCCCTGGTGACTCATATCAACACGGAATCAGAGTCAATATCATCCATTAAACTGCCCTATTACCTCTGGAGACTGAAATCCCCGGACTAACACAGCTCCATGGTATCCAAGGTCTGTTTAAAAAACACACACCCCTATGTCATGAATGCTGAAAACTGGTGAATACACCAATGATGTTGCAGGGGTCATGGTTTGCTCTCTCCAGTGAATAAGGGTGGCTGAGGTATGTCCCTTCTCTGTGAGCAAGTGCACAGCAAGCATTCCTGGCATAGTAAGACAACTACACCCTTGTGCCATATATTACTGCACCTTTTATGGTGCAGCAGACGTAACATCACAAACATACCCTGTCAGCAAAGGGGAACTGTAATTGTTTCCCAGAGGCCATGTGGAAAGGCTGTCCACTCCCAGGCCACTATCGTAGGCACCCCATAAGCTGTCTGAATCAAAGGTGTGCCAGAAGATGCCCTAAGGATGTATAGGTGAAATCAGAAAGCTTAGCCAATAACAGTAACATCTCCCAAGTTGAATGCAAACAGAGGTATGTGCCAAACACACACATAACACAAACACTGCACAGAGCAGAGAACACAGACAATACCAAAGTAAATGAAGGACTGACATAAGTTGATGGGCTGCAGAAAGCAGCTGCAGGCCATGTGACACCCAGAAAATGAGAAAAACATATCGTGGGCAGCTAAATCCATGCACAGATTGATGGTAATGTAACATGCTATACTGACAGTGTGAGACAGAGGATGGGAAGATGTGTGTAGCAGGGGAGGCAGAAACAGAAGAATATGTGAAATATCAGGATGATGGTGGAGTACAAGTGCTAGGCAGAGCACACACAGGAGAGGCAAGCAGGTTGAGATGCAATGCACGAATTTGTGGTAGTCCATGACGTGGTTCAGCAGCATGCACATCAGGGTAGGATGGCACATAGCTGGCAGAGAAAGGATGGACGGAAGGATGTCTCACAACTCAGGTAATGGTACAATGTGGTCATGCCACCGATGTACACACATATGACTGTCACACGAATGAAAAGCACATATGCAGGACAAGCATACAAATCCAACACAGCAGACAGGAAGCACACCGACGACCAATAGCACAAATGGCAATGCCTAAACCGGTAAGCCACACCGCCCATGTGAGGTCATCAGCAAAGGCTGCATAACAAAAAACTGCATGCCAGTACACAAAACGCCTGCTGGCTGTCACGACAAACAACCACAAAAACAACAAGTCAGGAGCAAATGCACATGCAGATCCCCCATGTACAGATCTAATTGCACTCTGTATTTTCCTACAGTGAAGAAAGGGAAGGGTGTGTGTAGAGGTGAGGAACCTGGTGGTACCTCATGGTCCAGTTAGCCCAGTGGAACCAAAAAAAAAAAAGATGACATGTGTGGAAAGAACATGCATACAACAGAGTTCAAACACATGACTGTAGCCAATACCAAAAACCCCACAATGAGCTCATTCTAGCACAAATATCCCAAAGGGAGTGTGTGTATGTCAAGCGTTCATACACAGTGATGTGCCATGTGGCTGTCACATACACAGCTGGCACTGTACAAGGATGTGAGCACAGGTGCCCCATGTACATGACCAGCAAAGGAACACATAAAGGGGAAGTATGCTCAAATAACGGAGGATCAACATAATGAAGTGAAACATGGCTTGCACCCCAAACAACCAGTGAACAAGTCACACCAGCACCCTATGTGGCCTACGACAGGTCATGTAACCCTCCATCACCTAGCAACAACAACAACATCATCTACATCCTGTGACATTGACAGGAAGAAAATGGATTCCCGGACTCACAACGAGTCATGACTGATACAAAGGCACACATTGATCATGGTGACAGACCTGAAATGCAATCAGCAAACGAGACAAATGTGGGTGAAATAAATAACTTTATTTGGTTTGCACATCACAAATAGTGTAGACAGTGCCATCATAATATGAGGGCTGGCGGCATCCCTTCAGAAAGTGCTCAAAACCGTTAGCATGTCACAAAGCCACCTCCTACACAAAGGTCACTTGCTTGACACCAAATTATTGACAACAGATAGAATGTGCATCAGGTGCATGCTCTGCACCTCACACCAGACCCCCCGCCCCCCCTTGCCGCTGAATGTCGCAAATGTGTCACCCACATATGAGTGCATGTACAGAGTAGATGCTGCATGCTGAGGACCCAACACACCTCATCTGTCCCTCAGAAAATATCCATCTGTCCAAACAGGGGTCAGACTAACTCCTAAAAGATATTTTGGTCAAAGGTTTCTAATGTCAAAAAACATGCAATAAAAGTATTGATGACGCTCACATCCCAATGCCTGATATGGGATTACACGCTACACCACTGTGGACACAAACAATCATGTAAATCACAATAAGCATCTGCTAACAGGTGTGTACAGACATGCTGACTGTCATGTATGCACAGCAAACCAACACAAGAAGCAGCATATGAATAAGGAGATAATGGACAAACATATTACAGGGATCCACACAGAAGCCATAGGTCCACATGTTGTGCCTCAGAAACATAGTCAGTCAGATGCACAAGCACCAGCCACATTGCAACATGATACAGTGATGATACACATGCATGTAAGCACCCTTGGGTCACTGAACACATCATTCCAAGATGTTGTTGTGCGTGAAAGCATTGTTGAGTTAAAATCGGGATCATGTCCAGGTGGAAAATAGGTGGACGTAGACAATAGGAGCACTCCATCGTTGGCCACATTACAAATACATGGCCTGTATGCTTGTGTTGTAAGAAAAACATGCGAATATCGTCGGTGCAATGTCACAGCCATGGTCAAAACACAACGGAAAAACAACTGTGGCAAAATGTACCACCTACAATGTCCATGTCAGTTGCTGCTGCACAAGGGGGGATCATTGTAAAACGTCAGAATGCTATCTGCAATCCAACAACTCATGTTAAAAGTGTTTTTGCAGCTCTGGGCATGCATAGTCAAGTGTCAGTGTTCAATATACCACAGTCCTTCAAAGTGCATGTGTGTCCCCTACAATGAGGAGCACTTCCTGCCAAACAATTGCATCAGCAGTGCCATCGACACCTCTGTCAGTAGTCAAAGATCAATAATGTCCATCCCAGTCATGTGTTGCACTCTCAGAGGTAAAACATCCAATGGCAAAATGTCATAGCAAAGACTTGCATGGTGGTCTGTCCTCAAACAGGTGGGTGGTGTTGACAACAGTTGCAGTGTAAGAGATGAAAGAAAAGGGGATCCAAAATACAGCTCTAAAATGGTGTGAATCCTACCTATCCAACAGATGGCAGCAAGTCAAGGCTGGCCACTCATCCTCCGAACCATTTCTACAAACACAGGGAGTTCCCCAAGGATCATCCTTATCTTCATTGATGTTTAACATTTATATGCAGCCGATATGCGACTTAATTCGATCCTTCAACGTAAAATGCCTTGCATACGCTGATGACATCCTCCTTTACATGCCTTTCTTGATAGACCAACCAGTGCTCTCCCCAATAATTAATTGCTTCGAAGCAGTAACAGATTGGCTATTATCCCAGAATTTACGGATCAATCACAGCAAAACGGATGTCCTATTTGTCACGAGGAACCTCAAATTCACACCCCCTTCATCTCTACAAGTCAACAATGTAGAGTTAAAATCCAAATCCACAATTCGTTACCTCGGCATCACCCTGGACCAGCACCTGAACATGACAACGCATATAAAAAACATCACAAAGGCAATATACCACAAGATCAGAACTCTACGTCACCTCCGACACTTACTGGACTTCACAGACTACCGAACAACCTTTCAGGCTCTAGTCCTTCCACATGTTGATTTCGCGAATATTATTCTTCATGGCCTTCCACAGTCGACCTTAAACCCGCTCCGCTTAGCCTTGAATGCAGCCGCAAGAGTCCTCTCCGGATCATCAAGATCCGACCACATAACACCCATCATGAAGGATTTACATTGGCTACCTCTTCACGCCAGGATCCAATACAAATCACTGGTTCTTACCTTCAAAGCCCTAAATAACTACCCCCCTACGCCAATCAGCACGCTAATCCATGGCACCCTAGAAAATAGAAGCAGAAGATCTACTGCACGGAACACGTTAGCAGTCCCCAACCTAATGACTAAATGCACAAAAGCTACATCCAACAGAGCCTTCTCCTTATTTGCCCCTTTAAACTGGAATGCACTCCCCCATGAAATCCGTGGAATAAAAAGCATCATACTATTCAGAAAAGCTTTAAAACTCCACCTATTCACAAAATATTACTCAGAAACCTCCAGTGATAGAAGCACATCCAACAACCTGCAAACTTCCCCCATATACCTGCCGCCCCTGCACATCATCTCCTCAGATAATGGTTAGCTTCACAAAACTAATGCAACACCCATTTACATTAAAGTATTGTACATAGTTTGAGTTAATATGTATTTAGTTCCCCTGGTTTCCTTCCCATGTTCAATTTCCTGTTCTTTGTAAAACTCAATGTTGTTTGTATACATTGTAGTATGCTTGTTTGATGTACACCGCGCTGATTTTAATAGCGCGGTATAGAAGCAAATGTTAAATAAATAAATAAATAATGTGTCTGGTCTGTCGTCTGGCCTGTGTCAGGAGAGGAGAGGTATGTTATCGTCAGACACCTTGGAAAATAAACACAAATGTCATAATGTCACAGCTTTGGAAATGCTGAAGAAAGGGATGCAAAGGCAAACATGACCTGATAGCAATATTAAACATAACCTTGTGGCCAACATCATTAATCCTCAACACAGACATGGGTGTCACATGGATATGTTAATGTCCATGCTCCTGTCACACAGGTGTGCTGCAGCTACACACCATATGCAGCTGTACATGTGAGCAGAGAGGAAATGTTACATGACCATCACAACAACATCAAATCATCACCAGTTAAAGACAGATGTAATGAACCAAAAAGAAAAACAGACATACCGTGTGTGTGTCCAATGAGTGTCCATGTTGTCCCATGTGTATCTTGGAGGTTGGGGGTGGGAACCCTATATGACCCGCACCCAGGTCATATAGTGCTGGGTGCACTATATGACCCACACACAGGTCCTCTGCTGCAAATACTTTGCCAGAGGCAGCTACGATTGTCATGCTACACACATATGTAATGTGTCATGTGCACCTTGTTTCGCCACAGCCTTGGGGCTGCAGTGGCGCAGTGTGCACAGACATCCATGTGGTCACAGGGGGACTATGTTGTCAATGGCTGGTTTACTTAACATACTCATCACCGTGTGCAATTCATCATAGAACACACATTGGTGGCATATGTGTGACCTGTGCCCTTAGACCACATCAATAATCACCTGCCTCCCACCCCACCATAGGGATGCCTGTGTCAGAGGCAGAAATGGGTGGCATGCCTATGTTGGAGACTCAGATATGTGCAGATCTGTGTTTCACATAGGACCATCCCTGTGCCATGTACATCAGTGGGACAGCTGCTACGTTGCAACAGTTAATGCAGAACCCTAGTTGAAAACACCCACACACATGGTCTTGTAGAACACCTTAATTTGGGGCCAATTTCGTTTTCATACACATGTTTACCCATCAGGAACATATGTGCCCCCACACATATCCCATGCTGACATCCTCACACTTAGCCTAGGTGAGACACATGAGCAGTACAAGTTCCTTTCAAAATCATATTTACTATTTAAAAAACAAATGGGAAACTATGTACAAATGTGGGAAGGGGGAACATACCATCACCCTCCCCCCCCAACACATCCTCCCATCCCCTCAAACGCCCACCCGCACATAATACACACACACACAACTAAAAAAACCCACACGTGAGCCCCACCCTCCCCCAGCATGCCCAGTGATGGAAGACAGGGCAGCACAGGGCACATGTGGTGACGTCACTGGTGCAATTACTGACGCCAGTGACGCCATTGAGGGGGTGGTTGCCGACATGGAAGACGTACCACCTCGGCAACCACCCTCTCAATCACTGCCGCCAGCCACTGCTGTGAGTGACACAGCTCGTGTATACGTTGCTCCATGCCATCCAAGGCCACAGACAGGTGGTCCACGCATCTGCCACCACACACACACATTGTCAATGTTGTCTGTGTGGTGGCATCAGTGTAGGGCCTGTGTGTGGCCCTGGATGGTGGAGGCAACTGTTGTGGCTGGGGGGAGGCCACAGTGCCCTGTGATGCCCTGTCTTCCACATCACTTTCCCACAACCCTTCTGGGAAACCCTCCCCCCCTGAGCCCTCCACAACATCCCCCCCCCCTACACATCACCTGCACCCTCTCCCGACCCTGCCTCCCCCCCAAACAACCCTTCAAAATGTCCATTCTGCCCCTCCTGTGTCCTCTCTGCCGGGGATCCAGGTGTTTGCACCTCCACCACCTCCTCATCCACCTCCTCCTCCTCCTCCGCCTCTTCGTCTGTTGTGTCCAGGACCACCACCTCTGCATCATGTGGTGTTGGTGTCCGCCTGAACAGATTTGCAGAGGTGGTGGCCTCATCCTCAGTGACATCACCATCTGTGGAACATAACAGTCATCAGCACGTTTGTCTGTCACACATATAGCACTTGTACATAGGCAGGCACCACACAGGCATCTGGGATAATGGAACATCAGTTACAGATACGTGACTTTCTGATTATTGTACATCACCCTGTTGTGAGTTCTCACCCTGGAGGCGCTGGAGGTAGGCACCATGGTGGAGGCGCAGCTCCCTGCCCTTCTTCCGGAGATCCTCAATCTGTGGATATGCAAGGAAAAGGTGAGGGCATTAGTGACTGGTCACCCTCTGCTGGTTTGCCCCCACACACACACATCAGTGTGCACAGGGTCTTACTGCTCCTGGCACACTGCTGTGTGTGTGTGTGTCATGTACAGCATAGTTAATCACCTGTCAGTAGGAATTCCCATGGGCAACAGGCATATGTCATGACATGTGTTTACTGTTGGTGGCAAGGGAGCATGTGTGTCACAGCTAACCCGCATCCCTTGTGGCGGTCTGTGGCAGCATCCCACAGTGTGATTGCGCTGCCCTCCCCCCGTCGAACATGTCTCTCTCCAGTGAAGTATACAGCTTACACAGGGACCAACATTGAGAAACATAGTGGGAGAGTCACACGGACAGAGAGAGACACCCCCCCCCCAAGGGGAGATGGGTGGGTTGTGATTTCCTGATGCTGCTGTTCCGGCAGAACACACCTCTGACAGGGGTTTAGCTATGCTGTCTCCAGATACACACAACACATGGTCAATCATCTGGCAGCACCGTATATGTAAATGCTAGTCTGTTTCTACACGTGTGCTGATGGACTGTGGCTGGCTTCTTATTCCCCACATGTTTCTATAGCATCCTGTGTGAGTGGCAGATAGGAGTGGGTGACATATTTTGGGTGTGGGGCAAAGCAGCCAGACCGAACGGGGCATGCCTGGAAGGGCCTTCAAGCAAGCTTACATGGAGCGTGAGGGGAAGACCAGGACTGCGTCTTGCGTATTCATATCTCATTATGGCCTATTGGCAAACAGGGGGAGTCCTACAAAGTGACATGTACCTTTTATTGTCATGGTTCAAGTGTGTGGGTGTTTGTGAAACGTCCATTTGTGTAAATTGTGGCATATAGGTGAAAAGACACACATCACGACAGACAATGCCACACGTGTGTCACTACAATAGCTGGTTTCATGCAAAAACAGGCACAGTGACATGCTCGATGTGTGGCAATCCATGACCTTGGAAGAGCCATTTTGCATAGGCAACATCACCACACACATACACATTAGTTTGCTTATGATGTGATTAAAACTCTACACTGGGGAGTGTTTTCATGCATCCTGTGTTGTCATCAATTTAGACACACATGGCATGCCTACCTCCTTTTTTATACAGCACATTTTGTGGTCACAGTACCACCTGCATTTGTTGCTTTGTCTGTGCACATGTGTGCAGTGACACCTGTGCCCGGTGTACTTGGCACCCTCAGCACATCCTTGAACTACCCTGCCGCTCCCTTGCATGACCTTGACACAACATGCCCCAGTTTGTTGGCCAATGATGGTGTCCATGCTAGTCACAGTTACACAGCATGTGCTGTGTTCCACACATTTATGTTCAGATGCTCTTTAGACATCCTGTTACTCAACCCCAATGGCAACCTGATATGCCACCAATCATGGGCGGTGTGTAGTTAGATGAGACATTGTGTGGGTGGCCCTATTGACCTTGCCAGGGGCCAATAACATTACCTTTCACCTTTGACAGGGCCCACGATATCAATGCTTGCACCACTAGCTGCATTGTGTGAGGTGTGTCTTATGGGGAACCTGCTGGCTATGTCCAACCTACTTTGGACACAGTTGCTGACAGCATAATGTGTGTGTGGGGGTAGGTATTGTCCCTGTATGGCCTATGTTATGTTGTTCTGTTCATTTGCCCTGGCTCAGCTAGGCTGACAGCAGGTGTTTTATGGCAGCAATATCGACAGGGGCCAAACCAACATAACGGCTCTTTGCACCAGTGCTAATGTGAGGGTTTATGTATGTGTTCTCCAGCCACAACAGTTGCATGTATCATTGAAACACCATCAGTGATGTCCATGTGTCTGATGGTGTTGGATTTATATTAGGTGGTAAGGTGTTGAACCTGAATCTGCATGACGGTATGGGGACATGGATCTGCTACAGCTTTTTGCTAACACATGTAATGGCCCATGGGGATGGGGTGCTGTTACACACATTAACCTCTGCAGCTAGCATATCATCCGGAGTCAGCACACACATGTGTGCTGAGATGTTCACCTCACAGACTATGGTGTAGGTGCAACCTACCTGCCATGAACAACCACATTATCTTACTGACATACCCACCATAGCAATTGTTGATCTGGCCCCCTGTGGGTTGGGTGTCCTACCACAGATCATCAGCTGCATACACCTTAGCAAAAGGGTGACTAACAGGACCCATTGCGCAGCTCACAGGACTCCTGGGGATAGGGAGAATGCATATAACCTGTTAGGCACACACAACCATATCCCCATGGTGCCAGATTAGCCACTGGGATGGTCTTGCTGGACTCCAGGGGATAGGGAACAATAAAGAACAATGTTAAGGCACACACAACCATATCCCCATGGTGCCAGATTAGCCACTGGGATGGTCTTGCTGGACTCCAGGGGATAGGGAACAATAAAGCACAATGTTAAGGCACACACAACCATATCCCCATGGTGCCAGATTAGCCACTGGGATGGTCTTGCTGGACTCCAGGGGATAGGGAACAATAAAGCACAATGTTAAGGCACACACAACCATATCCCCATGGTGCAAGATTAGCCACTGGGATGGTCTTGCTGGACTCCAGGGGATAGGGAACAATAAAGCACAATGTTAAGGCACACACAACCATATCCCCATGGTGCAAGATTAGCCACTGGGATGGTCTTGCTGGACTACAGGGGATAGGGAACAATAAAGCACAATGTTAAGGCACAAACAACCATATCCCCATGGTGCCAGATGAGCCACTGGGATGGCATTCCTGGTCTCCAGGGGATAAGGAGCATCAGGCAAACTGTTAAGGAACACACAACCATATCCCCATGGTGCCAGATGAGCCACTGGGATGGTCTTCCTGGACTCCAGGGGATAGGGAGCATAAAGCAAACGGTTAGGGCACACACAACCATATCCCCATGGTGCCAGATGAGCCACTGGGATGGCATTGTTGGCCTCCAGGGGATAGGGAGCATAAAGCAAATGGTTAGGGCACACACAACCATATCCCCATGGTGCCAGATCGGCCCCTGTGATGGTCTTCATGGAATCCAGGGGATAGGGTGTATGTATTAACCTGGCCAAGCACACACAAGCATTTCCCCAGGGTTATTCCGAGCCAACTGTGATGAGCTGTCTGGACCCCTGCAGATTGGGGGACTGTTTGGAACTCTGACAGCACACAGACCAATATCACAGGGATGACAGGAAACCCACTGTGATGGGCTCTCAGTCCTCCTGGTGATAGGGTGGATGTCTGAAACTGGATGGGCACACACAAGCATTTCTCTAGGGTGATTGCTAGCCCATTGTGATGGGCTCTGAGGACCCATGCAGATAGGCGTGTGTATTGAACATCATGGCCAACAAAGCCCATATCACCTGGGTGGGTGACATACCATTAATGTTATGTTTCACATATCCTTGTGCTGGACCCAAGGTGTTTTGTTAAAGGTACAAATCCCACCATATCCATATGTTGTTGTATTTATTTACATCTGCTGATCTAAGGTCTCACTTAATTACAGTATGTTGTGGCACAGCCACAGCAGCAGCTGACATGCCACAAGGGTAGCATCGTGACCTCTATGACCGTCCATCAACACCTGGGTGCAGGACAACACAGTCACAAATGATACAGATACATTATGGTATGTCTTCTCCTCTTCTGCACATTATTGGCTCACAGTACCTCAGCACAACAGCATGGACATTTGCAATGAGCACAGGCTACATATATGATTTTGAGGACCTGGCCCCATACACTTACCTCCCTTGGGTAGTCTGCTTCTCTATTGAAACGTCTTTGTAGACGTTGCCAGGCCCTAAGGACCGTAGAGCTGTCCCTGTGCCCGGTGGTCCCGGGGAAGAGCTTATGCTGGCGTGGTGCGATGAGCCGGGACAAGTACCTGAGCTCACGGAGGGTGAAAGAGGGCTTCCTTGCTCTGGGCGCCATTTTCAGAGATTATCACCTGATTGCACACAGCGCGCATCACGCGCATGCGCAGCGCAACTGCCGCGATGATTTACGTGCAACGTCGCCACTCATATGGCGCAGGTCAGAAACCTATGGCCTCCATGTGCGCCCCGAACGCAGTACGTGCATGTGGGCTACGCAGCTGGCGCATGTTGGCGATATTGCACGTGCAACTGTGCCACGCAAATGCGCAACGAAAAAATAGTTTCGCAAAGACTTGCGCACATGCGAAACACACATTACATATACACTGCTGTGTGTCATTTATTTAAAACACAGGAAAACCATTTTAGAATGTTATTGTGTATACACATTTGGGACTTGAACCTATCAACACCTACACAATGGTTCTTAGGCTTTTGTATGATGTGATGTGCTATGGCTCTCACATTGCAATGACTGCCAATAAGATAGATAACACAACAATGTGTGCTGAGAAAACATCAATGTGGGCTATCAGTCACCCTGGTGATATGTTTGTGTGTGCTTACACCATTTAATACAGCCTCCCTATCCACAGAGGTCAAGAGAACCCATCACAGGGGGCTATCAGTCACCCTGGTGATATGGTTGTGTGTGTTTAATGGAGAAAACAATACCTCCCTATCCACAGGGGTCCACAGAGCACATCTGAGTGGCCTACCAGTCACCGTGGTGATATGGGGATATGTGTTGCAATAGATCATGTTCAGTAGGTCATCTCAATGTGAGCCAAGCAATGATGTGGGGCCTTGGTATGTGGACAGTCTACATCCACATTATTTTTCATAACGCACATAAGGAGCTGATGGAGGTTTGCATGCGACACACATGCTCATTTCTCTTACGTAGGTGTGCTGACATACAGAGATAGTGGATGAGGTGTGCCACATTATTTGCCATACATCCTTTTATTAGCGAGCTAGTTTTTTTCCTTCACACAGGCAGCCTAATCATTATGACTTGCTGGCACATCACTCCCTAATATCAGCTGTGCTTTGTGGGGACTTTGGAAGGTTTGTTTTGTATGAGAGGAAACACACTGGGACAATGCAATGACCTAGGGTGGCACATCAGGGACCCTGGGAGGCACTCCAGAGAGGACCATATGAGGTGCAGTGTCCACCACCGCACCTTCTAACATTCATTTTCAGACACCTTTTTGAGTATTTGGAATAACCTTCAGGATACAGCACTGACGGTGTATGTGGCAGGGACAAATGACGTTGGATAGGGTAAATGCCTCTGACAGCCATATTAGATTACACCACTGTGGGATCAGACCTATGACTTACGGCTGTAA
This sequence comes from Ichthyophis bannanicus, assembly GCA_033557465.1. Lineage (NCBI taxonomy): Eukaryota > Metazoa > Chordata > Amphibia > Gymnophiona > Ichthyophiidae > Ichthyophis > Ichthyophis bannanicus. The sequence continues at coordinate 1,814,838,372 of CM066031.1, read as the reverse complement.
CCGCTGTGATGTCACAAGTGCCCAACATCTCCATAGCTGAGTGATTGTGCATCAGTCCTCCTTGGCGCCCTACGCAAGTCCGGTGATCCGGATAGCCCTCATGAATATCCATGAGATCTATATGCATTAGGGCTATCCTGGCAGCCTGACTGGTTTGTGGCCCTCTAGGTCTGCATTTGGAGACCCCTGCCTTACACCTCTTTCATTTCGGGGTGTGAGTGTGCAAGGTGCAGATGTCCTAGACTGGAAAAGTATAAATGGAATGTGTCACATACTTCCTCAATTGTCAACAAAACAATGACGTGGTAGCATCTAAACTATGTTGGTAATGGTGGTGGTGGAGGGGGAGGGGGGAGGGGGAAGGGGGGAGGGGAGGGGGGAAAGAGGAGGGGGGGTTGAAATACATAGACAGATTATGTTACAACACCAACAGTGAGCAGTACAACTCATGATCACCCAGCAACACATCCCCATTCCCCATCACTACAATGGTGGTGCTGGAGTGAACTGTCAACCTGGGTCCAGCTGATGGAGGAACACCAGACAAGGGGGTCCATACATTTATGTGCACATCCAGACCATACAGCAGGCCTGGAAATGCTCAGCAGACCACCACCGCGGAGATTCACCAGCAGCAAACACGCAGACACTGCACCCTTCAAGGTGTGGCAGCCTTGGACATACTAGGTGGCAGCAGTCTGCTAGCTCGTCCATAGTGCATATTACTGGAGAAGATGTGTGCACCCAAAACTGGGATGTCTGCACACTCACCAAGCAGTTCAGCTAGTGATTGGACCCCAAAAGGTAACCCATACATATCACTTGCAGGAGATGTTGTTGACACTATGGCTGACCTAGCCATGCCATGGTGACTGCTCAGTTAGGGTGAGAGTGAACTTCCAGCAAGACATGCAGTGGCTACCCTGTCCATGCTGCTGATGGACGCACACTACAATGTCCAATACATTGGCTAATGATCTGTCCTCATGCATCCTGGCAAAGGCAGCCTGTCTGAGGTATGCCCACAATACCTTGCTCCTCATTATGCACATTGGCAAGCTAACACTGGACACAGAGCAAACATTGTGCGCTAAGTAAGATGTTTAAGAAATCACACACTGGATGTACAGCCACACAATCACACACCTATGCCATCACTGTGCTACTATAGCTAGCTTTTACAGTCTCGGACATCTCAGCAGTCCTGGACCCAGTGCAGGCATGGCAATGGTATGGAATACTGCTGGTGTCACACCACAGGGTGGGGAACATTTTCATGCACCAGACCTGAGACACACTCCCCAAACATCTGACATATTGGTATTCTAACGCTCAATAACCATATTGTGTTTGACGTTGGCATTGATATATGTCACTTTTCACATCTACATTTTGATATGGGTTTACTGTATTTCCAGGTTTATGGTGACAGTGCTAAGGTGTTCACATACTAGTTTTTTGAGATGTACGCAAGGCCCAATATCATGACTGTCCAGTAGTGTTTGGGTAATGGAGCCTGTGTGTCTGCACATTTCTGCTCCTGTTGGCTGATACTCTCAGCCAGAGGTCCCCAACTCCAGTCCTGTTGTCCCACACACTGATCATGTTTTGCAACTGTGCCTCATGAATATGCATGAGATACATCTGCATACCATGGACCACCATATGGACATAGAGGAACACATCTTTATTTCACACATCATAAGATGTAAATGATTTGTGGCCCTCCAGGACTGCATTTGGGGAATCCGCTGTATGTAATGCAGATGTTTATCATATATGTACACTTTCATGGCAAATATAGATGTCTTACCCGTGTTTGCATTATCTGCACTACAGGATCTGTTATTTTAAAAATATTTGCGTGGTCTGACAATTGTGGGGACTGTGTTGGCTGAGCGGACACACGGGATTTGAACCTGTGACCTTCTGTTTGTGTAAACACTGACTGTGTGCACTGCACCACGGTTTTGCCACATCGCAGCTGCATTCCCTGGGGAGTCCATGGCTGTACATCCAATAGAGCCTGTCTGTTGTGGTGGGCAGGGCCAGCCTACACACGCCTAAGGCACTGTCTGGTGTGGCTTGCTGCCATTGCCCCCTCCATCACCTGTACACCTCGCACAACATGACGACATGTCCTTATCTGGATAAACACATATAGCTTGATTGCATTGTGGCACTCCAGGACTGAGTTGTGAGGACTTGCCTGTACGTAATGCCCATTGTTGGGGGGGGGGGGTGCGCGGTGTTAGGTAAAACACTGGTGTTGGAAACATGATTATGTACTCTGCAATCACGGAGTGTCTTCACTATCTGTGTTTAGTGGGGGGTAAAGTATCTGTGCAGGATTAGCAATAGGCCCAGCTGGGCTTTGAACCTGTGACCTTCTGTTCTTGCATGCACTGTCTGTGTGCACTGCACCACTGTCTAGCCACAGATTGGCTGATTTCCCTGGGAGGTCCATGACTGTGCATACGGCAGGGCCTGTCTGTTGCAGTGGACGGTGCCAGACAGCACATGGCTAGGCCACTGTCCTCTGGGGTTGGCAGCCACTGCCTCCTGCATCACATGTACTCGTCTGCAAACATGCTGGCATGTCCTTCTCTCAGAATAACAAAACAGATTACCTGATTGCATTGTGGCATTACAGGAATGCATTTGGGGGACTTGGCTGTAGGTGATGCCCATTGTTGTGGTGTGTGTGCGGTGTGGGGTAGAATATGGGTTTTTTCCACATCCTTATGTTCCCTGCAATACAGGGGTGTCTGTGCTATCTTTGTTTAGTGGTGGGTAAAATATAGGGACTGGGCTGGAAAATGTACCAGCTGGGATTTGGACCTCTGAGCCTCTTGTCCTCGAGGTACTGGATCTGTCCACTGCACCACACTGTGACCACAGAGACTGTGCACTCCCTGGAGATAGTACACCTGGCAGGATGGCGTCACAAACCCTGCTCTGCGCATATTTACTGTGGGCTCCTTCACCCTGTGTGGTGACATACGTGCAAATAAAACACAGGACTGGCCACAGGACAATGGGGGAAAACATATACACAAGCTGGCCAACAGTGATATTAATGGGCAATCATAGAAAACACTACCAGGAAAGCTGCAAAGTAAGGGCATGTTTTTTGGAACAGTCTCCGCTCCGTACACCTTTCCAAGGGTAATTTCTTTTGTTTGGTGCTTTCCTGGGTGTGTTTTTTATTTTAAACATTACTATAACTGTTCCACAGCTGACATAATCTTTATCATATTTTTGTTGTGCTCATTTTCTATTTTAAATTGCACTTTTGTGCTGTACACATGTATCACATTGCTCACGTTTTGCAGGTTTCCCCGGTTCTGCTGTACATTGCTGACGGAAATGGTTTCTCTTCCCTTTACATGCCCTCTACCGCGAGTGTTTCACTCGCGCTATTTTTTCAGGGTATATTCGGCCCCGCAACTGTGCGAGGTGCCTCTCCCCTCCCCTTCCCCGCCCATCAACCCCGTCTCTCCGCCCCTCGTAGGCCTTCCTCCGCCCTCCGTAGGCCTTTCCACGCCTCTTTCGGACATTTGCGGGCCCGTACTTGTGCGGGGCCCGTTAGTGTTCCGCGTACCTGTGCGGGGGTGACACGCACGTGTGCAGGGCGTTTAAATGCGTTTATGCTCGTTTCAATGCCGCGTTGCCTTGCGCTATTTTGCGGCGCGCAAATTTGCGGATTTTAGTAAACATGCCCCTAAGTTGTAGTTAAATTGAAGAAAAACTTGGAATTGGTATTCGCTGAGATATCTATTAGCCATTTCCTGTTAGTGGTAAGGTATTCTCTAGTGTGCCGAAATGGGAGATGAACAAATGTGTTTTCAGTTTCTTGCGGAGCTCCTTTACATCATTTAATGCTCTTATTTCTTCGGGGAGGGAGTTCCATAGGGTGGGAGCTGCATGCGAAAACGCTTTTTTATTAGTTGTTTTTTTGGTAGTTGTGAAATCTTTTGGGATCCTAATTTTATTCGTGTGACCTGTCCGTAGCGCAGTTTGGGATGTGTCTTTAGTGATAAGTTTTGTTAAAGAGACTGGGGCCATGTTATTTAATGTCTTAAATGTGGTGATAATCAATTTGTGCTTTATTCTAGATTGTATTGGGAGCCAGTGTAGGTTTGCGAGTATAGGTGTAATGTGTTCAAATGGTGGAACCTTCATTACAATTCTTGCTGCTGCATTTTGGGCAAGTTGGAGTCTCTTAATGTTTTGTTTTGTTGTGCCTAGAAGAGTGAGATTGGTGAAATCAAAGTGTGGTGTAATGATAGCCTGAATAATGTTCGGAAAATCGTGTAGAAGTACAAGTGGACGTAATTGCTTTAAAAGTTTGAGTTTAAAGTAGACTTTTTTAGTAATGTTTCTAATATGTGTGTCCATACTAAGGTGTGTGTCGAGGGTGACACCTAGGTATTTTACTTCGTTTTTTATAGTAATGTTGTGATTTTGGAGAGTGATGTGTGTTGGAGGTATGTAGGATTGATTTTTAGTTACTATTAATATATCAGTTTTAGAGTGATTGATATGGAGATTGTGGTCTTTTAGCCAGATTGTTAATTCAGAGAAGCATTCTGTTAACAGTTGTAGTGGGAGTGTTGGGATTGTGAATGGTATGTACATCATCATATCGCCTGCATATATGTGATAGAGGACTTTAAATTTTTTGAAAATGTTGCAGACTGGTTGAATATAGATATTAAATAGGAGGGCAGAGAGGGCGGAGCCTTGGGGGAGACCAATTTCCTGTTTGTATGTTTTAGAAGTTTGTGTGTTAGTTCGGACGGTTTGGGTTCGATCAGTTAGATATGAGGTGAACCAATTATGTACAGTTGAGTGGATTCCTATTTGTTTTAATCTGTTAAGCATAACAGCATGGTGTATACTGTCAAACGCTGCAGAGATGTCTAGAAAGAGGAGAATGAAAGCTTGTTTAGGGTTATCGATACCTCTTATTAAGGTATCAAGAAGTACTGTTAATAGAGTGTCTACACCATGATAGGGACGAAAGCCATATTGTTGGTCATCAAGGGGGGCTGAGTTTACTATGTGGTCCTGTGTTTGAGTTTGAACGACCTTTTCAATTAGTTTAGCCATAAATGGAATGCTTGAGATAGGTCTGTAGGAATTAGGTGATGTTTTGTCGAGGGTGTTATTTTTGATTATCGGTCGGATTTGAGCATGTTTGAGGGAAGGTGGTAAGTACCCTTGGCGCAGCGAAAGATTGACTATAGGAAGGATAAAGGGGGATAGTGTAGGGAGAGTATGTTTAATCCAGTTTACCGGACATGGATCAAGTTGAGAAGTTGTAGTGTTCAAGTTTGAAATTGTATTCTTGAGAGTGTCTTTAGTTATAGGGTGGAAGTCGGACCATTTTTCCAATTGATGTTGGTGGGAAAGGGATAGAGGATTTGGTGTGAATGCAAAAGTTTTTGATTTATTTATGTAGTGGTTAGCTAGAGTCTGTGTAGAGATAACAATAATTTCATTGCTGGTCCCATATGAGTTATTAGTTAAGTTTTGGACGATGCTGAAAAGTTCTCTAGGCCTATTAATGGATTTGGTTAGTATAGTTGAGTGGTAATTTTTCTTTGCGTCGTCTGAAGCTTCTTTGTACTTTTTAAGGTAGCTGTGATAAGCATCATATAAAGGGGTAGATTTGGTTTTGCGCCATTTGGATTCAATATTCCTCAAATCTCTCTTCATTCGTTTTAAGGTGCTGTTGAACCAGGGGGCATCACCCATTCTAGAGCAGTGTTTTTTCTTGGTGGATTGTTTATATGTAGCTGCATTATTAATTGTATTGTGCCAAGTTGCAACTGCTTCATCTAGGTCAGTTGGTAATAGTGTGAGATAGGGAATAGTTAGATCGATTAATTCATCAGCGTTAAATTTTGTGAATCTAGGTGGATGGGTTATTTGTAAGTTATTTTTGTTGTTTCTTCCAGTGTAGGCTAAGGTAAATTTGATCAGGTGATGGTCTGACCAAGGAATAGGTGTACACTCGAGCGATGACCGGTTAAAATATTTTTGGAATACTTCCGGTAGAAAGACTAGGTCAAGGGTTCCACCTTTATTGTGGGTCTTTGTATTAATGATTTGGAGGAAACCCATATCGACTAATGATTCCATGAAAAGAGCTGAGTGTGAGGGGGGTAGGGATGGGAGGTTAAAATCTCCTAGTAATATTATAGGGTTGGTGTCTGATGATGAGCTGAGGAGTTCTATTAGGGCATCTAAGTTTTCTGCTTTTTGATCCGGTGGTCTGTATAATAAACAAATTTTAAAATGAGCAATTTTTATGATGAGTGTGTCAATGTTATTTGGGAGATCAGATGGGTGTGGTTTAGCCTTTAGTTCTTTTTTTGTCATTATAAGGACTCCACCTCCTTTTTTAGTATTTCTGTGTGTATGAGATATGTCGTAGTTGTTCGTGTTGAGTTGGTTTAGGTAAACAACATCAGAGTCAGTTAGCCAAGTTTCAGTAACACATAGGATGTCTGGCTTTTGATCATTTAGCAAGTCAATGAAGATAGGTAGTTTATTTTTCATAGATCTTGCATTTATTAGTATACAGGACAAAGAGTGTATGGTTGTCGGTTGAATGTGTGGATGGGTGAGTGTAGTAGGTTTTATATGTATTAGTCTGTGATGATTTATTTTTGTGCTGATGCCAGTGGGCATTTGAGATGAAGGGGGATCTGGTCGGATGATTCTTTGTATTATTGGGATTGGTTTGTAGATTTTGTTGTTTAGACTGTTGGTCAGTGTGATTAGTGTCATAATTGTTAAACAGGTGCATAATAGTTTTAGACAAAAGGTGTTTGAGCAAGACATTTTAGATGTATTTGTCCTGTGGTTGGAGCTCAATGTTGTGTGTTATGTATAATATGTAATGTAGATTACAGTATGGATCGAATCTCTACCTATTGACAGGAGTATAAGCTATGGAAGTGAAGTTTATAAGCAGATAAACAGATAACAGAGTGTTGAATTCCCTAGCTATTGAACAGTTCAAACTTAAAACTAAGGTTTATTAACTAATTTGTTGCTGGCTGCAGTATGTGTGGATCCTTATCTACTGGCAACAATATATGCTTTGTAATTACAGGTTTCTTGTAGGTGGATACTGACAACAGTAATTGAACGTTTGGTTACTGACAACAGTAATTGAAGGTCATTGATTACTGGCAAAAGTGTTGGCTATGGTAATGGAATGTGCCTCCACGTGATATATGTTGTGCTCTGAGTAAAGTCCCATTCCCAAAAAACTGTATATGTGAAGGGCGGTATATCAAAAGCAATAACCATAAACATAAGAGATTTGTCAGTGTACTATATATGATTTTTGGAGAAAGTAGAGGAAAGGAAAAATATTTTACAACTTTTTTCCTTGCTGTTTTTCCAGATATTAAGGAGAAGAGTGTACAATTCTGGTCACTATATCTCAAAAGAGATGTAGCAGAATTAGAAAAGGTAAAGAGAAAAGTGACCAAAATGATAAAATGACTCCCCTATGAAAAAAACACCTAAAGAGGTTTTGGCTCTTCAGCTTAGAAAAGAAAGGCTTTGAGAAGAGATACAATAGAGATCTATAAAATCCTGAGTAGAGTGGAATGGATAAATATGAATTGGTTCTTTAAGTCTATCCATATATGCCTTACAACAATGATCTCTGACCATTTTAGTAGCCGCCCTCTGGACTGACTCCATCCTGTTTATATCATTTTGAAGGTATGGGCTCCAGAAATGTACACAGTACTACAAATAAGGTCTTACTAGAGACTTGTTCAAAGGCACCATCACCCAAGCATTCTTCTGGCTTTTGCCCTCACTTTTTCTACCAACTTGACCACTTTAAGATCATCCAATATGTTTACTCCTAGGTTCTGGTCTTTTTCATGCACTGAAGTATTTCATCTCCTTCCTAATCTGTACTATACTGGGTTTATGCAGCCCAAATGCATGACCTTGAATTTTTCAGCATTAAATCTTAGCTGCTAAATTCTCAACCATTCTTCAAGCTTTGCTAGATCCTTTCTCATGTTATCCACACCTTCCAGGATGTCTACCCAGTTGCAGATTTTGTCCACAAAAAGGCATACTTTTTCTGAGAGACCTTCCACACTATTGCTTACAAAAATGTGAAAAAGAGCAGGCTTAAGGACCGATCCCTGAGATACGCCACTGTAACGCCCCTATCTTCAAAGTGAATTCCATTTACTGCTATCCTCTGTCACCTCCCACTCAACCAGATTTTATCCAGTCAGTCACTTTAGGGTCCATTCCAATACCACTCAGTTTATTTATAAGTTGCTGATGCGCAATGGTGTCGAAGGTCTTGCTGAAAGGAGCCATATTCGCCCATTAACAGTCCTCCAGGATCACTCTTGCCTGTAAAGAAGCATTGAAAATGTCAACCAGTGAAGCTGGCAGTACATCCTAAGTTCTTTCAATACCATTGGATGAATCCTGTCTGGCCCCATTGCTTTGTGCAGTTTTCCTAGTTTTTACTGTATTGGCTATTTATTCTTCCATTTGCATCTTCACTTTTCTGACTACTTTTTCAGCTACCCATAACTTCTCCAGATATTGTTCTTTTCCTTCCTCTTTCTGCAATCTCTTATAGTTTATAAAGGCTAACCTCTTTTTTTTTTACTTTTTTAGCTACTTCTTTTGAAAACCATGACAGACTTCTTTTCTTCTTATTTTTAATTATTTTCTGAACAAAAAGATTAGTTGTTCTTAAAATATCTTCTTTCAGTTTTGCCCACCGTTGTTCTGCCTTGTCATAGAGAAATAGTCAAGAAAGAGTTTTGAGAGAGAAACAAGCAGCACTGGTTCTGTCCCAGAGGCAGAGAAAAACACATTTTAAAAATCTCCCAGGCTCTCAGGCTATAGGGGCAATGATAACCCAAAGACAGCACTGACGACAGAAACACAGAGGCAGGTAGTCATCTACTACAAGTTATCATTGCTAGAACACTATCGAGCAAAGACAGCATTGTACAGAAACATATGAGAGATAGTCCTTTCTCCATAGAACTGACAGTCTACCTTCTTTGAATCACAATGCTTGGAAGGGGCATGCTTGGGACTACTAGTAGTAGAAAAGAAGGATATTGAAGAGAAAGCTAATAAGCCAACAACAGCGCTAGTGGAGAGGTGCAGAAATGACGGTCTCCAAACTCTTGCAGTCTGCTCATTCAGCTTAGAACTTTCTTTAAGAGAGTACTGTACCAACAGCCATAGCTTCCAGTGGAAATGTGAAAGATCAGTTGACTGTTGCTATGTCCACAGAGGGGAACAAAAGTCACAATTGGTGCAGGGTCGGGAACAGAAAAGCAGCAGTAGTAGGAAAAAAACAATTATCCACAGAGAAGAGTAGCAGGTGTACCACATTCTCTTCTGAGAAATGTATGAAGTGGGCTTTGGACATATACAAAATCTGATGAATCATCACGTGAGTTTCAAGTACCAAAAAATGCAGTAAGAGACCAAGAAAATGTGGCAGAAAGATACTGAGTTATTTCCTGTCTTGATTATGAAGACTTTCCAAGCACAGCTTGATAAATTACCCATACATGTTATATCTTACGAATTCTAGAAGGAGGCTCTCTTTGGCATGATACAAGTACTAAAGTGGAAGATTGGATGTCCAAATGGTAGAATTTAATGTGGACAAGTGCAACGTTATGGACCTAGGTAAGAACAACCCAAACTACGGTTACAAGATGCAAGGTTCCACATCAGAAACCACTACCCAGGAAAAAGATTTAGGTGTCACCGTGGATAATATATTGAAACCCTCCACTCAGTCTGCAGCAGCAGCCAAGAAAGCAAATAGAATGCTAGGAATCATAAGGAAAGGTGGATATTATATTGTCTCTGTATCATTCCATGGTGCAACTGCATCTTGAATATTGTGTGCAATTCTGGTCACCATATCCTAAAAAAGATATAGTGGAATTAGAAAAAGAGCCACCAAAATAGTAAAGGGGATGGAAGGATACCCCTATGAGGAAAGGCTTAAATTGTTAGGGTTTTTCAACTTGGAAAAGAGATGGCTGAGGGGAGATATTATAGAGGTCTATAAATTAATGAATGAAGTAGAACAGATAAACATAGATCAGTTGTTTACGCCATCAATATGTAGAAAGTCTAGGGAAAATGCAATGAAGCTACAATGTAACCCATTTAAGACTAATAAGAGAAAATATTTTTTCACTCAACGTGTAATCAAATTCTGGAATTCCTTACTGGAGGATGTGGTGAAGGCTATTAATGTAGCTGGGTTTAAAAAGTTTAGACACATTCCTGGAGGAAAGGTCCATAAAATATTATTAAAGAGGACCCGTAAAATCCACTGCTTGCCCTGGGACAAGGATTGTGGAACCTGTGTGCCTTTTTGAGAACTGTCCAGGTACTTGTGACCTGGATTGGCCACTGTTGGAAACAGGATACTGGGCTTGATGGACCTTGGTCTGACCCAGTATGGCATATCTTATGTTCTTATGTTCTTATACTACGCTGAGCATTAGCAGTAAATTTGAGAAACTGATATCATACGCCACATTCCCTGGCTAAGAAGTGAAGTTCATGACTGTCATGGTATGTGCAAAACTAAGACACAATTAGTCTACCAAATAATCTTCCAGGAACAACTGAAAACTTTTTTACCATAGGCAAATATGACCTCAGGATGGCTTATACCCTACATTTAGTGAAATTTTCACTATAGGGAACAGCTGACGCTCACATCACTGGTCAATATGGCCTCCAAAGATTTTTATTCATAATAATTTATTACTAACTATAGCACTTCAATTCCACACGAGTACTCCTGGGGATTCGAATTACTTATAATATACTATAACACCAAACATACACATTACATAAACAGCGTCATCTTAAAAAACTCAACGGGGCATCCACGGACTTGACTTCCATCTCCTGTGAAACAACAGAAGGAAAGCTTAATAGATATAAACAGTAGTAAGTGCGCCTAACAAGGTCTGCAGTTACTTAACTTTAGAAGTCCGTGGCCAGCATCCCACTGCAAAGTGATCCATTGTCAAAACGAAACCGAAGAATCTTTAATTATCAAAACAAGGCAGGAGAATCATCTCACAATCTACATCATATTTGCCTATGGTAAAAAAGATCATATTTGCCTATGGTAAAAAAGTTTTCAGTTGTTCCAGGAAGATTATTTGGTTGACTAATTGTGTCTTGGATTAAGAGCTATTTGTTTTTTAGTTTAGTGAAGCTCTTATACAGTTATTCGTGTGATGGGCAAAACTAACCCATTTGGAGAAAATGCCCCTGAGGAAGGTCTGAAAAATCTACTTGTTAGTATGCTAAATGATACAAAGGTAAGAAGTTATACTGCCAGGGCCATGAGCCCCCGACAAGTACAGTATTTAATAGAGCAGTTTAAGGATGTCCTTGGCCTTGTATCTTCTATTCTCTCCCCAGCCCCAGTTCCTGCAGCAAAAGCAGCAGCTACCATGGAAGAAGAGGAAGTCCCATTAAAGATTAGAGGTGTGAAGCATGGTCATGTTTAAGCTTTGACTGAAGCCGCCAAGGAGATTCTGTTTGGTACACTGAAGTTTTGAGATTATGCAAAGAAAAATCCATGGCAGATAAGTGCCTGATTCTTTATTTTTGCACCCCTGAAGCAGGACATTAAGGGGGATGTTTACTAAAGTGCGGTAAACGTGAATAACGCGCGTTGTATGATGTTAACGACCGCAAGCACAGTATAACGCGCGTAAACACGCGCCAACGACCGGTAACGTCATACTACGCGCATTGACCGCGCTTAACGATCGTAAAGCCCCGCGGCACGTTAAAACAGCGCAGAAGGTGGAGAGTGGGCGGAGAGAAGGGGTCAATGGGCGGAGAGGGGGCGGGGAGAGGCTCCCCCTCACTAACGCGCTGTAATTCTGAGCTCAATTCCAACGCGAATGAAAACCTGCCGTTGAAGGCATCTTTAAAGGTAAGAGAAACCATTTCCGTCAGCAATGTACAGAGAAACCTGGGTAACACACAAAACGTGAGCAGTGTGATACATGTGCACAGAATGAAATGTCACAGAAGACAATAAAAATGACCAGAGGAAACCCCTTTAAAAACATAAATCAGCTGTTAAACAGTGATAGCAATGGACAACAAGGAACATCACTCCCTGGAAAGCACAAAATAAAAACCTAATGATATGTGGAAGGGTTCACGCTTCGCAGACCCTCTAAAAGGGAAAGTCACTGTAATGGAGCTGACCTGGGAGTGTAGTGTAATGTCTCCCAATGATATCATTGTTGCCCAGCTTGGATATGGGTGTGTGTCCCTCCTGTGAGGTCCCCCTGAGGTGTATGTGCACCGTTGTCTGCATACAAGGGAAATGAGGCCACAGTAAACCTTTTGCAGAGCAGAGTCCCTGACCAGCCAGGCAGGTTATACTAACACCAGGGACAGCACTGTCTCTGTGGCCCCAGTGTGGTGCAATGGACACAGCCAGTGCCTCTAAGACCAGAGTGTCACAGGTTCAAATCCCAGCTGGGGCCATGCCAATCCTGCCCACATATTCTCCCCACAACTAAACTGTGATGGAATGGTCACACCCTTATTGCTGAGAACATACGCATGGACAAAACGCCAATATTTTACCACACCAGATATAGGCGCATTACCCAGAGCATAGTCCCCCAAATGCAGTCCTGGAGGGCCCCACACCATTCAGTTACCATGCTGCCCCCAATAAAGATACCTGTGCTGCATAACTATGCCCCCCCCCCTGGTCTGCAGATGTAGCCCATGCATATTTATGAGGGACAGCATGAAAACCTGATCAGTGCCTGGAATGACAGGACTGGAGTTGTGGAACCCTGCCGTAAAGCAGCAGCTAACAGTGACACCCACCCACCCACAGGCCCCATTGGCCAATGAAACCCGAAGAGGTAAGACAATTGGCCCTGCTGTCAACTCCCAATACTAGCAGGTGCATACCTTAGCAATGGCACCCTACACATGGGTATATGGTACACACGCACTAAAAGTTGCCAATGATAAAATGCAGAACTCATGTCCTATGTAAAGCACATTGTGCACATTGAGCTCCACCACAACAAGCAGTCAGATGTCTGTGGTGTGTGCTGCAGGTCTGGCCCCTGACAGTGTCCAACACCCTTGGGAGTGATCCACAAGAGTATGTCGTACCACATCCATGCATGTACTGTGCCCATGACAGGTGTGGTGTGTATGGCTGCAGAACCCCCCTACAGTAGCACAATGCTGGCATAGGTGTGGGGGTGGCTGTCTGTCCAGCCAGTGTGTGGTGGCTGCAAACACCGTCGACAGGCCACACTGCCAGCAATGTTGCCAGTAGTGGGCTGCCAATGTGCATAATGAGTAGCAAAGTACCATGGGTAGAGGTCGGACAAGGCGGGCTGGCCAGGGTGTATATGCACAGGGCAAAGGGCAGTGACAGGTACATTGTAGTGCCAGGCAACCACCTGCCCAGACAGGGTGACCACGGTAGATGCCGCTGCAAGCTCAGTGTCACCCTGAATGTGCAGTGACCACAGCATGTCTAGGCTCCACCATGGTGCTATATAGTAGTTCACTCATGTGATAAATATGGGTGTTCCCCTGGGGCCCAGTCACAGATGTATCTGCTGGCTGTGTATGCTGGCACCCCAGTTCTGGGTGCAGGCATCTCTGCTGGTCACTAGCAGCCTGTTTGCAGCTGGTAGGTGATGTGATGGAGTGGCCTGCAGGGTGTGTCGTCCTGCACCAGGGGAATTACAGATAGTGGTTGGGATTGTCATTTTATACCAAGTCCCAATGTCTGATTGCTCCTGTGGCATGCATGTGTCTGGATCTCCAGTGACTGACCTGTGGGGTGTCTGCACCTCAGTAGGACTAGGGTTAATGTCCCCCCTCCACTGGCACCTTCCAAGGGAGGTAGAATGTGCAGATTATGATGGGTGACCCTGTTTGCCACCCGAGGGGGGGGGGGTGGGGCATGGGTCTACACCTGCCCCAAACAGACAGAGATGTCCAAGGTGGTCATGCAGAAAATATCTATCTCACACAGTAACACTGCTGTGGACTTGCGCCATGGACCTTTTCAGCCATGGACGGTGCTGAGGACCTAGGGCTGGATGCCCCACTGCACACTCAGGGTGAGCTGAGTACCCGCACAATGTGGTGTTGGGCAGGTTCTCAATGCCAGTACAACAAATGGTCAGTACCCCCTATAAGGGCAAGGGGCTGTGGGGGGTGCACATGACAATTTACCCCTACCATGTCCAGAGTCTGTGGGGATGCATTCCATATGGTGTGCCTGTGTGGAGAGCTGATTAGCATGTGCAGTGCATCATGGGGGTGACTGTATTATTCAATCCCTCTGAAACCGCAGCACGAGCTCGCAGCCATTGATAAACCATGGCACAGCACACGTACATCTGGTAGCAGATAGCATAGGTGCACGACACCCTACAGAGTCTGTAATATATGAGATGCCCGCACTGCTGAAACCCCCACATACCCACACACATAAAAGAAAACATCCCCAGGCTCAATGGTACGCGCGGCGCTGCACACGTACCAACGCACGTAGCTCGGCTCACATACGCAATGTCCTGTCAAAAAGCCTCCCCAATCCCCCTCCAATATACAGGCCATTGCCCGGGACTCGAACCCATGCTGCCTGTAACAGCGGTCATTACCGTGACCATTGTGCCACAGCTCTCTGTTAGTGCTCTGTGTCGCCACATCTCCCTACGATATACTACCCTAGCAACGCACGTTCATACGCCCCTAGCAACGCACGTGGCCACGCCCCCGGCAACGCACGTGGCTACGCCCCCGGCAACGCACGTGGCTAGGCAGCAAAGACACCTATAAGACATGGCAACCATGTCGAGGAAGCCTCCCTTCAGCCAGAGGGACATCTACCTGCTGACAGAGCTTTTCTGCCTACGCCAGCAGAGGCTCTTCCCTGGCTCGTCCAAGAGGCAGGACCTGGGCAAGGTCAGGAGGGCCTGGGAGCGGCTGGCCCACCGTTTTAACAGGAGCGCAGACTACCCACGTGAGGTAAGTGCATGGGGACAATTCCACCAAATGATGAGACAAAAGAAAAAACACCCAGTAAACCCAGCAAAAATACACAATGCACTGACAGGGTATAGCAGGTGCTGACATATCCTGCGTCCAGCAAAGTCCTCCACACACCCCTGAAAAAGACACCCCTGCCCCAAGGGGTTAGCTGCACCCATGGCAGAGGTGCACCACAGGTCACAGAGGTATGGTACAGGGTGCCCCTGCAGGCTAAGGATGTCCCCCAACCACAAGACACCCTAGTCCCACCTCCATGTCCAATAGGGAAGGAAGGGGTTCTGCACCATGTCCCTCTTAACTAACAGATTCGCCAAATGAATACATCGATGCTGCAAGCCACAAATGAGGGCCCCCCACCCTGCACACTGTCTGCTGGTGCCCTGTGTGAATAGAAAGGCCAAACCCCTGCCCCTGAGTGATCCAGTCCCAAATGAGGGCATCCCTCCCCCCCACCCTGCACACTGTCTGCTGGTGCACTGTGTGAATAGAAAGGTCAAACCCCTGCCCCTGAGTGATCCAGTCCCAAATGAGGGCATCCCTCCCCCCCACCCTGCACACTGTCTGCTGGTGCCCTGTGTGAATATGAAGGTCAAAACACTGCTTAACACACATGTAGGCCCAAATGAGGGCATCCCTCCCCCCCACCCTGCACACTGTCTGCTGGTGCACTGTGTGAATAGAAAGGTCAAACCCCTGCCCCTGAGTGATCCAGTCCCAAATGAGGGCATCCCTCCCCCCCACCCTGCACACTGTCTGCTGGTGCCCTGTGTGAATATGAAGGTCAAAACACTGCTTAACACACATGTAGGCCCAAATGAGGGCATCCCTCCCCCCCCACCCTGCACACTGTCTGCTGGTGCACTGTGTGAATAGAAAGGTCAAACCCCTGCCCCTGAGTGATCCAGTCCCAACTGAGGGCATCCCTCCCCCCCACCCTGCACACTGTCTGCTGGTGCCCTGTGTGAATAGTAAGGTCAAACCCCTGCCCATGAGTGATCCAGGCCCAAATGAGGGCATCCCTCCCCCCCACCCTGCACACTGTCTGCTGGTGCCCTGTGTGAATAGAAAGGTCAAACCCCTGCCCCTGAGTGATCCAGTCCCAAATGAGGGCATCCCTCCCCCCCACCCTGCACACTGTCTGCTGGTGCCCTGTGTGAATAGAAAGGACAAACCACTGCCCCTGAGTGATCCAGTCCCAAATGAGGGCATCCCTCCCCCCCACCCTGCACACTGTCTGCTGGTGCACTGTGTGAATAGAAAGGTCAAACCCCTGCCCCTGAGTGATCCAGTCCCAAATGAGGGCATCCCTCCCCCCACCCTGCACATTGTCTGCTGGTACCCTGTGTGAATAGAAAGGTCAAACCCCTGCCCCTGAGTGATCCAGTCCCAAATGAGGGCATCCCTCCCCCCCCCCCTGCACACTGTCTGCTGGTGCACTGTGTGAATATGAAGGTCAAAACCCTGCCCCTGCCCGATGGAGGCCCCGCAAGGGGTCCCCTGTACCGACCCTGTACCCCGTGAAACAGGCCCTGTATGGGATCACAAGGGGCAAACCACAGGCAAAGAGCAGCCCAGCGACCACTGTAGGTGATAACTGCACACCACAACAGTGGATGACCTGCACATGCAGATGTGTGTAGGTGGCACACACAGTTGGGATGGTACATGTATGTGGCGCGCACATATAGGGCACATGGTGCACAGATCAGGGTGGCGTGTTTGTCGCACACACATGTGGCTGTTACACGCCACTGCATGGGGGGATGTGTGCCAAAGGAATAGGGGCATGCGCAGGTAGTATGACGTGGGAGTGTCAGTTGCAGGGGCAGGGGCCACCACGTGTCCCCCCGCTAGCTAAGGGCAATGTTCTGTGTAACCCCTACAGGTGGAGGACCTTCGAAAGAAGGCAAGGGAGCTGAGGGCCCGGTCCCCCGATTAGTTGCCAGGGTGCAGCGCGACAGAATGGCACAGCAGAATGGTGAGTACCCGGACACGGCCATGTAGGGGGATGTGTTGTGGAAACACAGGTCCACAGTGACATGGTATGTGGATCCTCCACCAGGGGATGACATGTTTTATCTCTCCCACAGCTGATGCACGTGCAGCCAATCAGGCCGAGGTTCCGGAGGAGCCCCCAGACGTAGAGGGCCAGGAGGGGGATCAGGTGCAGCGTGACCAGCAGGACGGCAGACAAGAGCAGGATGAGGAGGATGGGGGGGATGGGCACGAGGATGGACCTGAGCCTGCACCCCCACGCCCTGACGAGGGGGATGAGGGGGATGAGGATGGGGCCCATATGCGAGGGGATGAGGGGGAACCCACAGAAAGGGGGACAGAGGTCGGGGAGCCAGGTGAGCAGGATGTGGTGGGGGGGGGATGTCGGTGGAAGGGTAGAGGAACGTGAGTGGCTGGGTGGCAGGGACAGCGACATGGAGACGGGGGTGGAGGGGGATGGGGATGTGGGCGGGATGCTGGGGGCAGGGGGGAGGGAGGTTATGCACAGCGGAGGGGGTGGGGTGGTGGCAGGGTCACAATGGCACGCTCTGCCACAGGGCACTGGGGGCACCAGCCACCTGCCCCTTGATGAGGGCATGGAGGGCCAGCTGGACGTGTGCATGCCACACATGGCCGCAAGCAGGACCGCTGTCCATGCAGCCACACAGACACGTGGATCAGTGTGTCTGTGTGGCTGCATGTGCGGCCAGCGCCTGGCTGCAGCTGTGCGTGCACAGGCACAGGCCCAGAGGCAGTTTGGCCTAATCCAGGGGCAGGTGCTGGCGACTCTGTCCATGGTGGCTGACCGTCTGCGGGAGCGGGATGAGCGCCCTGACCGATCCACACACAGTCAGCCACCATCCGACAGGGGCACCCAGGGTGTGTAATATGTGGACACACATAGCACACCTGCCCTGTGGCGGACCGTGCCATTCTGTGGCCATGTCAGGGGCACGGGGGGGAGCGGCGCCATGTAATCCCATTCCAGAAGGAATTTTTGACCATGCTGATGTAACCCACAGCTGATAGACCATGTGACACATGGCCCATGTGTGGCCACATGAAGATGTGTGCATTATGTTGTTATCAAAGTTCTATAAATATGTTTACCTTTACACATACCAACTGTGTGTGCAGATGTGCCTCATTGCCAGGTGACAGTGATGTGCGAGTGATGGGTGTGGCTGTGGTGACTAGGAGGGGCAGGGGCCGAAGTGGAACAGGTTTGGTCCATGTTGACAGCACACCCGCACACATGTAACTATCACGCTGCTGCAAGGTTGGGCCAACGTGGGGGAGGTGAGTGACGTGCATGACCGACATGCAAAAGCATGTGTGTGGCTCCCTGGGGCACACACAGCCCAGAGTAACAATGATACATACGGAGGTGTGGAGCAGGTGGCCTGTGTGACCAGTACAGCAGGGCCATGTACTGTTGGCCTGGTTTGATGGGTGCAGGACAGCTGTGGTGTATGTGTGGCGGTGTGCAGAGGGGGGAACCACATAGTGTACACCGCAAGGTCACATGAGGCTGACACCGGAGGGGTGGCGGGGAAGAGGCTGAACGTGTGTTGCCATGTGAGACCGTGTGGGGCCTGGGAACAACTGTGCATATGTCAGGCACGTGTATCAGCATGCAGGACAGAGATGGGGGATGGTACACGTTGGTCAAACGGGACATTCCAGAACATATGAATAACATGTGTGTCGCCATGGGTGGACATCCTGGGCCCAGGGGGGTGCGGGAGCATACCGCCGTTGGGGGACATGGGGCCATCAGTGGGGACACACACGGGGGGTGTGGGGGTGCACACAGCAGAGGGCGGGATAGCGGCTCAGCGGGATGATGGCCAGTGGTGTGACACACTGAGGTGGTCCTGCGGAGGGTGCGGGCTGCAGTGTGGATGATGCTACAGGTGACAGTTGCTGGATGTCGTCATGTGAAACCAATGTGGTACTGGTATGTGCCAGGATGGGTGGCAAGGGGGTGTAGGTGTATACAGTGGCCACCGGTGCATAGTGTGACGGGTAGCCATTACTGGCGGTGACACAAAGGTGCTGGTGCATGCATCCCTGTGCCCAGGTATCCACTGTGCACATGTGTGACGGGTGAGACAAGGTGGATGTGTGCGGGTGCAGGTGAACCTGGGTACAGGACCTGTGCAGTGCACATACTGTGCGTGTCTGGGGTGTTGCGAGCGGCAATTGTGTCACCACATGCAGGACATACAGTGCACCCACAACAGCACACAGGCCAATGGTGGCTGGGGGGTCCCCGGCGCTTTGTCCCAGGGGTGCGCCTGGTAACACTGGACGCCATGCACGCCACCACGGTGTGGGAGTGAGGGGCGAGCACGTAGGCCAATGGGATTGGCTGCACACCCATAGTGGGCATGGGTTGGGGGGGGCAATGGTGAATGACAGCAGTGGGAGCGGCACGTGCCCACCCCACAGGGCATGGGGTGGGTGCGGGGATGTGAGTGGCATGACCAAAATGAGACACGGAGCAAAGGTCACCATCAACGGCCATCGGTGTGGCCCTTTATTTGCCTCTACCCCTGCCAGCCCCTGAACGCCCCCTCCCACCCCTAGGCGCCTGCCGCCTCGCCGCCGCCGTTGCGGCTGCATGTGCTGGTGGGATCCCTGGCTGTGCCTGATGGTTGGGGGGACTGCCAGCCACCCTCCCGGCTGCCAGTCGCTCATGCGCCTCCGCGATGCGCTCACATGCGTCTGCCATGCGTCCTGCATGTGAGACTAGGGCAGTTATCGCCCTCTGCATGCGCCTTGTGCACCTCCTGTTACGCCTCTGGTTGCGTACCACCGAGCGCAGTAGACGGCGCACACCTGTGGGGAAAGGACATAGTACTGTGTGGGTTGACGGAAACAGAGGCACCTGCTCAGGGCCATATCTACCATAGCAGCGTGTCCCACTCACCCTCAGCATCAGCTCGCGCCGCAGATGAGCTGGCCTGCATCTCAGTGACGACGGTTGCGACCGCAGCCAGTGCCTCGTTGCGGTGTTGCCGTTGCCCCTCTGCAGACAGGTCCTCTGTCCCTGCAGGTGTCTCAGATGTGTCCCAATCGGGTATGTTGGGGATGTCCATGTCCACATCTGGCAGTGGTGCGGCATGCCCCTCCTCCTCCAAAGCAACGGCCTGGGCCCCTGTGTCCACAGGGCCTACTGTACCCATCTGTGTCTCCACATCCGGCTCCCTGCCCTGCACGATGGCGCAGACATCACCTGTGTGACACAAGGCAACAGCTGTCAGAGGGTTTGTCCCGCTGCCTGCCCACACCACCACATCCCCCCCTCAGGCATCTGTGCGCCAATGATCCACGTGTGTCTGTGGCATGGCTGTTGTGGCAGCCCTCTACACTTGGGGACACCCCATGCAGATGCCCCGTGTGGTCTGCCCCCCCAGTGCATTCCCCCACCACCTCTGGGTGCCATTGAACACCCCTGCCAGGGCTGTCAGCGCCCTCATCGTAACCCTACACAGCGTTCCCATAGCAGGTGCATCGGATCTCCAGTTAGCCCCCCCTCCCCCGTGCGGCCCACCGCTCCTGCCAGCCCTGCCACGTGCGGGATGCAACAGGTACACAGGGGCGGCCCAAGGGGGGTGCGGGGCGATGTCCGGGGACTCGGTGCGGGGACACAGTTGCATATGTTGCCACCGGTGCAGGGATAACTGCATGGTGTTACTATACACTGGCTATTTGTGAACATGTCACCTGATGAGTGTATGGATGGGGCAGGACAGATGGACCCCCACACAGCTATATTCCAGTGCACCACGCCAGGCACAGCGGGTACCAATACAGACGCTGCCCACTCAGATGCCATGGCACATCCGCCGTGCCCTGTCAGCATCACCAGGTCCTACTAAGCACCATAACCTACCTATCACATGGGAGCACTGCCAATATGAGGCCTCTGAATCACAGAATAGACCGGGGAATGGGGACAGGTGGCAATGTCATATAGGGGTGACAGGAAGAGAATACCGCAGCTCAGTCAGACATGCAGAACATGGAACATCACCGAACAGGCGACCACATCCTGGTGACAGGATTGCACCAATCAACCTGCGGACCCCGGGAGCCAGACACGGTATGTACAACGCCACTGTGGGGATACAACTATTGTGTACCTCCCTCCCGTACCAGACACTGCGCGGACATCACTGATGCACATTTCCCAGAGCTGTCATGGTCCATGTAATACATCCAAAGGCAATAGATATCTCCGTACATATTGTGTTTTCGTTCCATTTACATTTTCCCCAGCCACCTCCCCCTGGTCCAGCCATGTTTCCCACTGTCCACCGCCTGCTGGCCTTTTCCCCCTCCTGCCACCCCTGGTTCTGTAGTCCACTCTCCCACTCTCCACATCTGCTCAGACAGACTAGTCTGTCTCCTGTTGCCCTCCCGTCAGTCCAATCGTATCCACATATATGTCACCTCTCCGTCCTCAACCACGACGTCGTCCCCCCCACTACCCGGCCAATGTGTGGCCATACATGCCTCACACCCAGGGTGTTTCTGTCCCCTCCCCATTTCACTCCCACAGCCCCGTCCCAGTCTGGCCCGCCACCAACATCAGATCCCTTCCGCTCCCTGTCTCTCCCAGCGCCCACCCCCGACAGGTCCCTGCAGCAGCCCATCCCCAGTATTAGCCTCACAGTAAACCATTCCAGTCCTAGGCACCCAACAACCCATGTCCAGTCCGAGCGCCCACAGCCATTGTCAGTGTGTGTCCCTCCATCAGCTCATTCCCAATCACGGCCCCCATCGGCCCATTGCCAGTCAATTCCCAGCCTCAACATCAGCCCATGTCAGATCGTAGCTCCCCACCACACAGCCCACCCCCAGTCCTGGCCCCCCCCCTGAGCCCACCTCCAGCTCCAGCACCCCCATGGGTCCCTATCATGTCTGACCCCCACAACGGCCCGGTTCCATTCGTAGCTCCACTCAACTGCCCAGTCACAGGCTTATCCTGGCTGCTCCCTCCGCCCATTTGCAGGCCTAGCTCCCTTCCCACACAGCCCATATCCATTCCAGGCTCCCTCCCCATTAGCCAACTGCAGGTCAGGTCTCCACCCCCACCCAAACAATCCCCAGTCATGGCGAGCCCACATCCCATTACCTGTCCTATCCCCCATCAGCACACATCTGGTCCTACCCCCATCAGCCCATCTCCTGTCAGCCACCCCATATCTCTTTGACAGTCCCATCACCACCACATCGGCCCACGGCCCATAACCATCCCTAGCCACCCCATAGCCCGTTACCTGTTCAAAACCCCCCATCGCCCCATTTCCGGACAGGCCCCAGCCCCCTCCCAGTCCTCACACACCCCCCCCATGCCAGTATGCATAACACCTCCCTCCCTTGCCAGCTGTGACATCCGCCTCCCTCCCGCCCCCCCTTGCCAGGCCTAGCACCCGTGCCACAACGCCTATGGCGGTAATGGAGAACAGACCGGCTCTGGCCGCTGGTGGTGCCACCGCGGCGGCAGCAGGATGGGGTGTCCCATGGGGCCCCCCGTTCCCGGGCAGCCCCCCTGCAGAGGCCTGGCAACCCGCGAAGGGCAAGCGTCTCCCTCGCGACTCTGTCATGCCCGCAGGAGCTGATGGGTGTTTCCCATCGGCCCCTTGCGTCCAGAGGGGCGGGTGGGCTGTTTCCCAGCAGCCCCTGTGGGCTGACCAGAGGCACGAGTGTGTCGTACCCCCTACGTGACTATCAGAGCCTTTGCAGCATGGCTTAACGAGAGGTGGAGGCCCCGCGGGACACCCTATTCTGCTGCTGCTGCGATTGCAGCGACAGCGGCAGCAGCCAGAGCCAGGATGTTTGTTGGGGTCCTTTTACCCATGAGTGGACTGTTATTTGCGCAGGAACCCCTGAAACGTGGTACCCTGTGCAAAGCACGTTCCTGCTCAATGGACGGTCTGGCCCTGCCTGTGCACACCATCCTCTGTCAGGGGGGTTCAGGCACCCATTCCCAGTCCTGCATGCACTGCCTAATGCCACACACCGCCACCCAATGGCGGCCACCTCTCATCCTTGCTCCTGAGTGTGTGGTCCCTCTGTGCCCCTCTGATCCCCCGCGTCCAGCAGAGACAGTTTCTGTCCCACACCCTGCCCCTTCACACACCATGTGCTAGTTCTATAACCTACCGGCCTGTGGGTGGGCTGTGTCCAGCGCAGCAGGCAAACCGTGGACATACATGGGCCCCAGTCGATCCGCCAGGCACCTCTCAAGGTCTGTTAATTGGGCCACGGTCGCTGGGCCCCCTCCTGTGCCTTGTGCCCCACATCGCTCTCGCACCAGCTCTGCCCGTACATGGCGCTTGATGTCACAGAAGCGTTTGCGTAGGTTTTCTATGTCCCGGGGCGGCCCTTCTGCACCTGCCACCGCCGCCTGCACCTCCCGCCATGCCCCTGTGCGTGCTGCGATGGTCAGGGTAGCGCTCTGCCGGCCGAAGAGCAGGTCATATCGGTCCAGTATGTTTGACAGCAGGAGGTCATTCTCCTGTTGGCTGAACCGTGCGGCCCTGCGTCGGCTCTCCGCAGGGACAGGAACCCTTGGCTGGCGTTGTCGTCCTCCTGGATGGCCACCTGGGGTCAGTGGCACCCCCGATGGTCCTGCTACCTGGTTGTCACCAGATGTGGCTGCTGCTCCTTCTGCTGTGGGCTGCTCTGGTGCATGGTCCATGTCCTCGCTCCCTTGTGCGTGCATAATGTTGCTTTTTGCTCCGCGGAAGGGATGGACCCTCCATTTCCTATCATTTATATGGGGCATCCTAGGGTGTGGCTCGCAAGGGGACGCCTACGCACGCAGTCACGTGTTTCTGTAGCGCGTTGTTACGCGCGTGGCGTACGCGCGTTGCGTCGCGCATCGTCACGTGGCGTCGCACATTGTTACGCGCCTGACCTGACATCATATGTCCGCGTTTATGCAGTGGCTGCCGTTTCACGTATTCTACTCCCACATCCCTTATTGGGTGTGTAGTTGTGTGCAATGCTGGTGCGTATATTTGTTACGGTTTTGCTATCTGCGGTGTGTTTCTGGCGTGAGCTGATGCTGGCCAACGTCACACGTACGCGACCTCGCGTTGACGTTGCACGCATTGTTACGCGCGTTGCGTCGCGTCCTCCGTCGTTTGTGCATGGGTGCATGCCTTCCAGGTCATCAGGGTAATGGCGTCTTGGCGTGGCAGTATCTGTGCTACGTAGTTGCTATACACCGTTCGACATCGCTCGGCATCACCCACATCTGTGTAGCAGGCAGGGGATCATCCACGGCTGCATTCCCGGAACGCGCGTCACAGCGCGCGTGGTAACTTTCATCAGGTACATTTCCATTATACTGTTATCTGGATCTTTCTATTTGCCCATGGGAGTGGCACCCATGTGGTGTCCATCCCCGCCCACACCACTATATCTAACCCTTTTACCCTCCTCACTGTGTGGACCATGGCTCATACTGCACATGCAGCTGGCGCAGTGGTTGCTTTGCTAGAGATTGCTGAGTTGCTTTACGAGGGGGAGGGAGATGTTGTCCCAGGGGCAGTGGCCCTGGGCATGGGTGGGGCACCACTGCAACTCAGGCCTGCAGCTGTTGGGCCAGCACAGGCAGCTGTGGCTGACCAACGGCGCCATCGGCGCGCTGAGCTCCACCCACGCCTGGGCCGTCTCTACAGGGCCAGGGTCCTGCTCGGGGACCTGCGGGAGGGACAGGTATTCTCCCTCTACCGGTTGGACAGAGGGGCCATTAGGGAGCTCTATCAGGAACTCAGACCTGACCTAGAGCCCCTGACTGCCCGGTCACATGCTATACCGGGTATGACCAAGCTCCTTGCTGCCCTACATTTCTTTGCCTCTGGCTGTTTCCAATCCTCAGTGGCAGCAGTGGGTGGTATGAGTAGGCCCACCTTCTCCCGCTGTCTCCACCAGGTACTGCGTGCCATGGTCAGCCGGGTTGGGAATTACATTGCAATTCCCAATGGTAGGCAACATTGGGCAGCCCTGGCACTGGCATTCCATAGGATCGCTGGAATACCACAGGTGATGGGGCGCTATAGATTGCACACATGTTGCCCTTGTCCCGCCACGCGACAGGGAGGTTGTGTACCGCAACCGGAAACACTTCCATTCCCTCAATGTGCAGGTTATCTGTGATGCTACTATGCGTATCCTGAATGTGGTTCCACGTTTTCCAGGGTCTGCCCATGACTCCTATATCCTGCAGAACTCAGCTGTGTTTGACCAGTTTCAGACTGGTCAATTTGGTGACTACATACTGCTGGGTGGGTATTCTGTGTATCTGGCAGACTCCTACTGTAGATGGGTGTCTGTACTACATTGCCACGGTTTCCCACTGCCTGCCTGCCCCTGCAGCAGTCCTTGTGGGGGCACACTGTTGGGTGTTTGCCCACGTCCTCATGCGGGGTGTCTGGTGTCTTGGTCACAGACATGTGTCATGTGACACACCTCTCTCTATGTCAGATGTGTGGTTGTTTGGGACTTTGTTTCCAGGTAATGCATACAGCTACGGTCTTGTGGCAGCTTATTGCAAGGGTGTTGTTTCTACACCAACCGGTCATTTGTGAACGGCCCTCTGTTGTGTTGGGGGAGTCTGGGTTGTCTATTGAAATGAGGGTGTATAACATTGGGTCATACACATAGATTGTGTGTTGAATGTTGTTCTCTTTCATGATGTTGCATAGTGTTTGGTTGTAGATGTTACATGGGGTGCTGATAGCGCGGATCCGTGTGGTCCCCCTTGTCGGCTTTCGGTGGGTCACCCAGGGGGGGTGGCCTTTAAACATCCTCATGGGTGTCACCCTGTGTACGCAGCCTACTCTTTCGGCCCATGTTGTGGGTTCAACAAGGGTTGTGTTCTGGCCGTTTCACCTATTACACATGTCTGCTGCATGCCTGTGGGCCGTCTTCGGGTTCCCCTGTCACCCCCGCCTGTTGCTTCCCCCACACCACACAGGCAATATGTCCCAATGGCTTGCGCCCTGTATGCGGCGGTTTGGCTCATCCACCTACCTGCACACCTGTGCCTCCCTGCACCCCCGTGTGCTACTTGGCAATGTACGTCATCTGGCCTCACAGCGACCACCACTGCTCCTTTACGCCACAGGTCATGCACATGTCCTGTATCACAGTTGCATGGGTGTGCTCTGGCCACTATCGGCATGTCATGGTCATTTGCCACTGCCCTTCACAGTCTCTGCTGCAACTGCCACTGTGTTCACTGCATTTGCCTCATATCTGTGTGCATGTCCTCTCGGCTCTCCAGTTATGGATTACTACGTCATTCATTTCATTGTTTGCTCATTACGCATGTGACATTGAACCATTATGTTTTTGCAGGTGATGCAGGATATGGGTGTCGCACCTGGCTGCTCACCCCTGTGCGTGTCCCGCGCACAGGTGCAGAGATACGGTACAATGAGGCCCATGCCTCCAGTCGCTCAGTGATTGAGCGCACCTTTGGCGTTCTCAAAAGTCGCTTCAGGTGTCTGGATAGGACTGGCGGAGCCTTACAGTACCATCCACTGACTGTGGCACGGATCATCATAGCCTGTTGCATACTACACAACATTGCTCTCAGGCACAATGTCCCTGTCGAAATTAATGAGGGTCCTGGGGAGGATCCTATGTGCCCCTCTGCACCTGGCCATGGTGACACACGTGCAGGGATGGCAGCCAGGCAACAGCTGATCGAGGACATCTTTACCTGTAAGTTATGGTTGTGCTGGCGACGTGTCACTGTCTTCGCCATGTGTTAGATGGTGTGCGTATTGTTCTGCACTGCCAGCTCATGTCTCCATATGTCTGTCCTTTTCCTGGCTCCACAGGATGTGCGTCTGCATTCCAGGTCCACCCAGTGTGCCTTACTATCCTGTTTGCAGCTGTGCTGCATGTGGGGATTGTGTGCTCATATCTGCATCCTTCCTGTTTGCTATGGTGAGTTGTCAGGTGTTTGGGTATGCATGGCGGTCATCACGTCTGGGCACATATATGTTGTTTTCTCTCCACTACTCCTATGGTGCTACACATGTATTTGTACCAGTGCTCCTTCACCCCTCACCTCCATGTGTCACACATGTGGCCTTTACCTGTTCACATCCTTGGGGTCTTCATGGTGTTTCTTGCACACATCATGTGCATCTGTGTGTGTGCTCTTGCGCGGGACAGTGTCTGTTTGGGGGGTGTGCAGATCAGCAGCTGCCATTAGGTCTCTGGACAGGTTTCTGGCCACACATGCATGTGATGTGTTGTGTGTCTCCATTTGTCGGTCAGTGTTTGGTGGAAGTGCATCTGGCTTTCGTGCATGCATACCTTCCCATGATGTGTATGTTCCTTGTTGTTAATTGTCCTGGCTACATGTCCATTCAGTATGCGCGTCCCTGCCTATCTGTGTTGTAAGGCTGTGTTTGGACACACATCCCCAATTATCGTGGAGCAACCAGATGTTTACCTTTTGTAGTTGGCCGCATGTACATTGTGCACATGTGTCCCCTATGTCACACCGCTGTGTCACGGTCAGGAGAATAATCCTCTGTACGTGAAATTTTGTGTTCACACAGGGCACATTGAACCATGGGCATGTTCCTCTCACAGCAACACATATAGAGGTGATTATGTACGCTGTCCATTGGTGTCTGGATACACGTTTGGGGCTGTTTGTGCATTTGCCAGACACGGACATTCCCAGTCAGGGCACTGGCGTAACATTCAGGTGGCCCTCTCCTTCCATTGTCTGGGACATACACGGCCTGCCTATGCTTCAAATCGGCTATTGTTCACTAGCTGTTGTTATGTTTTATCTAGTTATGTCAACGCTGCTGCCCATGCCCTCCGACCCTGTGTTGGTGTATGCGTGTCATGTGCATGTACATGATCCTCTTGGGATGGTGCTGTGTTTTCACTGGCATCTACGTCAGTGGTCCATGTGCAGTGTGCTCAGTGTTGTGGTCATGTTATGTGGTGCTATCTATGCATTCTGTGTGTTGCTGGTCTTAGGTGTGTGTCTCCTTTGTGTCCACAAGGTGTTGTGGGTGTTTGTGATAGTCCCTTAACTGATGTCTGCATCATTTCACACAGGTCACAGGCAGCAATGGTGACACATGTGTTCCACTGCATCCTGGCCTCTCGTCATCCATATGTGGCTGGGCACAGCACCCATGTGGGCGTGTTAACACATGTGGGCGACCCAGGGGGGGTCATCCTCTGCATGTTGGACACAGGCCTCTTTCCCTGGCACATTGTTGGCCTATTGTTCCTGTTCATGCGGTGCGTGGCCTGTCGTTGCTGGCCAGACCTTCCTTGGTG
Organism: Ichthyophis bannanicus; assembly: GCA_033557465.1. Classification (NCBI taxonomy): domain Eukaryota; kingdom Metazoa; phylum Chordata; class Amphibia; order Gymnophiona; family Ichthyophiidae; genus Ichthyophis; species Ichthyophis bannanicus. Next base: position 1,814,809,887 of record CM066031.1, on the reverse strand, counting down.
TTTCCTCATTTTCTGTAGGGGGTTTGTAGCGCTGTACATGGGTTTGGACCTATGGACTGTCGAGGTTATCATGGCATCTGGCCTTGTTGCTCTGCATGCTTTCTCCAGTGTCCTATGTTTGCAGGGGATGTTGTCTGTTGGGCATACGGTGCATGAAGGCACTGTGCGGTCCTATCATGTTTTGACCATTAGCCTCACATATCACTGTCTGTTTCCAACGTCTACTGTTGTTGTGCCCTTTTGTGCCTGGGTGGCAGCAGGGGGTTCTTAGAGTGTGTTGGCTCCACAGACATTAACAGGTGTGTGGCGTTGTAACGTGTGGTGGGTGTGTCCATGTGACATTTTCTGCCACACAGGACCCATGTGGTTCCTCACGTCATATGGTACACCTGACTGCTGCATATGATGTCTGCTTGTGTCTGGTGCTTGCCTCGGGGGGAACAGATGTCTGCACATGCGTGGTGTGGCATGTTTGGTGTTTGGGTCACCCCATTTCATTGACACCTGGGTGCATGACGTTTTCGTTGGCACCTACACGTTGTCTGTTTCTACTTTGTGTGCTGCTTACCTGCCCATATCATGTGTTGCGGCACCATCACATCTCCACCCACCCATCCATGTTTTAGCTGTTCATGTCCATGTGGCATGTTTGCTATCCATGCGCCACATTGTCTGGACTAGGGGTACTGCTCCTTCTGGGGTGGTGCATGTGATGAGGTACCTGTGCACTGGTTCTGCCGATGTGCGTTAGCCTGGGCCTCATCCCTGATGTTGTTGGTGATTGGCATGTTCGTCCTTTGATCCTGTGCCCCTTTCCACAGCCCATCCACATGGGCCTCCCTTGCCGTATCCACTTACCCACCTCATGTGTCACATCCCTACTCATTTGCATGTTGTTGGGTGACATAACGTCTCCTGGTGTGGGTGTGTTGGTGGGTGTGGTGTGGACATGTTCATTTGTGTCGCCCATCCCACCTGTGGACTGTGTTGTTGTCATCTGTGCACCCCTCCTCCACATGTACGCTGACTCATGCCTACACTCTGTGGCTCCATTTCCTGACACGCAGCTGTGGTTTGTCATGTTGGCCTGCTGTGGCCCTGTCTACATCCCTTGCTATGTGCCACAGTGTACTACACATGTCATCTGTTCCGTCCAGTGGTTTCCATCCGAGGGGTTTGAGCTGTACACTCTCTCTGTTGCTCCCTTCCTCTGCCTTTCCCGCACTGATCCCTGTTGTTGCTCTCACACTGGTTGTTTGGCTTCTGCGTCCTGTCTGGCCATATTCTCGTGGTCACATTTGCTGTGCCTCCTTTGGTGCCTGTATTTGCCTCATTGTGGGGTGAGGTGTCATGTATGTTGGTGTGGACTGCGGCCCCATATCCTACCCAGCTACCGTTGTGTACGTGGCATCTGTTTGTGCTTGTTGGCCCTGTGTTTGCTCTGCCTTTTCTGCTCACCTCCCTGGCAACCTCACTCTCCAATGGGGGACCCATATTCCCCTCACCTGCCACACACAGTCTTTCCAAGTACACCAGTTTTCCCAACACCCATCTGCTGCCTGTTCATTGTCTGTACTGTGTGCTCTAGGTGGTGTTTGTGCTACACGTGTCTCTGTTCCCACACAGGTCCTGCGTGCTCTCCAGCGACCGCTTGCAGCCTATACAGCACATGGACCTTTTGCAAACATACCATTTCTGGTACACCTTGCCAGATTGTTCTGGGGGACACAGTTCCATCAGCGATGTCCTGCCACGTTCTCCCTCAAGATTGCAGGTTAGGTTGGGCACCTGTTTTTGACTGTGTCCTTGTACACACCTTTTCAGCCGACTTCCTGCCCCACAATATTATGCTGGAGTCGTTAGGTGCTCTATGCCAGTGGCGCACATATTGCTATCTCCCTTCCTGTCCAGGCGCCGTGGTGTGGTGCCAGACCCCTGCTATGTCCTGCTGGTGTGCATCTGCTGTGCACCATGGTTACTGTTGGCTTACACCCCTATCCTTGGCTCACCAGCAGACCCCTTGGGTGTCGACATGGCACCCCTCGCTGCACAGTCAGGGGGTTCTGGGTCAGGTGTTGGGGACATCTGCATCTGCCTGCGCACAGTGACCAGGGTATGCTTGTTATTGCTGTGGCTTTTGCCTCTGACATTCAGTTTGACAAAGCGGTCTGTGATGTTATTGGGCCTTCTATATTTGGTAATGATCATGACTTGGTCTTGATTGTGCTTGCCATATGCCCTTGTTTGCTGAGACCTTGTTTTGTTTCTTTGTCAGGCAGCCCTCACATGTACATGGTGCGTCCTCTGTGATTTCGTTTGGGGGCTTGGATCATTTGGCATTTTTGACCCAGAGGTTGCCAACCTCATTATTGTGACTGTATTATGTGCACTGGCAATATGGGCATACAGTTGGTTCCAGACGTGTGTGTGGGACACAGGTCATGGGTGTTAGCACACAGTTGGTCATTGTGATCACCTTGGTGTTATTTTCTTATCCTGCTTTAATCTGCTGCTGTACAACAGCACATCCCTCACACAGCACACTCCTCACAGTGACTCATCAAGGACCAAGTCACATGCCCTATGGGGGGGCTTTGGGATACGCCCTATGGGGTGCTGTGCCAGACAGTGGACAGTGGCCTTTGCCTCTGGTGTGGCTTTCGTAGGATACACCAAATGGCAAACTCCGATTGCATTCATGTGGGTGGATGTTGTCCAGCAGGACCTGTGGGACATACAAACCTGACACCTATGACTATCTGATCTGGTGTAGGGGACAGGGCGTGCACTCATCCACACATACGCCACACCTTGCTGTGACACCCCCACCTCGTACCCGGGCCCATAGTTTTGTCACACAGAGCATGTCCTGGTGCTGTTTGCTGCTGGGTTACACTGGCAGGGTAATTGGGTGGTCACCTGCATAGTTTCTGGTACCATATGACGCATTCTCTCCTTTCTTACCTATTTGTGTAGATATTTGCCTTTGTACGTTTCACACGCCCGGTTCCGGCTGCACATTCACAGCATTTCCTACCTTTGGGGGCTGCGCCTCTCAGGCTTACACGGACACTCCCAACGTGGGGTTGTGGCCAATCCTTCCAACCTCTCATGTTCATTTTCTTGTGAAGAGTCACTTGGGTTATCTATGGCTTAGACACAGGGGTGACTGGTTCTACATATGTGTGACCTCTATTTCTGGAGGGTACTGTTGCAAGCAACCTTGGTACTTTGCCACCACAGGGGGACGTGCACTCAGGGACCCTGCACCAACAGGCAGTTCCTTGCCCATTGTGCTGATCATCGGTCTGCCCTGACATACACATTTTGTGGCTTCTTCCGGGACACCATGTTGGGATACTGTCTGTTACTACTATGTACAGTGACACACACAGTCATTTCACCGTAGCATACCCGTGGACTAGGTGGGTAAGGCCCCCTCTTGTGTTCATCTATGGACTGCTGGTCTGCATGTGCATTGCACCATGGGTGTGCCTGCCTTTGTGCTAATCATGGCCAGGACAGCAGCAGTTACATGGTGTTCTGCTGTCCTTCTGTAGGCAGCCAGGGTGGTTAGCAGCTCTGGGGCTGGCAGGCCAGTGGGTTATTCATTGCCTGTTGGGCAGTAGTCATGGGATCAGACCCGACAATGAATTCCTTTTATTTGGCTGTCTGCAGCATTATATGTTTACATACACCAGACTGCTACCGGTGACAGCCCCTCCACGGACTATTACCTTACTGCGCCTCATGGGCCCACCATGTGTCACCTTCTCTGGCTCCCTCTACATTACCTTAGGGACTGCTCTATGGGGGACATTCTGTTGTACCTAGGCAGACACTACACTTTATTATGTGGCATGTGTTGTGCATTGTGGGGTGCTTTCTGCAGTAACCTTGGGTACGCCAATGTGTGTGTGTGTTTTCTAGCAAATGTACATCACATACATGACATTTACATGCCCCCTCACTCACTAGATAACATGTGGGTGTGTTTACTTGCACCCCATTCGGAATGGGAACATAGACATGCCCCATCACTCAATATCTAATGTGTGGGTGTGTTTACTTGCACCCCTCCAACACGACAACCATGACAATATGGGACCTGCCCCCTCCCTCATTGTGTCATGTACAGGGTGCTACATCAGGCAGCCTTCTGCATATTCCACCCTGGGAACTCGGACCCATGCTGCCCTTATCAGCTGTCAGTGCAGTAACCATTGTGCACAGCTCTGTATGGGTCAGGGATGTTTGCTGGCAACCCTCGGACACATAACAGACATATACATGCCCCCACACTCACTGAATAATGTGTGGGTGTGTTTCTTACACCCCATATGGACAGCAAACATAGACATGCCCCCTCAACTCACTATCTGATATATGGGTGTGTTTGCCTTGCATCCCTCCGCACGTCCAAGAAAAATAAAGGTAATTGGAGCTGCCCCCCCTCTCATTGTGTCATGTACAGGGTGCTACATCAGCCAGCCTTCTGCAAATGCCACCCTAGGGACTCGGACCCATGCTGCCCGTATCAGCTGTCAGTGTCAGTAACCATTGTGCTACAGCTCTGTATGGGTCAGGGATGTTTGCTGGCAACCCTCCGACACATAACAGACATATACATGCCCCCACACTCACTGAATAATGTGTGGGTGTGTTTACTTACACCCCATCTGGACAGCAAACATAGACATGCCCCCTCACTCACTATCTGATATATAGGGTGTGTTTGCCTGGCATCCCTCCGACACGTCCAGGAAATAAAATATAATTGTTGCGCTGCCCCCTTCCCATCATTGTGTCCATGTAACCAGAGTGCTACATCAGGCCACCTTCTGCTAATGCCACCCTGGGGACTTCGAACCCATGCTGCCCGTATCAGCCGTCACTCGGCAGTAACCATTGTGCTATAGCTCTGTACTTAGTCCTTGTATGTCTGGGTGGCTTCTTATGCTTAACGCGCGGGGGCCCGCTAACGCCGCAGGGTTACGCTCGTTAGTTTCGGAACCGCGCCATTTAGTGACAATCGCTCGTCTGGTTTCGTATCGCGCGCTAGGTCCTTCGCGGTCCCACCCATCCTCCTTATGTTGGGGTTTGTCTTCTTAACGCGGCTCCTAACGCTAATTGCACTAACGCAATTTTAGTTAACATACCCCTAAGAGTGGGAAAAATCCGAAACATAGCGTTGTGTTGGGTATTGCTTGTAATAGCCACTAACTCAAAAGATTTTCAAATACTGGTGCTCATTCATACAAGTTCATCCAAACTACACAAAGACACCATAAACGTGAATGCAATCCAAAAATATTGACTCCCAAGTGGCCATTACTTAGTATTACATAGTATTACATTAATACATGCAAAAATTTAATTATAATTGCGGATAAGGGACCTCTTTTGGTGTAGCCCCCACTAATCATAGCCACATGTTCTACACAGGCCATGGACATTATTTTTACCCCATCTTTCTCATTTCATCGTTGCTCCCTGTAACTACCAGTCTCCCCATATGCCCTCATCCACTTTACTGGCTGCCACATAGGGGCCCAATGCGTCTGCCAGATCCATCATCCTCCTACCTGTCCGTCCATCCATACACCCTTGCAGTTTGTCTTCCCTTGCTGCTCTACTTTTATCGCACATAAGGGTTAGCAGTCGCCCCCCCACATTTTTTGTTTGATGTCCCGTTACACGCATGTTAAGTAGCCCAATAGCCGTCCGGTAATGCTGGAACACACTCCTACATGATCAGAGCCTTTTTTTTCGCATGCGAAAACACCTTTTCACTGACCATTAACCTCTTCCTTCTCTCGCCCTTTAGTAAACATATCTTTCTTTTTTTTTTTTTTTTTTTTTTTTTTTTTTTTTTGTTTTCCCAAAAGAGATATTATCTCTAAAACCTTATTTTGCTAGATGTTTATTTCTAAATATCCAAGTGCGACAAACACGGTCAACTATATTCTTCTCTCCTACAAAGGAAGAGGACCGGACGCATGAAGACTTGACTGACTGATAAAGGAAAAATCAACAAAAGGATCAGCAGCAATAATCCTTAGATAAACCCCTTTGAAAGTCAGTTCCAACGTGCCTTATTTTGTGGCATCACATGAATACAGAAGAGGCATCATCAAATATCATGAAAATTGCAGACTGAGGACTGAACAAGCATATGGTAGAAAGATATAAAAATATATTTCCATTTTACTGGGTGCCAAAGGCTTGCATTAAAATCCATTACCCAAGCCCACCTTGTTAAGCTGGCCTATGGGGGGGTATTTCAGAAGCCTTAGTTATACAATTTCCACCAAGGCATGCCATATTATCCCCATGCTTGTCCAATGTTTCATTATTTAACGGTTGTTGTTGTTTTTAATCACTCTATCATAAATGTCCGAGCGTTTTACATAGCAACATGACACCAAGAAATGTACATAGAACAAGGTGCTTATATTCAGAACAAATCATCAGAGAAGCAGACTGTATGAAGACTGGGGGAAGAATCATCAAACAACCTTCACTATGCTGACAATACTATGTTACTAGCTGAAAGTTTAAGATGATCTGAAACAACCCTGCTTATCGTGGATCAAAAGCACATCGTTTTAAACTGGGCCTGCCACCTTAACATTAATAAGGGACAAAGATTCCTGACAGCTGGACAAAAATCAATAAGTTCATCTTCGATGTAGAAGAAATAGAAAATAGTAGACAAACTTCAACCTGCTAGGATCCAGAATCTATAATGAAGATGGACAAGCAATCAAGAGATCAGACAAGTGCATTGTTCTTAACAGAACACCCATTAAGTGACCTGGACAAGATTTTTAAGTTCAGAAATGTATCTCTGTGTACAAAGATTTGACTTCTCCAAGTCATGGTAATTTTCAATAAAGTCATATGGATGCGAAAGTTGGACAGTAAAACAAAAACGAACAGCGAAGAAGAAGTTGATGCATTCAAATTAATGTACTATCAAAATGTGGTACTAGCAATTAGGATGCCTGTGTGACATCATGGGTTCGGCGTGGGGAGCTGAGTAGCCTACGTGGCTAGAACACTAGCTTGGGTAACACAAACCACCAGGGTTTGACAATTCCACACTCTCACTCCTTTTGGCCTTGGGCAAGTCACTTAGCCCTCCATTGCCTCAGACAGAGAAGGACACCTGGCAATCTACTTCCTGGTGACACTGCTCCCAAGCGAAAACCACGCACCCGCCCCCCGAGCTTCGGGTTCACCAGAGAGTCAAGGGACTGACTCCACGTCACACATTGCATTTTTTGCATATCATGGAATGCCTTAAATAAACAAATCCAATTAGTATGGCAGAGATCCCCACACCTAATCTTTCTTTGCGAGCTCAAATGAAAAGACTTCAACTTTTCATACTTTTGGGAACAACATGGTGAAGAGAAAGATCATTAAAGAAAGACATCATTGTGTCCTAGCACAAATTGAAGGTCTTGCACAAAAGAGGAAAGAACTGCAAATGTAGATGGATCGATAAGCTAAAAAAAATCCTGGTATGCCACTCTTTCAAACAAATTTGCGCCGATTAAAGATCAAACACAGTTTAAAACAACTTTTTATTCCATAGGGTCCACCATGACGTTTGGACCATCCACTCAATGGGCCATTAACAACACACGCCACCAACAACCATAATAAATTGGTGGTACTTACCTATCTAAATTTGCAAATTTTCAGCTTATACATGTAACTTTAGAAATGTAAGTTATAGAATCCCTACTCAGATGTTTAAGTTACCCATGTGAGCTGACAAATTAAACCAAGTTGCATTTCCAATAGTTTAATTTCCTCTGTTTATTTTTTCCCACATGTAGAGTAGTAAAATTGCCTCTCTGGCTCTATGTCACAGATACATGTGGCAACGCCTGCATATCCTTCTATGTATTTTAGAAAAAGCTTTAATATGGCCCACATAGCTTTTTCTAAATTCACCCGCGGAATTGTGTCCATATCCACACACGACTTGAATTTATTTTTATTTATTTATTTATTTTTATTTTAACACTTATTTATATAACCTTGCGTCTTCCATCGATCAGTTGCGGTGGTAACAATTAACACAGTTAACACTGCAGGAGCTTGGTTTTACATGGAACCCAATAACTTTTTACCTAGCAACATCTTACACATGCACACCCCATAGGTTTGCAAACTAAGCAGAAATAATTCATGAATGTCCTCAATTCTGATTTTCCATATGCTATCTAAAATTTATCTTTACAAGTATGTAATCTATGACCTCACGATTTTGAACGCTCTCCTTTGGTACACATGTGAGTATAATGTGAGCCCTTGGCCATAAATTACAGATACTACTTCTTTCTAATCATAGCTTGGCTTAGGAGTGAGTTCTGCAAGTGTTATATGTGCAAACCTAATCCATTTGTAGACATGGCCCTTCTAAGGTCAAATAACAATGTAAAGTATTTTTTTTGTTCTCATATGGCAGATGTAACCCCTAGGGATATTCTCATGGTACTATCCCTAGGTTTCAACCAGCACCATTTGCACTTGGCACCAAAAGCATGGGGGAGATCAAATGGGTTTCTCTCCTTCCTGATTACTCCAGACCACCAGAAATTTCCTACCGTTAGGGTGAGGACTCCTTATTTGGGTGAGGCCCTGTTTTGGCCTTTGGCCCTTGTGGAGTCTTCTGGAGTGGTTGCCGTGGTCTGGACATGGGAAGGAGGAGATTGTGCTCAATTTTAGAATGGCACCAGCTCCCTTTAATCTGGCAACCAGGAACATCAGGCTGTATTTAGTGGCCTGAAGGCTCCTGGCCAGGAAAAATAGGCACAGCTTTGAGTTGATATAATTTTTTCCTGGAATAATGCAGCTTGCGAAGTTCCAACGCAAGCTGTGTTATTTGGTTAGCATAAATACGGTGATACTGTGCAAGCCTTGCAAACTCAGTATGTGCTAACTTTTGTGGCAGCAAACTAACATGTGTTCAAGTAAAATAGATGCACAATTTTAATGTTAATCACACGTTTAGAGCCACAAATTGTACATCATTCATTCTTAAGTCTTATCCCATCTCTTTGATTTCGCTCTTTTATTTGACACAAGAGCTAACATTAAGCTAACTTTTTGTTTCTAAAAAAATCCTTTCTGTGGGTTGCATAAGCTTTCCATTAAAAAAAAATATTTACCAGGCCTGAACACTAATGTGTATTGCAAGCACAATGACTTCAGATATACTATGCAAGAAAAAAAAATATTTGAAAGCAAAGCTTAGTGCATCAATATTTAGCTCCCGTTAATACAATTGACTTACTAGCCCTAAGGATTCCTATCAATTTCAGCCAAAAGGCAAAATGAACTCATACTGACTACAGCCCCATGGAGACAAACATATTTTCACAGTACAAAATGTTGTCTCAATATCAGTCTTTTTGAAAGTATCTGTCAAAAAATGAACAGGGTAATTGTTTTTATAGTAAATTTTGATTCACTGTAGGAATCATAAGGGACTTGATTTCCAAAGCCATGCTTTACAATTGAATGTCAATAAGATCTTTGCACAAAATGTTTACATCCATGGTTTCCCTGCGGAGTTCCCACTAGCATGCAATCCAATTAACCTATGTATAATAGATCAATAAGCTGGGACATGATTAGGAACGTACCTGACAACAACCATTATGCTTTACCATTAGAGATAACCTATATTCATACTGCAGGTTTGTGATTTTAAACTTTAAAAATAATTCATTCAAAGTGAAAATAAAAATCATAAAAACTGATAGTTCTGGTTGGCTTTCCTTCTTAGCTATCAATATCATCATGCCGAGGAGGCTATTTTAGTAGCTCTTAGTCATGATTTTCCATTGTGGAAATACTGGCATTAACACATATATCAACAACATCGATGTGGAAATCCAGTTTTAGAAAGACCACACATTTACATGTGGACGTGCTATCTATAGTGTTATTCTCCACGTGTTTTTAAAGGAGGCATGTTGGGGATGTGGTCGTGACTGTGATTCTTTGGCCCGATGTATCATCTTTTTCCACGTACTGTAACTCCATGTCGTTGGCTACATTTTATTAGCCTACTTGCTGTCCTGTCCATCTTATTTAGCTGTTAGGCACCCCCAGGCCTACCTAGGCGAACTAGGCGGTCACCTAGGGCAGCAGACCCTGGTGGGCGGCCTGCAAATCCTTCCTTTTTAAGCTCAGCAGTTAAGTAGGAGCGGCAGGCGGTGAGTGTGCACAGCCACTTTAAAGCCCACTTCGACACTCGAAGTATGCTTTAAAAAGTGCTTCAAACTGAAAGATTGTCATGCCCTGCCCCCTCCCCCCAGTGGACAGATGGATCCCTGGGCAGGGGGGTGGTCTCTCAGGCAAAGGGACAGCCCCGGCAAGGCAGAAGCCCTTGGCCTGGCCCCGAGCAGTCTCCTTCAGACTCCCTTGTGTATTTCATTCCCCAACCTCCCTGTCATCTCCCCCCCCCCCATCCTCTACTTAGCCTCCCAGAGTGTTATTCTTGGCACAGATATGTCTAGTGGATATGTCATTGCTACCTGCTTGCTTGTACTTTGTGTTTTTAATGTGTCTGTGTCTGTGGGTGAGTGTATGTAGTTGTTGGGCTGCCTTTG